>CM076578.1:1116311365-1116636575 GCA_034641835.2 Pinus albicaulis | reverse complement strand
TGCGGACTGTCTCTGACTGTTCATCAAAGCTTCTGCATATAATCCCGAAGTGTTTACAGCGTATAGGGTCTGGATACATGCAACGTTCAAGGGCAATGTTCCTATGTTAAAGTGCGGATCAAAATTGAGAAAGGTTTGTGGACTGTCCAGAAGTGAAAGAGCTGATCAAAGGTAACATTGGTATTCATTTCCAGTTCATGAAAAGATTGGAACAGTGGTCTGGGAAAATCTTGTAGATATTCCAAAGAGAAGGAGCAATGAGAAAGTGACAGAAAGTAGGAAAGTAAATCTGTGATTTACTTTCCTAACTACAACTTATATACATCTCAAGTAACTGGAGTTTCAAAGGAAGTGTTGGTGCAGAACAGTGCAACTTGGTGAAGAGAAGAAGGATCAACATTGAAGGACATCAAAGAAGTAAGGTCAAGGTCTTGGATGCATATATAGGTCAAGGGTCTAATTCTTGGTCATGGTACTTGTCATCTGAAAATCTATAAGAAGAATTTCTCGTGGGTTTTCCTCTCCAAGAGGTAGAGGTTTTGCACTGGCTCTAGGAGCCTAATTCTTGTGTCTCGTGTATTTTGATAATTGACTTGATGAAAGATTAAATAAGCTAACGAAGGAAAGACATAAGTAACTCAGGTAACCTCACAAGTAATTATCAAGAAGAGAATTTGAATTAATCACTAGCCCTCCTAATTCTCAACAGAACAAGCATCCTACATGTGGGGAAAGGATGAACCATGTCCCACTGACATGTCAATAGATGCCTATATGCATCTTTCACTGGGGTACTCGCAGGAGAAGGTGAACCACTGATCCTACTCATATGCCATTGGAGAAGGTGAACCACTCATCCTATCCATATGTCATCAACAGTAGGGGAAGGCGAACCATTCACCTTACATACATGTGTCCGCAAACGTAGGGGAAGGTGAACCAATCACCCTGTACACAACGCACCACTAGGGGAAGGTGAACCACTCACCCTATGGATGCTTATAGCTCAATAAGTACCCCAAGCCCCCAGGAGCTCCCAGAGCTCAATGCTCAATCTTAACCACGGTTCTCTTCATATAAGGAACAATGCCAAGTTGCTGCCTGGAAAACAAGTATAGATCTTGGTGATGATATCTGGATAGACAATAAGAGCTTTATAGCTCCATCCAGCAGTGCATAGATGAATCCACGGGTTTCTATGGACTTATTAATTTTCAGCAGAAACCGTAGAGGTACTTCGCCATCCTTGCCTTTTGAATATCATGATAATTGTTTTACTTCTTCTAACTGGTCTTACAGAGCTCAATGAACAATCGGGACCCTGATAATAGGGTCTGTCCATGACTTATAGCTTCTTAGAGAAGAAAGGTGATCTTGATCTTATCAAGATGATATAGGTCTGCTCACTCAAATAAGGATGAATAAAGGGAGGATCAACATCTGACAGATTTTATTAATAAACATTTATATCTACTTCTGATCATGGGAAAAGGTATGCTGATACAAAGCATATCCATCAAGCTATATGAAGCCAGATATTCATCCTTTGGTACGTGCACCAAAGTCAGCCAATTTATCTTGGGAGTCATTAGACTATTATAATCAGATGTCATGAGTCAATGTCCTTTGATATAGATGACTTTCTTGGAATAAACTGTAGCTCCCTCTGAGACCTTCTGTCAGATGGTAATTTAACTTTCAAAGTAGCTTGCAAATGATTTTGGCTATAAGCATGAAACTACTCAATCTTTTACAAAGACGATCTTCTAAATTTTACTACCCTCTTTCGAATTCCCAAGTCAGAGGAAGTATAACATCAACTGTTATATGCAAAATAAATAGAGCTGTTATATCAAAGACATTCATGACCTTTCCTCTATTTCTTGTCATAATGGAGATAGATAATACTGTTCAGATCAGAAAGATCAGATGTTGTTACAGCCAGCACTGGGATATGTCTTTAAGTTGTAATGGTAAGGTCTTCCACCTTGACTTTTAAGAGTCTATTACTTTGATAGATATGAGGATTATTAAACACTGTATATTGTCATGTCAAGATGTCTATCCTTTGGAGGAGAGAGAGATTATAACTGCCTGCTTTCCCTGAGGCCTTCCTTCCATTGCCCATCTAGCCTTGAATCATCAGGATACTTAATTCAAGATCACTTATGCAAGCATCTGTATCTTCCAACAAGGTACCTCAGATTCCTGGTACTTAAGGATAGGAAACCATTCAGACTTCAAAATGACTATGACCTGTTTAGCTCCAGAAAAAATTAATTTCTCCAAAGGTTATCAGGCACCTAATGGAATGAAACTGATTTTTCCAACAAAGATCATTCGGTTATTTGACTTCTTAAAGTAGAATTTAAGTAGCATACCCTAGTAACATCGAAAATTATAGAAGATGAGGAATAGAATTCCGATAGAGGAGGACATACTTAGTTCTGACATTGCGTATGATTAAAATATACAACCATGATGCCATAGATACTGGGGATTTTTCTTTGCTGAGATTATCCCTTTGTTCATAATGTGAATCTCGTTTGCTTGAAGATGAAAAATCTGTGAGAACAAGAGGCAGTATCACTTACTCATACTGCTTATATCAACGGAAATTCCAATGATGACTGATCAATGTGCAAGGTCAGGGCTTCATTTAAACTCTGCTTGATAATGGCTCACAGTTGAGGGCTTTGATTACAGGGATCAAAGCATATCATGGATGTTATCATAGGAAGTACCTTGGAGTACAGTGGCCGAATCTTCTTTAACAAAAGAACACCTGGAATCTGCAATACCATCATGTATGTTAAGTTGAGACTTTCCAGATAAGATACCTCAGGTCTGTAACAATAAAAGTGACTGAAATTCTTCAACATCTTCAGATTTTGATACATATTTTCGCCTATAGGGAGCCTTGATCACTAATAGAACAGATGCCAAACGAGTGCCACTTGAGGATGCCTTGAGAGTGGACAATTCAATCTGTTAGGTAAAAATTCTTATATGCAGATTAAACTCAGTCCAAGGCACAAGCATCACCTTGGAAGATAACATAACATATGTTTGATTTATGCTGCAGATCGGGCTGTCCTGTCTTCAATCCACCATAGGTCGGTGAATGCCAATAAAATTTTTGACAAATAAAACCCCAAGCAAAACCCCTTTGGGAAAGACATGCAGGGTTATATATATCATAAGACCATCATTAATGTCTATGGTGTGTATCAATAGAGGATCCGAAACTGCTCAGGAACAAGTCCATGTCTTCAGATTTGTGAAAGAAGACAAGATCAGATAACTCCTTCAACAGACCATCTTGGAGCAAGTTATCTTCTGAGAGTCATGCAGACTTCGTGAACAGACTACAGTCCTGCAACATTTCGGATCATTGATTTCAGTCTTAAATTTATTTAGAGAAAGGTTTAGATAAGACAATCGTCCAGGGATCTGCAGGCCAGAATGTTGTCCAATCAGCAGAGAAATCTTGGACCTATGAGAGGTATGGATTTCTTTCATTTTGATTGCAATTGGATGACAAGGGACTGGATCAATGGATCCCAAACTTCTGAGCAAAAATCCAGACCCTATATTCAGATATCTTTGTTGCAAATATGTGAGTATGAAAGAGACTCGGTCTTCTTCAGAATTTAAAACCAAGGTCTGCACAAGACAAACAATGACCCCAAATTGCCACAGTTGCTAATCAAACAAGACTTTTCTGTATGATCCAGAATGAGACCTAGATTCCTTTCAGATGTGCCCAAGTCAGAGGTATTGGCTACTTATAGAAATTGATGATTCGACATTGGAATTGTAATAGAATTACTCATCTCAAGAACAATCAAGGTAATAAGCTAACTTCTCGTCAACATATTGAGCACAAACCAACAAAATTTTTCTGGTCTCTCCTCTCAAAACTCAAATAGGATGGTTTCACTGCCATTCACATGATCACTAAACAGTAAACACATCCCCTAATTAGTCTTGAAAGAACACACTGCCAGTCCCATGAGGCCCATCACTTTAATAGATGTCAAATTGACTGTCATGGATATGCCTGCCAGAAAATATCCAAGTCCTAATGTTTTCACCACAAATTTCTTCCACCACATTTGGTTCACCATTAAAAATGAGGTCTAGGCATTGAAAGAAAAGTTACACTAAATCTGAGGTGCCTTTCCAACCATAAATGCTACCTTCATCACTCTAAATCCAAAAGAGGACAAAGCACTCAATCCCTCCAAATTCCAAGCTATAGGTCACTGCTATGTTATATACAAAATGAGATGAGAGGGGTGCACTAGCTGTAATGCAATGATTGCATCCTGTAGATCCAGTCACCTCTTAAGGTTTCCATCTCACACAGCTACTAGATCTAACACTGGTGGGTTTTTACAATCAAGGGCTCTATACCTTGGCTCATTGAGGTTTTTTACTTTTCAACTTCCACTAGATCTACTCCCTTCAACCACCAAAAAATTGTGACGTGCATATTTTTTCACTAGTGTGGCTGATTACAATCAAACTGCAAGATGCAGAATTTTGGCTCCATTTCCACATTGGGTTCATAATAGTGATTTTGTGCAGTATTGTAGGTGTTATTCCTTCAAGAGGTTGTCCTTCCATACATATCAAAGCCCTATCTTGCAAGGCAATTTTTTCCTTGCCTAGGTACTAGATTGAAGTCTGCCATCAGAGACCAAATTTTTATGCCATTTCTGAATTGGTATCATAATAGTGATTTTGAAAAGTATTGAGGAAGTTATGACTATTGTATGTTATGATTTTGTTCAAACTCACTTGGAGTCACAATCCTCGTGGAAAAAGGAGATCCATTGGATGTAAAATTCGCTTATTTTTTTTACAAACTCTAGATCTACTTGTGCTGCTTCATGGCATAGTGACAGTCACAGAATTAGATTTTTTGTGCAAGATCTAGCATAACAGCAAGATGCATTTGCACAACCACCACATTTGGGAAACCATGATGGTCATGTTCAAGACCATGTAGCATGTTCTCCAACCATCATTGGTCTCTAATCAAGAGATCTTAATCCTATGACTTTTTTTGTAATGTCGATGATCTTTATTTTGCTCCAACATCTTCTATCTCACCTAATATTCTTCTTGCTGACCCCTGCATTCTCAGTAGCATCATAACACTTTTGAGTGTTATTATTCATTAAGTTCTGTACCTCTTGAATTGGAATTGTGTTAGGTAGCTACATAACAACTTTGAGTTTTCTTCCAAGTCTGGGTAATTGTCTATGATTTCTGGCACATATGCAAGCCTTGAAAGCATGAGAATGTGCAAGAAAAAACTCTTGGGATAAATACCCATTTCATTATAAGGGCTTATCTCACGTTGATGTCATAATGTCAGCAAGGACATTTGTAGATAGCTTGACACAAAGACTGTCAGCAAGGACATTTGTAGATAGCTTGACACAAAGACAGTGTCAACAAGGACATTTGTTAGCGTGCATCTTGGTGTGCATTTGTGGCTTCTTCAGCACAAGCATACACCACAGTGATGATTTGGTTCTGTGCTTGTGCTGAGGTGAGACGTGGCATTTTATGAACAATGCTGGTCAATGTTCCTGGAACATAGTTTAGATTGTTATCATCCTTGCTGGCATGCGAAGGTTTGTTAGACCTTGTATATTGTCATGATCTATATGTATTGGTTAAGTTAGTGAAACTGGCACCTCCCCATTGACATCTTTTCATCACCAAATTACCAAATGCTATAAAACGGTTGAGCAAGGTTGCAGTGAGTGAACTCCAGTGTTTTTGCTGAGGCAAACACCATGCTTCTTTCAAGTAAAATGTCTAGTGCTGGAATTCTCAGGGTACTTAAGGACTTGAGCTCTATTGCTTCCTCACTTAACAAGGAAAAGGATTATTAGGTACTACCTTATAGAGATCATGATGAAAGTGTCATTATAATCAAGAGTCTAAATCTAGCTGTTTAACTTCTATGGCAACAACTGGGTCTCTGCATCAGTAAGATAGAAAAACTGGTCATCTTCGCTGTCTATTGTACCTGTGTCTTCTGGTGCCAATGGAGTTTTACTCCCTCTGCCACCATATATTGACATATTTTTTTTGTAATATGTGAAAAGTTGCAACCTCATCAACTGACACTTACCCAGCTAGAATACACCAGTGATGAGATAAAATCAGCTGCAAGTTCATCTCATTCCTCAGTGCTCAAGATCCCGGCCCATTGATTACACATAATCCAAGGGAATATCCTTCACTTGACAAGTCAAACAGCCAGTAAACCCAAGGCAACAATCTCAAGGTGAGGCCACACGTGCTACATTATTAGATTGACTTGGTAAACTGATATCCTATTGCCTGTTCAGATTGCTGGGTGTTTTTTTTTATTGTACAGACTTTAAACACATGCCCAACCGATTTCTTTGTAAGCACTACTAAGCATAGGATGATAATATGGGCATTTTCCTGGATTGGATTCCAGCTAGCTATTGCCTCTGCTTTTAGGCATATGGAAAGTTAAGTGCATTCTAGGGGAATTTGATTGCTTGTTTCTTTGTGTCAAGCTATCTACAAATGTCCTTACTGACATGGTGACATCAACGTAAGAGAAGTCCTTATAATGAAATGAGTATTCATCACAGGAGTTTATTCTTGTGCATTCTCATGCTTTCAAGGCTTGCATATGTACCAGAAATCATAGACAAGTACCCAGACTTGGAAGAAAACTCAAAGTTGCTATGTAGCTACATAACCCAATTCCAATTCAAGAGGTACAAAACTTAATGAATAATAACACTGAAAAGTGTTATGCTGCTACTGAGCTCCATTCTGTAGAAACAAAGATCTGAATGAGTTAAAACTCAATTCATGGATCATTGAAGGGATAGATTCAACATTCAGTATTACAATGAGAATATATGAATTACACCAGTCTTATCTATGCATTCATAAGTAACATCTGTCAAACACCTTTGGCATCTAGCTTTTAGCTTTTACTGAAGATGCATGAACCATTATTTAAACAAAATTCAATCTTTTTGGAAGTCCATTCAAATGTGGAACATTACTATGGAAGCCAATTTCAACATTGATATAGCATGAAATAATTTTTTTTGCATTGAATTGTTGTTGTTTGCAATATGCTTGTGTTTTTTCTAGAAGTAAATCCACTGCCGCACTAAATTTCTTACCTACAATGTACCATGATACAACATATATATGTGAGCGTTAAGTAAATCCAGGCCTGATTCAATGAACTTTGGAATTAGGCGAATCTTCCCGAAAGAGTCCTCTGGATCATGTCACACCTTTGCTACGGAGACCAAATCGAAGTAGCAAGATGGACAGCTTCGATTGGTGCGAGTGACAGTACGTTGATTACGAGGACGCGATGCAGGCGGTGTAGAGCGAGTTGAGCTTGATACGAGAGGAAGCCTGATGCGAGTCAACAACAACGCAACAACCCGGAGGGACAATGGAGATACTGTATTAGCAATCAGGATCTTGATCACAGGATGCATCTATTGAACACTTAGTTCAAATTTTTTACATGTTTGTAATTGTGATAGCATGCATAGTAAAACAACAACATGGGCCCTTATTATGATGTCGGACATCGACGCAAAAGTGTTGGGAATCGAGCAATATGTTGGATGTATTGCTGAAATCGCTAAGAGGGAGTTTTGATTTCTGCTAGCATCAAAGGTGCTCTAAATCTCAAAATTTGCAGGGAGGCTTAGGCACATGTATTCCAAAGAACCCATAAAGGATTTTGGAAAATTCCACTCAGATTATGTTTTATGGAAATAATTAATTATTTTTAATGGGACCCTAAGTCTAAACTTAGGAAATTAAAATAATTAATAAATATTAATTAAAATAGAGTGTGAATCTTCTAGAAACGTCAGAGATCAAGTCAAGTTAATCTTAGCCGTTGATTAGCGATTTAATCTCGATCGTTGAATACTCAACGAGAAGATTATAAGGACTTGATGGATCATTTGGAAAATAGATCGAGAATATTTTTGCAGAGAGGGGCGGAGATAATTTTTGGTTGGAAGAGTTTCCTGATCCAGAGAGTGCAAAGCAGAGGTGGAGTGTAAAAACTCTGGTAAACTTGAATAAGTATATATTATTAATGATGATAGATGAAAAGATGATTACAATGGGGAATCACCGAGGCTTTAAATATAGCCTCACGGTGTCCCTTGGTGAAGAGGCATGATCTTTGATCATGCCCTTTCACTTAATAAACCTAATATAACTATATCTAACTAACAATTAATAAAATATACATAACATTGCCCTTCTCTTAAAGATGCTTTGTCCTCAAAGCATATGTAACGATGGACAATGTTGACGAACACCTAGGTTTCTTGAGCGGCGGGCTCTTGCTTCCCACATTTTAAAAAGATCGTGGAGCATATGCTCGAGTTCAATCTTTTGTTGATCTGGATAGTGAAAATATCTGATATCGACAGGGTTGGATCCTGTCTTGACTTCGGGTGACTCTTCGTGGCTCCCTTTTGAAGATAACGTTTCTAACTGATGACATTGTACTGTAGATGTTGGCGCTCCTATTTGAATCATCTTTGTCATCAGAGAGGAAGATACGACTTGATCTTCTGGGGCTTGGAATCCATACAACCTGTGTTTCTGCCCTTTCCACTTGAAACTTATAAACTGCTTCTGATGGTTGGCAGAATAAGTACCTAGAGTTTGTAGCCATTGAATTCCTAAGACCACATCTACCCCTCGTAATGGAACTATGTAGAATGGAGATTCTAAATGAAAGTCTTTAATCTGCAATTTGACTTTATGGCATTTTCCTACTTGTTCAATCTTCTTACCATCGGCCACCATTACCTTCATATTAGGCATGGGAAAAGTAAAGAGGTTGAGTCTTTTAGCCATGGTTGAATCTAGAAAATTGTGCGTGCTGCCTGTGTCTATGAGAACCATTACATTGTTTTTCTTAATATGTCCTCTTAACCTTAGGGTTTGAGGTTGTGATATGCCTGTCATAGCTGATAATGACACTTGCGGAATAGTTTCGCCATCCACTTCTGGAGAGAATTCCAAGTTATCTTCTAATCCTTCTATACATGAATCAGTACTGTTAGCGTCGTTAGTTGCTTCACAACTGTATAGATTTTTCGCTTTTCCATTAGCACATTTGTGCTTAGGGTCCCAGTTTTCACCACAGCGTTTGCACTTGCCCTCTCGCATTCTTTGTTTTTCCATACTAGATTTTTCTTCTTCACGAAGATGGGCAGGGACATATTTTGTGTCATCCATATTTTCAGATTGAGGAAACCGTCGTTTCGAATATACTTTTTCTGGTTTTGATAATCTTTCAAATTTCTTTTCAGCAACTTTTGCTTTTTGCCTTGCTACTTCTATGGACGTAATTTCATGTAGTTCTAGCTCTTCCTGTATGTGGATTTTAAGTCCTGAGATGTAAGACTGGATTAGACGAGATTCCGACAATCCTGGTACTCGTGTTGCCAAAGTCTCCCATTCTCGAGTGTACTCATCCACATCTCCTTTTTGGCGTAATTTGATAAAGGTTGAAAAAAACTTTTCTTCTTTTATACCTTGAAACCTTTTGAAGAACGCATCCTTAAATTTCCTCCAACTGATAGCAAGCGTTGTTTTTTTCCACCACATATACCAATTATATGCTTCTCCTTCCATTTTCATGGAAGCATGCTTAATTTTTTCGTCATCACTAGTAATGTCATAAATCTCAAAATATTCTTCTGCTTTATTAAGCCATGCAATGCTATTTTTTTCATTACCATCAAATTTGGGTAGGTCGATCTTGGCTTTGCGCTGATATGCTAATGGTGGAACAAGAAGGGGATATTGATTAGCGAATGCATTCCAGCGCTGCTTATTTTGAAAATCTGCATTACTATCTTCTTGATGATGTGGGGAATCGGTTATTTCCTGATGCTCTTCTGAGTTCCCTGAATCTGCGGAATTGTTTTGTTGATTTTGTTCCTTGTTAGGAGATATTGGGGATTGTGTCCGACTTAATTTATCTATCTTATCATTTAGCTTATTGAAGAGTTCGCTCTGCTTTTCTGTGGCCTCGTGATGATTTAGCCACATTTGTCTTTCTATTCGATTTGTTGTATCATGAACCTTTTTGATGTCGTTGGAATGCCCTGCAACTGTACCTTCCAGATCGACTAATCGCCTTCCGAATTCTTCGGAATTATTATTAATTTGTTTCTCAAGATCTCCCAATTTCTTCTGGAATTCCGCCATCGACATTGACGAAGACATCGAGCGTGTATGAGGTGGGGAATATCTTTCTGCCAGTTTCTCTCCTCCCTTTTTTTTTTTTTTTTTTTTTTTAATAATAATAATAATTATTTTTTTAAAATAAATTATATAATAATTATATAATTATTATATATATATATATATATAATTATTAATTGAAAACTATATAATATATAAATAATTTATATAATTATAAATATATATATATATAATTATCAATTTGAAAACTATATAATATATAAATCGATTATATAATTATTATACAACAATAATAATTTTTATTATTTTAGTTTTAAATTTATAACTATATGACCATAAACTATATAAATTATATAATTTATAATTTATATATATTATAATCTTTTTAACTATGACTATAATAAGTCAAAACCATCCGTTTAACCAATCATATAGAATGAAAACGTATACCCTTCTCGAATACCCTTATCGAATGAAGACGTCGGATCGATTTACGTGACTGTAGTTTGAAAAAATCGACGTGGAAGGGATATCGAAGGAATACGCGGAGGAAAAAAAAAATGACTGCGGGGAGCAGCGTGTGTGCAAGCCTTCGACTTTCAGTCCCGCCGAGTTCAGGCTGGTGAGAGTTCCAAGAGAACTCCAAGAAGTTCTGCAAAGAGGAAGAGTGTCTCGGGGCTGGAGAAGACTCCTGCTATAGTGGATGGAAGTGGGGAAGCTGAGAAGTTGGTTGGACGCAAGATCAAAGTTTGGTGGCCACAGGATAAACAGTTCTATAACGATATTATTGAATCCTTTGATATCAAACTGAAGAAGCACACAGTGGTATACGTTGATGGGGATGTTGAAATACTTAAACTCCAGAAGCAGCGTTGGGAGTTTATTGACGAAAACCCTGTGACTGAAAAGTCTACATCGAAACCAGATGTAGACAAGCCGGCAAAGAGGAGGACCACTAAAGGGGAAAGCCCACCAGTAAAAGAGGATACGACATAATCTTCAACAAAAAGCCGATCACAGGTAACTGCAGGTGAGGGCGGGGACGGTTGGCACAGGCGGGAGGGCAGAGTGATAAGGTAAGGGAGTTGCAGCAGCCAAAAGACCGCAGAAGGGCCGAACGGAGAGGGTTTGGAAAACGACCGAGGTAAATGGGAGACGTGGGAGGCAGAAGTGGGTAACGTAGGTAGGAGCGTGTGAGGGTAAGTGGGTTGTGTGCAGGTGGGAAGGGCCGAGGTGCGTAGAGGAGGGGGGAGTGGATTGTAAAAAAATATTTTATTTTCTTTTAAAATGCAGAGTGGGAGTGAACTGAAGTGAGAATGTGAGGGATAGATCGGATATGAGAGGAGAAGGGCTGCAAATTTCTTTTAAAACTAATAATTGTCTACTGCCAATTTCATCTAAGAATCTCACAATTTTGAATTTTGTAATTCTTTAATTTCCATGACCACTGAACTCAAGAGCGATGGCTCCGATACCAATGGAGTGTAAAAACTCTGGTAAACTTGATAATTATATATTATTATTGATGAAGATGAAAGATGATCACAATGGGAAATCACCGAGGCTTTAAATATAGCCTCAAGGTGTCCCTTGGTGAAGAGGCATGATCTTTGATCATGCCCTTTCACTTAATAAAACCTAATATAACTATATCTAACTAACAATTAATAAAGACATACAACAAGAGGAGTGCGTAGAAAAGCCACATAGACAGCCAGAGCTCAAATCCCCGAGGCTATGCAGGACTCGCAGAGCTTCGCAGGGTTCTGATTTTTTGTTGAGAAACAATCTGGCTAGTGCCAGAACGTAGGAGTTCTTACGTACAAGTGAGGGAAACAATCGGGTTTAGTGCAGAACTGAGAGGGGAGTTTCCTAGAGGCTGATGGCCCTGCTTCCTGGGCCTGTAGCAGAGAGATCTAGTGTAGAGAGAGAGGGAAACATCAGTTGTCATGCAGAGACTGCACAAAGTGACGCAGTCACTGCATAGAGGCAGCGCAGAGCAACTCATCTCCAGCTAAGGTCAGTGTCGGATTCCCGTGGCAGAGTGAGATCTTCTCATGAGATTTTATTTGTCAGTTTTCCTTTGTATGATTTGTTAGTTTTGACCATCATAGATTTGTACTCATAAAATTACTGCATAATAAACAAACCCTCAGTTGCTGCACCGATTTTCTCGCATTGGGTTTTTCCAGGGACATTGGTCCAAAAATAACGGTGTCATGTGTCTATGATTTACTCTTGCTTAGATCTTGTTTCTGCACATTTATTTTCCGCAGTTTAATTTTGTGAAGGCTATAGTGTATGGGTTTCAGTATATACCGTAGAACACAGTAAATAATTTGTTCAAGTAATTAACAAATATAAGAATTCTCATCAGTTGCGGCAGTAGGATTTGGGCAACCGAATTTTCACATGGTATCAGAGCTTGTTTAGTTGAGTCGTGATTTGCTGAGGAATTCAAGCTTGAGATCTGAGCAGTGAGGGACATGGATAACATCTGGTGAGGAAGAGCCTTTCTCAATTGGTGGAGCATCAATCAGAGAGAGGCAAAAGAGATCTAGCCAAAGCAAGCGTTGAAGGAAGAGGGCTGACGCAGTGACTGCGTAGGCTCACGCAGAGGAAGAGGAAGGGTTTTCAAAATTTTGCTAGTGGATCAGTTTTGGAGGTCGAGATCCGGAAAGTGGCACTGGGAGGTTGTTCCTCAGGGTCCAAGGAGGCAAAACGACTTGGCTGGGGTTGAACGCTGAGCCTAGAAGGGGGTGATGCAGAGGCTGCAAGGTGATTTCCAACGAAGGAGATGAAGGCAAGGTTGGGTTCAATTTAGTCATCTTCAAGGGCAGAGTTCCACAGGATGGAGGACGAGATTGGTTTGGGCACATTTATGATTTGTCTTGGGCATTTTATCTTCATCATAGGTCTGAGTTCAAGTAGATATAAGTCACATCTGTTAAGGGTGATTTTGATGACAGTTTGGGATTGTTGTGAAGGTGTCATTCTCCTTGAAGCCATCCGCACTAGTTTGGGTCACCTACAGCTAGGCCACAGGGCTTAAGAACCCTGTCCTAGAGGCCGAGAACCTACAGCAAGAAAGCCACAGTCAGGGCTGCTTTATCATGAGGCTGTGTAGTTAGTGGGTTTTGAAGCCTATAAGAAGGCTTATGGGCTACCAGCATTTGAAGGGTCTGGTTGAAGGTAATATGTAGTCTAGTAAAGGTATTTAAGGTTGTGAATGGGGTAGTTGCTGACTGTGTTTACGCCCTAGTCAGTCCTACCAGAATTGCAGAGAAGACACAAGTCCTTGGAGCCTACACCAAACATCAGATTTGCAACCTTGTTGGAACCATCCTCTTGTCTAAGGGTAGTGGTATTAAACCTTCTCATTTGAAAATCATTCTGATTTTGAAGTATTGTATTCTCTCTCTGCTGAACATTTGACATTAATGATAAGAAGAATTGATAAGGGTTTTCCCCATCATGGGGTTTTTCCCTGGCTTGAGCCATATTCGTATGTTCTTTTGTCTTGGCTTATCTTTAGCTTTTATTACTTATGTTCTTTCATTAGTTACACTTATGATTGATGAGATTGCTAATGGATTAATGGAAAAATGATGTAACTAACCTAAGCTAACAATATGTTAACTCAAAATTAACAGGATGCCACATGGGAAAACAAGCAGAGTTTGCAGCACCTAGTTTTATAGTTGCTTGGGGATAAGCAACATTTGGGAGGGGAGAACTGTAATATCCCTTCCTAAATAATTTTGTCAATAGTACCACAAGTTTTCCATTTTGCTAATTTTGGGGGCCTAAGATAATTTTGGAGAGGAAACATAGGACAAGGGGGTCGAAATGTTTGCCTTGGTGTAATGTGGGGGCCACCTCCCCAACTAATATGTACTCCTTGAGGAGAGAGAAATCATATGGCCAAGGGAAGAGGTTTGAATTGCTTAGTGAGGGGCCCACATGGAGGAAATGAACATAAATTATAAATAGGAGAGAGGAAGCAACATTTGAGGCCTTTTGATAATTTGACAATTGAAGTGTTGCTCTAGTTGTTTAGCAGAGTTATATAGTGTTGTTCAACACAAGAGTTTCCCAAGGAGGAAGCTCAACCTTTCTTCGATGGACTCTGAGTACCAACCTAGGAAGGATTCTTCATTATTTTCAGGAGTTGGATAGAGGGCCACACATGTGGTATGGTTTTTGGGCAACTGAGACGCATTCAGGAGGCCACATAGAGAGTTGAGGAGGAAGAGCTAGAGTTGGGAGTTGTAGCATTGTCGAAGTAATTTTTGGTCAATTCTAGGAAAAAGGAGGAAGATTTGCAAGGGTAGAATTCAACACACAACATCAAATTGATTTTCCGGAGGAGAAACTACGTCATCCTACCCAAAAACTGCACAATCATTGTGGAGGCACAATTGTGGGGTGGCTTGTGAAGGGATTTTGAGAGCTGGGTTTCTTGGGCTTGGTTTGGGGTGTAATTGAGAAGAATTTTCTAGCCATTTTGGGACATTCATTCCAACATCAGTCACAGTTCTAGTTTTTCTGCACTTAGAGGAGGGTCAAGCAATTTGGGGCCATTTTTTGAGCATCAAAACCAAGGCAAACCCTTTCTGGGTTTTTTTGGGTTTTTGACAAGGATTCCATATCTAATTTATTAGAAATTTCTGAGCAGTTAGTGTTGAGATTTTTGAGTGTTGGGGTAGCATCAGATGTGCTCTAGCTCCCAAACTTTGTGGAGGGACTAGAGTACATGAGATCTCCAAGACCCAGAAAGAGATTTGAGAAATTCCATCCAGTTTAAGAGATAATTAATCAATTAATATTTTTAATTAAGGACCCTAAGTCTGATTAGGAAAATTAAAAGATTAAAGGTAGTTAATTTAAACATGTGATGGAACTGACTTAAGTCACACGAATCAAGCTTTCTTTTAATCGTAGCCGTCGAGTCAGGATTAGATCACAGCTGTTGGTTTTCCAACAAGAAAAGTATGAAGGAAAGGCTTAGGGTCAGTTGGAGAACACACACGGAGGCAGAGCACTGAGACTAAGCTGGAATTCTAGGGTGTGGTTTGCTAAGAATTTCCAGAAGTGTTTCAGCTGCAGCTAGGGGTAGTATTTGCGAGAGGGATGATTTGATCCCAAGCCAAGAGTCAGCAAGAGGCAGAGAAGCAACAGTCAAAGCAGTGCAGAGGGAGCAACAACTGCACAATGCAGAGGGCTCAGTGCTACGCAGGTGCTATGCAGGCCCAGAAAGTGCAGTGCAGAGGCAGCAGGAGGCCATCAAGGCTTACGCAGGCCCAACTACGGCAACGCAGGGACAACGTAACCTAGTCTAGGGTTACGCAGGCCTCTCCTAAGCAACGCAGAGGCACACACAGGCTAGTAGAGCTGACGCAAAGGGCTTCAGAGCTGCGCTGGGGTTTCTGAAGACAGAAAAGGGTTGAGTTCTGTAAATCCCGTTTGAGGGTGTGAATCAATCCAATTTTCCGTCCCTGAAACCGAGGTATTGCTACAGATTTTTTCTCTGTTGGGTTAACCAATAAGGTGCCCAAATTTGTTGTACTTGGAATCTACTTAATAATAAAAACCCGCCAGCAGCTAGAAGATCGGTTTCCCCGCATTGGGTTTTTTCAAGGACAGTGGTCCAGAAAATCTTGTGTGTCACTTTGTCTATGTGCATATATTCAATTTAGATCTGGATCTGTGTAGGCCTTTAAAGTGTTTACTTCGATGTTAATGCTGAACATTTCAGATTAATAACTTGTATAAGTAGGAGAAGTAAATCGTAATTTTACAGTAGGGTTTCTGCATAAGTAATATTCATAAATTTTCATAGTTAGGAGGGGGCTAATCAGGGTATCAACACAACCAACAATGCAAAAATCACAAGGTCAGTGCATATTTTTTGTGGGAAAATTCCAACAACAATTTGGCATTGATAAAACATCCACTTGAGGCTTGTGGCTTGCCTTGTGAAAGCCAGGGTGCGCATTTTTTTTATATTGTACTCCAACAATATCTTATAATAAAATTTGCCCATTTTGGTGTGTTTGGAGCATTTATGTTTTATGGGCATTTGCTGAAAAATATTTGTGTTGGGTTTATTGCATGTTTTTGTTATCACTGTTAATTTTTCCATTAGGAATATTACACCTTGAGAGGCTTGATCAACATATCAAGTCAGATTTGAAACAACATTAAAGTAATCCTTATAGATCGAAGGACATTCTTTCAAGCACACATGAAGAGCCTAGGATACACCTTCATTGAATGATAAAATGATAACATACTTTGAGCATCTTTTGAGTTGACAGTAGAGTGCATTGATGATGACATTAATTGAGCATTCTTCAAGCCTTTGTTGAAACAACAGTCACTCTTGAAGCATAGTTGAAGACCAACACTTGAAGAGTTGTTTTGTTGAAGCAATCACCCTTGGAGTGTTGTTGAAGACCAACACTTAAAGACTTGTTTTATTGGAGTAGTCATCCTTGGAGCATAGTTGAAGATCAACACTCGAAGAAATGTTTTGTTGGTGCAACCATAAAAGTTTTGCTGAAGTAGACATGAAGTTTTTGTAGAGGTAGATTTGAGAGCACTTTCCAGACCTATCTTGGATACATTTTTTAGAAGTATTTGAAGTTTTTGATGGAGGCTTGAAGCAGTATTGAAGTCACCTTAAGGGATTGAAGCAAACTGAGAGGGTTGGATTCGTAGAGGATTGGAGTTGTCGTACAAGGTTGGAGCTTGGATTTGTAGTTGAATATTAGAGTCCTCATTCAGGGTTCAAGCCTTGAAGGAGTTAAGGACTTTGTTGTACAAGTTGGAGCTTGGGTTTTAGATTCCTCAAATTCATTAATAAAATTATTTTCTTGTTGCACATCTTGTGTTTTGGTTTAATGAGTGATTTTAACTGGCATAATATAACAATTGTAAAGAAATATTGATTCAACCCCCCTCTCAATATTTCCAACACTAGCACACCTTACATTTTTTCCACTTTGCAATATTTTTATTGACATGTTAGAAGGAATTTTCACAATGCAATGTTATTGTTCGTAATCTGGTTGTTTATGATAGAAGGAAATCTAACATGTGTTAGAGTTCCTTCACCTTGGAATGTTCTTACTAGCAATGTGCTTGTGCTTGTGTTAAAGCGAAATATAGCACGCACTAGATTTCTTTTGGCATGCAATGTTGTTGTTGGTCGTATGCTTGTATTTGTGCTACATGTAAAGCTAACACTCGTTAAATTTCTTTCACCTTGTAATGTTGTTATTGGAAAAATGCTTGTGTTTGGGCTAGAAACTATGCTAGATTTCTTTTGGTTTGCAATATTGTTGTTGTCTATTTGGTTGTTTATGATAGAAGGAAATCTAGCACGTGTTAGATTTCCTTCACCTTGGCAATGTTATTGGAAATGTGCTTGTGTTTGGGCTAGAAGTTGTGCTAGATTTCTTTTTCTCTACAATATTGTTGTTGTCAATTTGGTGGTTTATTATAAAAGGAAATCTAGCACGTGTTAGATTTCCTTCACCTTGGCAATGTGCTTGTGTTTGTGTTAGAAGGAAATATAACATGCGTTAGGTTTCTTTTGGCATGAAATGTTGTTGTTGGTAGTATGCTTGTATTTGTGCTACATGTAAAGCTAACATGCATTAAATTTATTTTACCTTGCGCTGTTTTTATTGGAAATGTGCTTATGTTTGTGATAGAAGTTGTTCTAGATATCTTTTTCCATGCAATGTTGTTGTTGGAAATATGCTTTTGTTTACGTTGGAAGCAAATCTAACATGCTAGATTTCTTTCACCCTACAATGTTGTTGTGTGCTTGTGCTATGCGTAAATCTAATACGTGTTAGATTTTCTTCACCTTGCAATGTTTTTATTGCCAACATGCTTCAATTTTGGCTCGAAAGAAATCTAGCATGCGCTAGATTTCTTTTTCACTGCAATGTGGTTGTTGATAATATGATTTTGTTTGCGCTAGAAGTAAATCTACCATGTGCTAGATTTCTTTTATCTAGAAATGTTGTAATGTGTTTGTGTTTGTGCTAGAAAGAAATCTAGCATACATTAGATTTCTTTCACCCTTCTATGAGTTTATTGACAATGTGTTTGTCTATGTGTTAAAAGGAAATCTAGTGTGCACTAGATTTCTTTCGCATTGCAATGTTGTTGTTGGCAATTCAATTGTTTGTGCTAGAAGGAAATCTAGTATGCGCCATATTTCCTTCACCACAATGATGTTATTGGCAATGTGTTTGTGATTGTGCTAAAAGGAAATCTAGCATGTGCTAGATTTCTTTTGCCCTAGAATGTTGTTGGTAATATGTTTGTGTTCATGCTATAACAAAATATGGCATGCGCTAGATTCTTAAGCCCTACAATGTTATGTGTTTGTGTTTGTGCTAGAAGGAAATCTACCACACCAGATTTCCTTTGTCTTGCATAAGGTATTTTTGACAATATGCTTGTTTGTTCTAGAAGCAAATCTAATATGTGATATGTTTCTTTCACCCTACAATATTGTTATGTGCTTTTGTTTGGGAGAGAAGGAAATCTAGCATGTGTTAGATTTCATTCACCTTGCAATGTTGTTATTAGTGACATGTTTGTGTTTGAGATAAAAGTACAAATAGCATGTTATATCTAATTCACCTTGCAATATTGTGATTGGAAATATGCTTATGTTTGTGATAGAAGAAAATCTAGCATGATTTAGATTTCATTTACCCTACAATATTGATGTTGACATTATGTTTGTGTATTGTGGGAGGAATTCTAGCATCCACCTAATTTTTTTTGCAATGCAATATTGGTGTTAGAAACGTGCTTATGTTTGTACTATAATAAAATCTAGTATGCAATAGATTTGTTTCGCGATGCAATATTGTTGTTGGCAACTTGCTTGCTTGTATTTGTGCTAGGATGAAATATAACCTGCATTGTATTTCTTTTGCAATTCAATATTGTTGGAAATGTACTTGTGCTTGTGCTAGAAGGAATTCTATCATGCATTGGATTTCGTTTTCACTACAATGTTATTGTTGGCAATGTGCTAGAAGTAAATGAAGCATAGGTTATATATCTTCCACCCTGCAATGTTGTTTTTGGCAATGTGATTTTGTTTGTGCTAGAAGAAACTCTAGAATGTGAGATTTCTTTTACTTTGCAATGTTTTTGTGAGTAACATGCTTCTATTTAGGCTAGAAGCAGATTTAGCATGTGGTGGATTTCAAACGCCTTACAAAATTGTTGTTGGCAATGTGCTTGTGTTTGTGCTAGAAGGGAATCTAGCATGTGCTAGATTTATTTGACAGTGTAACGTTGCTTCTAGCAATATGCTTATGTTTGTAGTAGAAGGAATGATATTGATTGTTAGCTTTCATTTAAGGTGCAATGTTGTTGCTCGAAATGGGGTTCTACTTGTGATAGAAGGAAAGCTAGCACACATTATATTTCCTTCATAATGTAATGTTGTTCTTAGAAATATGTATGTTGTTATGCTAGAAGGAAGGTTATAATGTGTTAAATTTCCTTCATCTTGCAATGTTATTGTTGAAAATGTGTTTGTGTTTGTGATAGAAGTAAATCTTGCATCCCTTGAATTTTTTTCGCAATGCAACATTATTGTTGGAAATTTGCTTTTATTTGTGTTAGAAGGAGTTATAAAATGCACTAGATTTCTTTGTTCTTGTTCCAAAAGGAAAGCTATCAAGATTTCACCCTCACCAAGGTTAGTGCTATGAAATTATTCTTGGCAATGCATTTGTGATTATGCAAGAAGGATACCTAGTGATTACTAGCTTTCTTCTAGACACCATTACACTTATGCAACCAATGATCTAGGGGTGACATCGTCTCAATAATCACAATGGTTAGAGTTATAGCTTTTGATGTGCCCTTTTTTTGAATTTGGAACAATTTATGGAGATCAATGATAGTGCAAAAGAATTGTATATAGATATATGTTGTTGTTGGCACTACATTTGTGCTTGAGTTGGAAGGAAAGATAATGGTATAGCTTTCCTTTTGGCACAAACACAAAAATCCAATCATAATTATTTGATCCATGGAGAATAATGTGATCTTTGTATAATTTTGAAGTTTATGAATAAATGTATTATTGAGGTATACTAAATTTTGCTTCCAATGCAAATGTATGCAACTTAAAGTAGCAAGCATAGTTTTTTAACATGTATTTTTTTTGTCTCTATATTGTTGTATAGTTATGAACTTCCAAAAAAAATTTCACTAATTTTTGGATGCATAAGATAAGACTCTTCCTCATCAACATAAAAACTTAGGAAAACTCAAATCTACACTTTTCGAGGACCTAAAGTTAACATCCCTTTGTATCTATCCTTAATAGTATGTCCTTAATGAGTATAGGTAGGGAGTGCTAACATTGGAACTAAAGATTTGTAAAATTCAATTTCTTTTCTTTTAGAATAAAAATGAGAATTATTTAGTATTTACAGTACCAAAACTTTTATTTGGAAGGAAACCTCTAGTTTGCCTTTTGATTATCAAGTTCAAACATCAAACATCCTCTCTAAGTGAATATAATTTCTCCTTTTCATGGGGCTTTTAGACATCTTATGTAGCATCAATCTCAGAATTTCTTAGATTTTACAATGGACCATGTTTTGGTTCTTCAACTTCTACAAATTTCTTATGATCATTATTCATACACAGGCTTTAAGACTACATGTGTCATTTCTGAATTTAAATAGGAACTTGGTGGTTTGATATGAGCTTATATTTGTCATTCAAAACTTTTATTTGGAAGAAAACCTCTAGTTTGGCTTTTGATTATCAAGTTCAAACATCAAACATCCTCAGTAAGTGAAAAAATAATTTCTCCTTTTCATGGGGCTTTTAGACATCTTATGTAGCATCAATCTTGGAATTTCTTAGATTTTACAATGGACCATGTTTTGGTTCTTCAACTTCTACAAATTTCTTATGATCATTATTCATACACATGCATTAAGACTACAAGTGTCATTTTTGAAGTTAAATAGGAACTTGGTGGTTTGATATGAGCTTATATTTGTCATTCTATGTCACTATCTACATCTCTCATTGCATGGTCTTCATATATGTTTTTTTTTTGTGTAATTTGCAGTAAAGTACTTTTTTGGTAGTAGGCACTAGATGGTGGGGAACAATGTTTCATTACATACAATATGACTACCATACTTTTTAAATTATTGCATCTATATTACTTTTTGAAAGTTGTGTGTTTTTGCGAAAATATAAAATCACACTTTACATGGTTCAACCTTTTAATTACAATTTATGGTTTAATTGTTGTTACAGAATTGGTACAAGCTACAATGGAAAATATAGCAAAAGGGGACTATGTTGATCTCCTTATTAATGATCAAGTCGTTGGGCTAGGAAGGGTCGAATCTACAGAGTCTGGAACTTATTATGTCGGAGAAAGGGTTCATGCATGTTATGTTGCAATTTTGATAATTGATCTCACCCAACCACATTTGATTGAGGATGTTGATGAAGGGGACATACATCCATGGAAGATCAGATATTTGAGGCACAACATAGGTAAATCAAAATATTGAAGCATTTGTTCAAATATTATTGATAGCATAATACTTTTTTTTGAGTAAATACTAACCTTATTTACATTCGTTTATAGGTGCAAATGTTTCTTCTACATTTTCTATTAGAGAAAAGGTAGATCTTCTGAAATGTGGAGTGAAGGTTGGTGAGGGCTCCATATTCAATACAGAGCTTGGGCATAAAGTGCATGGAATTATGGTAGAGAGAGGATGCATAGTGGTTAAAATTGAGAAGTTTTTAAGGAATGATGTTGCTCTACCACATCCAACAAGATTTGAGCATACACTAAGGGGTGTATTTGAATATTATGAGATTTGGCCAGAATCAGATTTGGAACCTCATTGTCATGATCATGCCATAAATATTCCCCAAGATAGGGTTAAATTCATATGTAAAAAGGTTTCTCTTACACATGAATGAAGGGGAAGTAGCATGTGCATTGCCAAAGGAATGCTAGTTAATGTTCGCGAGGATGAAATTCTTGAAGGTGAAACACTAGGAGAAATGGAATTTGGTGTTTTTTTGGAAGAGATAGATGGAAATTGTGAATATGCAAAATTGGGGATAATTCTATAGATTGTTTGGTTAGATGGCCAATAAATAAGTTGGTGGATGAAAAAGCTGTGATATTAAGGGTTAAGGAAAAGTTCAAGGAGCCAACCAAGGAAATGGTGTTATGGGATGTTATAGAAGACACAAATCCCTTAAACAAATTGGACGGTTATAGTTGTAATGAAAAATATATAAACTCAATTGATATGCATGTAACAAGGCCATATAAAAGGAATAAACGAGTTATGGTTACAACAAAAATTGCAAAATGTCAAACAAATATAGATGAAGAGAAAGAAATTCGACTTTTGGTAGCAGATGTATGTTGTACAAAAGATTGTCTTCAACATGTGGATAGGAAGGCCATTGCAGGTGGTAGAAGGGGCATGAGACAAATAAATAAAAATGGTATTAGGGAATTTGTCTTGAATTCACTCACGTCAAACACAGTCATGTCAAGGAGCCATGGCCATGGCCTACCACCTATTTTTAGAAATGTAAAGGACATGAGATTTAATGGGAATATTATTTGTACGAAAGCATGGTATAAAAATTTAAAATACATAAGTTTCCTCAAAGCACATTCTGTAACTACCAACAATATTTCCAAAATGGACAGATCAAAGCTATTCATGGTAACACCAACACATGCAAAGCACGAGGACACACCGTGGCAGCCATAGAAATATTGCACAAAATTGTAATGGATAATTCAGATTTTTCACCAAACCAAACACGTCAATTTGAAGAAGATAGAACATCTACTCCTATAAGATTGCTTCCTTCAACTTACACACGAAATTCTTTGTTAAAAGAGATCAATGAGGCTCTTCAAAAGCTCAATTACCCATCAATATCACAGTCAACAATGAGCAAAATATGGAATACTAAGTTTCGAGATGTGACATTTTCAAAGAACACCAACTTCAGTAAATGCAGTGAATGTATTGTGTTGAAAGCACAGATGAAGTCAGCGACTACAAAAGAGATGGAAGAAAAGGCACGAGGTAGGTTGAAAAAACATAACAAGATTGTTATGTGTGGAAGATATTGCTACTATGCCCATAGAATTATGTCAGAGCAGTTTCCAAAGGAGTATTTGAGCATTATCCATGATAAAATGGATAAAACAAAGACTCCAATCCCAAGGCTATGTGTCAAATCAAAATCTATTGTAGGAACAAATTTAGGTGTGTCATTGACAGGTATGCTAACACATGGGCATAACACAGGAGGTTTTGGTCATTTCTCCCTACCATTTGTACACATGGGATCAAAATTTACTATTACATCCCTTGCAAAGTGCTTAAGGGACCTTGAAGACCCACAAATTGATATGTATGGTGATCTACTTTATGAGAGTGGAAGTTCAAGAAACCCACTTACAAATGCATTTCTTGACACCTCTATTTACTCAAAGTGTCAAGTTTACAAGGATTATTTTATATCTCATGGAATATCAAAGAGCCAAAATGTTGATTTTAAAGCTCTTCCTCCACATTTGTTGTTACAGTTGGACAATGCAGCAAGTGATCATAAGAATCACTATATTTTCATGTTTTTATCATTTTTAACTGCACTTGGTGTCTTCATCACTATTGAGGTTGGATTCTTGCTGTGGGGCACACCCATGAAGACATCGATGTAACCTACGGAAGAATGTCTTCCAACCTAAAAAGTAAATATATATATTCTTTACCTGAAATGATGGATACATATCGCAAAATTGAAGAAATCTGAGTGTTTCCACCTACACTTATTGACAAGGTCTATTACTTCAAAAGTTTCCTTAATGGATACATCAAGGAGGGAAAAAATGCACTAGTTGGACATCTTAATGTTCAATACTTCCAATTTCTTGTACTCAATGATATTCCAGTACTAAGGTACAAAGAATCCATTAGAGATATTGAGTGGTCAAACCCAGTTGAGTTATGGAATATAGATGATGAAGGTCGACCTATAATTCCCATAGGGAACCCATCTTTCTTAGATTCCAAAAATAATGATGCTTATTTCAAAGAACTAAAGGAAGGGATAACATCATACATAAAAATGTGGAAAGACACTATCAGGAATGAAGATTCACCAATTGTTACAGAGGAATGGAAAAATAAAGTAGTGTATTAGGAAAGATTTCTTGATACATTATATGGAATCTATAATGATCATAGAATAATAGATGGAAGTGATTCATCTTTTGAGGATTTCTGGCCCAAGACAAGGCACGTTTTTGATGTTGATCGTAATGCACTCCATGTAATCTCAAGTATTATGGATGAAGATTTTGATAATGCAATAGATGAACCCGTATATGTTGGACCCAAATGAAACAAGCTAAAGCCAACATTCAATCCAAAGATTGATGTTCAGAAAGGAAAGATGTTGCGAGTTAGATCAGGAAATGAGGATGCAGGAGAGATGATTTGAATGGAAAAATCCATCTCAGATATATTTAGGGATAATGAAAGTGAGAATCTTCATGTAAAGGTTGATTGGTGGAAGCCTATTTTAGGGAAATACAATGGAAAATTTTTAGAGCAATATTGGATACCAAATCTTGATGACACAGAACTTGGCTCTATTCCAATTAATACCATAGTTTGGGCATGGCTGCCAAAGAAAGAACATTGCAAGAAGACCAATATAGATAAATATGGTCTAGAAGTTGTTCTTGACCTACTTGGGCGAATATCTTAAGATTAGGTTTATATGATTCATGAATGTGATTTTTTTTGAAGGATCTTTTAATATGCATTCAGACACAATTTTCAATATATGTTGTATATCAAATATTCTCTTCATATTATTTTTGGAGGAGTTTTATATTATTTAGTATTTCAATGTAATCATGTGGTGATACAAATGACATGACTGTACCATAAAATATTTAAGTTTTCAAAGCTTTTTTTGACCAACATGACTTGTCACCATATCAAATATGCATAATCAAATTCAATAATGCACTTAAAAACAACATCTTCTAAACTTGGTCTATTAAAACAATAATGGAGTAGCTAATTAGTATTATATTTAATATAAACCATTTAAACACTTAATGAAAAAATGTTAGACGTTTGTAATAATGTTTGAAGTGATTTTTCCTTAATATTCCTTATTATAATTGATCTAAATCAAATTTGTTGTTTTGTTGCACTCTAATTTATAAAAAAATTGATTTTGATCATTGAACAACACAACTAGACTTATAAAATATTTCCTCTTATAGACTTTGAAGTGGTGCCAACATTGTACTAGCATAATAAATTTGTACTCAACATAGGAAAAGTAGTTAGTGTCAATTTAAAATGGTTAATAATAGTAAGAAACACAATATTCATATATTGTTAAATAACTTTATAGGTAAAAATCTTTTTACAAAATCTATTATTCACGAGTCAAATTTAATACATAAATATAAATATTAATGATAATAGAAATAATGTAAGGAATCTAAGTTTTATATGAATGTCAATATCTTCTTTTCAATATAATGTCCTTAAACACTCGATGAATAAAAACTAAACATTTGTAATAAATAGTTTAGTCAATTATCTCTCTTTCCTCCTGGATTTGAAAATAATCAAATTGTATTACTTTGTTACTATTCTAATTCATGATTGATTTTGATAATTAAAATGATTAGTAATTGAGTCGAGAGGCGAGGCTCATTCTACAACCTAGTATGAGGAGATGTGTAAGTTCGACTATATTTTTTTTTTTGAAAGATCTATTAATATACATTCAGACACACTTTTCAATATTTTTTGTATATCAACTATTCTCTTAATATTATTTTTGGATTTTTATATTATTTAGTATTTCAATATAATTATATTATTTAGTATTTCAATGTAATCATGTGGTGATACAAATGACATGACAGTGCCATAAAATATTTAATATTTCAAAGCTTTGTTTGACCAACATGACTTATCACCATATCAAATATGCATAGTCAAATTCAATAATGCACTTAAAAACAACATCTTCTAAACTTGGTCTATAAAAACAATAGTTTTTAACTTAGTTTTTAACACAAAAGTACAAATAATAAATAATAAATAAATTATACTACTACTCTCATTCAACATTTAATCTCTCTAATCTCTCTAGGCTCATGTTAAATATGTATTTAAGGTGGATCTATGCTGGTATATACATTAAACAACTTTATACTTAATATATATCTTGCATATTAATCTATTATTCACCAAGTCAATCTCAATTAAGTTAGTTTTTTCACACAAAAGAATAAATAATAAATAAATTATACTACTACTCTCATTCAACATTTAAATTGATCGTAAAAAAATATTTTCTCATGTCAACTTTAAAATGGTTCAAACTTCCTACAATATTATGTAATGATGATGGTGATAATGATGATTATCATCCACTAAGACCAAATAATATGGTATATAAGAAGCCATCAAGATATTACTCTAAATTCTTAAGAATTTTATTGTTATGCTAAAAAAGCATTAAAATAAGTGTTTCAAGATCATCATAATTTTGTTTAGTTAAAAGATCAAGAAGGCTAGTAGTGCCACAAATATTTTGAAATTTAAATCCAAATTTGAGTATAAAGTGGATGTTCTAAGACGGTTTTTCATCTTCAACCATATTACTAGTGTTGAAAAGGCAATAGAATTTTAAATTGTGCCAACCTTGTGTTAGTAATAATCGTAATTTAACACATACATGATATTTACTATATCAAATTATAATTGAATGGGTTAATAATAGTAACATACAAAACATTCTTTTCATAAAGTTAATAATAGTAACATAGAAAACATTATTTTCATAAATTTAATAATAGTAACATACACGACATTATTTTCATAAGATAACATTAAGAAACTTATCTTTTAGTACAAACCATAAAAAATCTTAAAAGAGATAATGTAAGGACACCAAGATTAAGATGTGAAATATTTGTTTTTGAAAGTTTATATAAATTTGTTTTATATACTTTACCATACAAAATTTTCACCAAAAATGGTGAATATCTACATTAAAATTAGTAAACTAAGTGATTTTATAATTCCACGTTTTGAAAAAACTTAATCTAGTTAAAATTTCTAAATTCTAGATCGACGGAAAACTTCCAAATTTAATGAAATATGTGTTATATGAAACGAAAGAGAGAAAAAAATGCTAAATCTTATACCACATCAATCCCACAAATCAGAGCTACATCTCTTATTAATTCCCTGTCAAAAATATACAATGAAGTGCAAAGCGTTTCTTCCACACTATTCCCCTACTTCTGAGTTACAGACTGCTTTACAAATGATTTAAAATTACATTAAATAGACCAGATTTGTGGGAACATAGATCCACAAAAAGAGGGGTTGTTTTGACAGCTGAAGAACTGCAGACTAGTCATAGAAAAGTAATCCAACAATTGGCCCTAAAGAAGGAACAATATTACATTTGATTAGTTGGGCAGACTCACAATTTTGCTATTGAATGATAAAATAGGCAATCAGATCCTATTTTTTCTACTGCTGTAGACATCTTTGTTTTATATAAGCTTCTCAGCCTTTTATTGTTGCTTTCCATATTCCATTTGAAGAGAACTAACTTTTATATAATACTTTGAAATAATTAAAAATGAATTTATGCCTTTTTTGAAGGGAAAAATTAATTTTTGAATGGGAAAAAGGGAAGGGAACGAGGTGGGGTCCATGTTATAATCACAATCAGGATCGGAGGGGAGGCAATATATAATAAAACATGGTAATATGCTTGTGTGATGTGTTTTAATACACAAGAGCGATCACAATCGGGGATTGGGGAAAGGGGGAGGCATATTAGGACACAGCAAAACTTACGATGCGAATGTCAAGGCCCGATGGGTAATGTCATGAGGAAGCGGGGAAATACCTTTGAAAATATAATAAAAATGGTTTGTCGTTTTTACAAAGGGAGGAAGGATTTTTAAATGAAAGAGCAGAGGGCTTATAATGTTGGGATCGAGGTATTATTATCGAAATCGGAATCAATATCGGGAGCTTGGGGCAGAGTATAACATATGACAATTCTTCTGATGTGATGGGATAAATACTTTGTATAAAACGAATAAAACAAAACTTTGATTTATACAAAGGGAAAGGCCTATTTATAATGAACGGGGTGGAAGACTTATGTGGTGGGACCCGTAGATCCATCGGCATCAGAGATCGGAGGGGTCAAGGGGGTAGTTTTATATACAGTCGCCGATTACAATGATCCGATCGGCTGTGGGCTGTCGGATCGGATAATTAGATCAACGACAGAGTGATGGTCGGAGGATGTTAATCGGGGGGAAGTCTTTTGGAAAAGCCAATCGAGTCTGGGCCATCCGATTGGATGGGCAGATCGACGGTCGTAATGTAATTGGGCAGAGTTTCATCGGGGGTTTACCATCGGGGGTATTCAATCGGGGCAATCACATCAGAGGTTTCGTGATGGGTCAATCGGGGAACACTTATAAAATATGCCAAAACGATGGGAAAGGGACTTTGGATAGGTAGGGTTTTATAATATAACTTTGATTTATATTATAATGTTTCAAAGAATGGAGGGGAAGTGGTTTGGGAACGGTGGGAACTTTATAATAATAAACTTTGAAATGTTTATTATAAAGTTTAAAAGAGTATGGTGGGGAAGTGGTTAATGAATGAATCGCATATGTTTTTAAATGATTTATAATGTGATTTTTAAATCGGAAGGGGAAAAGGGGTTTTATAAAAAGAAAATATTAAACTTTAATAACGTAAAGTTTAGGGAAAGATGGGAAAAGGGATTATTTGAGGATATAGGGGACTTTTACTTTACTTAAGCATAAATTTCAATCCAGAAGTCAGTTTTGAGAGTGTAATATACCGTTGGAAAGCTCTTTCCAGTATCTTTCTACTGGATCTAATTGGAACATGATTTGATGCCAAAGATGTTGTGGAAAACTTCTCTAAAAGGCAGGGTGATGACTTTGTGGAGATAGCAGCTTCTGAATTGTGACTTATTACATATGCTGACATGAGATTACATAATGAATGATAATAAAGGAAAAATATCATGTTTTCACCTCAAAACATGGTTTTGAGGTGAAAATTACATCAAGCTCAATAAAATATTTCTTTGATCTTCCATGTGCTGTGACTTTGAGTTTATTGACTTCCTCGTGACCTTGCTAATATTTATTGACACTTGACTCATTATTTTGACCATGATGAGATCCTAGGACCTAATTAGACCCATCCTATGACCTACTGACATGAATTTGAGAGTGACAGTGACTCATGACCAAAGACCATAGAGAGGAGAATCAGCAAGTTTCACATGAGGGAAAACTAATGAAAAATCACTACCATCAATGAATTGATGACCTAGCGGAATGGTGAAATTTATTGGTATGGTACTCCTAATATGCAAATGCAAAAGAGAAATTTTGATCACTGATGGCAATATGACTAGACTGACACTAACAGAAGGGTTGATGAATTCCATTTTCAAACCCTTCCTTAGAAAATTTGTGCTAGTATTTTTTGATGATATACTAATATACAACAGGTCTTGGAAGGATCATGTTCAACATGTTGAAAGGGTGCTCAAACTATTGGAGGAGAAACAATTATATGAAAAAACGTCCAAATGTTTCTTTGGAGTACAAGAGGTGGAATATTTGGTTCATATTGTACCTCACGAGGGTGTTAAGGTAGGCATTAACAAAATTAAATCCATTAAGGAATGGAAAGTACCCACAACCATAAAGTAGTTGCGAGGATTTTTGGGTTTAACAGGGTATTATTGGAAGTTTGTTAAGAATTATGGGAGAATAACAACACCTCTAACAACATTATTGAAGAAAGATGCATTTTCATGGACTCTTGAAGCAACTAAGGCCTTTGAACATCTTAAAGAGGCAATGTGCCTGTGACCGGTCTTAGCTACGCCAGACTTCAGGAAAACCTTTGTTGTGGAATGCGATGCCTCAGGAAATGGAATTGGTGCTATTTTAATGCAAGAAGGAATATGCATTGCTTTTGAAAGTCGTCCTATCAAAGGAAATTATTTACAGAAAGCTATTTATGAGAAGGAAATGTTGGCAATACTACATGCACTAAAGAAATGGCGACCTTATCTAATGGGAAGACAATTCAAGGTAAAATTGATCATGATAGCCTTAAACACTTTTTGGAACAAATACTATCTTCAGAAGATAGGCTTTATAGTTTGTTCAGTCATGGGAGAATAACGACACCTCTAACGACATTATTGAAGGAAGATGCATTTTCATGGATTCGCAAAGCAACTAAGGCCTTTGAACATCTTCAAGAGGCAATGTGCCTAGCACTAGTCTTAGCTATGCCAGACTTCACAAAAACCTTTATTGTGGAATGTGATGCCTCGGGAAATGGAATTTATGTTGTTTTAATGCAAGAAGGAAAACTCATTTCTTTTGAAAGTTATCCAATCAAAGGAAATTATTTACATAAAGCTATTTATGAGAAGGAAATGTTGGCAATACTACATGCAATAAATAAATCATGACCTTACCTAATGGGAAGACACTTCAAGGTAAAAAATAATCATGATATTCTTAAACACTTTTTGGAACAAATACTATCTTCAGAAGCATAGCAAAAATGGGTCACAAAGATGTTGGGTTATGACTTTGAAATCATCTACAAAAAGGGAAGCTAAATGTTGTTGCAAATGCACTCTCAAGAAATGATGAAGAGGTGGAAGCATTACTTTGTGCCATTTCTATTATCCAACCAGATTGGATAACCAAGGCAAGCGATGAATGGAAGAAGGACGAAGAAGTGTTGACACTCATTCAAAATTTGCAGCAAGATCCTAGTACATCTGAGACATTTAGTTGGAAAAATGATTCCTTATGGTACAAATATCGCTTATATATTTGTAATAATTCCCAACTAAAACAAAAGATTATTTTGGAATTGCACACTTCTCCTTTAGGAGCAGACTTGGGATTTTTAAAAACTTACCACAGGGTGAAGAAATAATTTTTCTGGGATGGCCTTAAATCTGATATAAAAAAAGTTTGTGGCAGAATTTTTGGTTTGCAAGCAAAATAAAGTTGAGAAAATGAAGACCCTGGGTCTTCTACAACCTTTATCCATTCCAAGTCAACGTTGAGAAGAGATTTCAATGGATTTTATCACAGGTGTTGGGTACCAGATTTGTATACTTTCCTCTCCCATTTTACCCCATTTTTCTATCTCTTCCTACCATTATTATTCTTAAAATGCATGAGGTAAAACCCTTTTTCCTATCTTTCATGGGATATTTGATTAATGAATTATTTGTCATGGAGGTTTTACCTTTCTACATATTAACTCTGATATTTCTTCAGATCTGGCTAAAACAGGAGCGTTGTGGCCGTGATTCAAGGCATAGCCCATCATCTCCAGCATCTTCCTTATTTGATGTTATAGCGTGACAAAATTGGATGTATTAGTTCTATCTTAGGCCTTTTTACAGTTTCCTGCCGGGCATTCTGGTTGTCATTTTAACAAGATGTATTTTTGTAACAATGAGGTTGTTGAGAGGAATCGGGGGTTTCAGGATAATTGTATAAAGAAGCCTGCGGGCTGTGAATCGAGGTTAAGCCCTTGGACATAAAAAACCTTGTAATGAATTTCTTTTACCATTAATTGAATTCATAGCAGCCTGTTGTTTCTCATGTAATTCGTTAGTTCACAGCAGCCCTGATCAGAGAGTTGGGCCCACTCTTCTGATCAAGTGCTTCGTTCTCATTTTTTTCCTTGCAGTGTTGTTTTTTAGTGTGATTTCTTTATTTCTATTACAGTCACGTTTAATTGCTGTAGATTCCTTTTAATTCTGTAGCTCATTTCATTGTTGTTACAATGAGTTGTGTGTTATATATTAAACCTATGATTTATAACAGACCGTGTGCTTGTATCTGCATATACCTTGCCGTAATCTTGAAATAACTAACATCCCGAGTTGATAATTTATGTGGAGGAAAGGGTTGAATTATGTTCATATTCAAACACCAACATTTTGGTGTTGTTTTCGGGGAAGGCTAACAAGTGCAAGAACAGGATATGCAACAGATCTCATGGTTGATCTCTTGTCTTGAGAAGGTAATTTATTGCCCAGCTTCAAGTCCTGAGCGTAAGTGCTTTTTGTTTTATTTTTTCTTTCTTTCTTTCCTATTTATTTTTATTATTTTGTTTTCTATAGATTTAATCCATCGTCTTGGGGAAGGTGTTTTGTAAACCTTGCCCCAAGTCCTGGTGGTAGTCCGGTATTTCTGTTTTTATTTCTTGTTTTTTTCTTCTAGGGGCCAATTTTTCATCTTGGGGAGGGTATGTTATTACTCTGCTTCAAGTCCTGAAATTAGATTTTTCTTTTTCTTTTGTTTCTTTTTAATCTTTTCTCTTGTCCCGGGAGGAAGTTATCTATCCTACTTCAGGTCCTGAGCAATTGACTGATTTTCTTTTATGAGCCCCCTTCAAAATTTGTATGAAAAAATATTCGAATAAGAGGGGCAGAGGAAGACCCCCAAAGAAAGGGAAGGATATGGGAAGGAAGACGTACATTCAGGAAATTATTGAAAAACCTAGATCTGAGGCATCGTCTTATGTTTTTGTTAGGGTTAGGGTTCAAACGAAGTCTGAAGGGTAGTCTGCGGAGCAACCAGTGCCATCCATGGTACCAGAAGGTGTTATTTCTATAGTAGAATATTTAATAAATAGGGTATCAGTGGAGGAGATATCCTTATTAGCAGCAGAAGTGGAAGAAGTGGCAAGCAAGGGATTAGAAGAATTGAGAAACTATAACTAGGAAGAAGAACCTCAAAAAGGGTTTTCATTCGCAAGAGACCAAGGCAATGCTGCAAAAAATCCTACGACTGAATTAAGTGATTATGATCCATTAAAGTAATTTTTTAAGGACTTTGAGTCACCAAGGGACTAGGGGAGTGCGGTGTGACCTTCTTCGGTTGTATCAATCTAGGTACCGGCTGCGAAACCAATCGAAATTCCAACTGCGTATTGGAAAGTATTTACGTCACCTGTAAGTTCCTCCATCGATTTTCCCATAGGAAACGTTACCGGTGATGCACCAATGAGACCCACACCTTTGACAACCTTGCCTAGTTTTCATGGGCTCTCTTCTGAAGACCCTGATACATTCATTTTTGAGTTTGATATTGTTTTCCGCAGATATTAATATATCACCGACGCCCAAAAATTGAAGATATCTCCTACTACCCTAAAGGGAACAACCTTGAGGTGGTTTATGGGTCTAGGAGGGAGTATGATTACCTTATGGGAAGGAAGAAATTTTTCAGTCATGGGAAGGAAGTCTTGTGACATTAAGGAAGAAATTTTTAGATTTTCATAGAAAGAGGATGAAAATATGGAGGAATGTGTAGAGCGATTTAAATAGATACTATAGAGGTCTGGACATAGTGACCTAGACAAGGACATTTTAAAGATCATTCTTCTCAGAGAACTCGGGGAAGACTCTCTGCAACTCCTAAATATAGTGGGAAAAGGGGATATTTTGAAAGAAAACTTCGAAACTATCTGTGATTACTATGTCAAGTGTTCACAGAGGGCTGCAAGAAGTGGATAGGGAATTCGGTCATTGAATACTTCTAGTGGAGGGGTCACAAAAGCAGATATTGGAAATCTACAGGACAATCTGAGGACCGATATTCTATGCACGCTATCAGCCCAAATGGACACTCTACAAGAAAAACAGAAGCAAATGGAGTTGGAAAAAACCATGGCCATATTTTTCCCTCAGTGCAGAAAGAAACACCCTTTGAAGGAATGCCCGCTAAACACGATGGATGCCTGCGCAATCTGCAAACAGACTCACACGACCAATGCATGTCCTTCCTTACCTGGGCTGAAAGCAGTTTTCCATGGAGCAAGTGAAGAAAGCACAATGGACGAGCTATACTTTATGGGGCAGAGGAAGCCATGGCAACCTCGACCACCGACGGTGAATCCAGGTATGTTTCAGGACCCATCCCAGTACTTTAACAATTTTAGTATGGGCCCCCAATCTACACCATTTTCAGCCATGTGGCCTCAATATTAGTATCCCCTTTGGCAACAATGCATTCCTCAAACTAGTCTGAATCCTTCATGGAATTAGACCTGGTGTGCCCCTCCCTCCCCCACTGGGCATTTTCCTTAGCCTACTCCTCAACAGCAACTTCAGTTGCCTTCTAATGTACCCCCAGGAAACCTAGCCATTAGACCTCAACTTCCTATCTAGCCTAAACCAAACCCGAATAACAAGGGGGTCCAGTAAACATAAACCCTGAACCTGCCATCTTACAAAATTTATACAACGGGACTCAATGGGATAAATTTATGGTTTGGCCTGATAGTAAATGCACCTACTTCACCCATTATCACAGAACAATTTGATGGTGGAGATACATAACCTTAACAAGAAATAGTTAGGTAGAATTCAAAACAAAACATAATCAATCAGACACCTTCCCAAGCTGTCCTTAATCAAGGTCATTTAATTTCCCCTCCATATCCTGAAAGATTAGCCTTGAGAAAAACAAACCCTCAAGGAGAATTTGACTTGCTAGGGGAATTGAAGAATCTCTTTGTTAATATACCCCTGTTACAAGCTATGAGGGATGTACCTATATACACAAAAACTTTGAAAGAATACTAGTCAAAGAAACGGGGGAGGAAACCTAAGGACCCGTTGACCATTCATGTGGTGGGAAAACTATCCGATATCATGTTAGGAAAAATCAAGCTTGTAAAATAGGAAGACCCGGGGAACCCGATTCTAATAGTACATATTAATGGGGTGGAAATCCCAAACATGCTGGTGGATTTGGGAGTGGCCATTAACATTATTAATACTGAAACAATGAACACATTAGGACTCGCAATCATTAAACCAACCCCTACTATCCTGGAACTTGCAGACAGATCCACAATTAAACCAATAGGGAAATTAGAAGATGTGATCATTTCAGTAGACTCACGGCACTACCCTATGGACCTCCTTATATTGCAGACTCGATCTTTAGTAGGTGGTCACCCATTGATCCTAGGAAGACCCTGGCTGGCAACTAAATATGCCTACATAGGATGTCGATCTAGGCATATGATCATATAAAATGGGATAGTTACGAATAATCTCAAGCTTTATCCTCCTGTGGAACCTAGCCCATCTGAAAAATTATTACCCTATCATAAACCTCTACCTGTAGAAGAGCCCGAACCTGAAAACGATGGTGTTAGACCAGTTCTCACTATTGGACAGGCGCTTCAACTTAAAATAGAAACTGAAGATGATGCCATTAACGCTTTCATTAATGATTCAAGTTATGTTTCAGATTCAACTCGACATATTCTAGAATCTTCCATGAGCTATGAGACATAGGAAAACACTGAACCGGAATATGAAATTCAAGACATTCTTGTAACTTCATCTCACGATAGTACTCCAATAGAGATTTAACTATGGAAAACACTTAATGTCAACCCAAACCTGTCTAAATCTCAGACCAAAAAGCTTTTGAAAGTCCTTCAAGATCATCAGGAAGCTTTTGCATGGGATTATACTGACATGAAGGGTATCCCTGCCAGCCTGTGCACTCATCATATTTATATTAACGAATATTTCTGCCCTATAATACAACCTCAACGGAGAATGAATCCTGCTCTTAAAAACATTGTTAAATAAGAATTACAAAAAATTTTGGATGTAGGGTTCATTTGTCCCATCTCAGATAGCTAATGGGTATCCCCACTAGTTATCGTTCCTAAAAATAATGGTAAATGGAAGATCTGCGTAGATTACAGGGAACTAAATAAGGCAACTCAAAAATACCATTTTCCTTTGCCATTCATTGACCAAGTCCTGGAAACCTTGGCTAGGAAGAAGTTATTTTCCTTCCTAGACAGTTTCAGTGGATATAGCCAGATTCAGATAGCCCCGGAAGACCAGGATAAAACAACTTTCACATGTCCTTGGGGAACCTTTGCATACAAGGTCCTACCATTTGGCCTCTGTAATGCTCCTGCTACCTTCCAGAGGGAAATCTTGTGAATTTTTTCTGATTTTCTCGATGATAGCGTCGAAATATATATGGATGATTTTACTCCATATGGAAACTCATTTGAGGAAGGATTGGAAAATTTAGAGATATTACTCAGAAGATGTAAATAGGCCCATGTATCTTTGAGTACAGTCAAATTCCATATGATGAGGGAAGAAGGGGTAGTATTGGGACATTTTCTCTCAGCCGCTGGAATTCAAGTTGATCCGGATAAAGTAGAGATAATATTACATTTCCCAGTACCCAAAACACCCACATAGGTATGTACCTTTATTGGTTGTGCTAGTTATTATAGGCGCTTTATAGAAATTTTTTCTAAAATAACACACCCACTATTTCAATTGCCGACAAAAGCTGCAGAATCCTTGTGGACTGAAGACTGTGAGACAGCTCTCATGAAAATTAAGGGGCTGGTGTGCACGACCCCAATCCTCTGAGGATCTGATTGGGAATTACAATTTCACATACATAGGGATGCTTCTTAGATAACAGTAGGGGTTGTTCTAGGACATCAGATAAACAAAACACCATATGCAATCTATTATTTCAGAAAGAATTTAATACCTGCTGAATTAAACTATATGGTGACAGGAAAAGAATTCTTAGATGTCATTTATGCTGTCAATAAGTTTTGGCACTACATCAATGGGTATCCTACTGTTGTCCATACTGATCACAGAAAAATCAGTTATTTGATTAATAAACCTATTACTCCTGGTCGTATTAAGAGATGGCTACTTTTGCTTCAAGAATTTGATATTACAATAGTAGATAAGCCAGGAAAAGATAATGTAGTAGCTGATTTCCTATCTAGAATTAATAACAATGATGAATGCAAACCTATAGAAGACAATTTTCCTGATGAACATCTTTTTGCAGTATCTATTAAACCTTCCTGATATGCAAATATTGCTAACTATCTTGCTACAGGGAAAGTTCCTCCTCATTTTTCATACAGGGAAAAACAAAATATTATTCATCATAGTGCCCAATATTCTTGAATGGAAGGGTACATTTTTCATATAGGAGAAAATAAGAAAATCCAGTGCTGTGTCTCTAAAGAGGATATTTATGAGGTATTAAAAGTTTCCCGTGATGGCCCTTGTGGAGCGCATTTTGTGGACAAAAGAACAGGCCATAAGGTGCTACAAATGGGATATTACTGGCCTTCCATTTTTCTTGATGCTCATAATTATGTTAGGAGGTGTGATAGTTGCCAACGTATGGGGGATCCTGGTAAAGTTGATGAAATGCCTTTGCAGGCACAAGTAGTCCTCAAGCCTTTTGAGAAATGGGCTATTGACTTCATTGGACCCTTTAACCCACCCTCCCAGTAGAAGGTCCACATCTTGGTCTGTACTGATTACGTGACTAAGTGGGTGGAATCCAAAGATGTCGCGAAAGCAATAGATCAGGTAGTCTAAGACTGTCTATTTGAAGAAATTTTTTCTTCTTACGGTACTCCAAGAGAGATTGTTTCAGATGGAGGAGCACGATTCACATCACATAAGATAGCAAAGCTCATGCAAAAATATGGGGTCGAGCACAGAGTGACATCCCCATACCATCCCTAGGTGAATGGACAAGTGGAAAGCACAAACAAGACATTGGAAAACATTTTCACAAAAATTGTGGCATACCATCGTTACGATTGGGCTCAAGAACTCCTAGAGGCTCTCTGGGCATAGAGAACAACATGGTGAAATACAACTGGGTTTTCACCATTCGAGTTGGTTTATGGAAAATCCTCATTGTTTCCAATAGAATTTGAAATAAGTACTCTCAGAAAAATGCTGGAAGTTGGGTTAGATCTATCAGATGCTCAGAAACACCGATTGGCTCAACTTAATGAACTTGATGAAATTCATTCAATGGTTTTCCAGTGAACTACTGCTATCCAGCAGCAGAGAATTAAATGGCATGATAAGTTTATTAAAAATAAGGTGTTTCAAAGTGGAGATTGGGCACTGCTTTACAACTCCCGTTTTGAGGATTTTAAGGGGAAGCTCTGAACTTGTTGGATGGGACCTTATGAGGTGGACACTCTATTTGATAATGAAAGAGTCAGGTTAGTCACAATTGATGATATACACGCTTCATTTATATTCAATGGACATCTCCTGAGACTATACCACCGCCCGACCTCTAATTATGCTTTTTATTAAACAACTCTCTGAGAAATCTGGTTTGAAAGTCACCAGCATAGAGAATCCTTCATCTACACCCTTGATGTAAAAAAAATAAAAATAAATAAAAAATATGTAAAAAAATAAAAAATAAAAAGAATAAAGAATTATGTTTTATTTTCTTATCTTTTTGCGGGAACTACTACTAAGGAGTAAAAAGCATAAGCACTGATTACTACAACTCATGGTGCTGTTACTCATTTTATGCTACTCATGGTGTTGTTACTCATTTGCTGCTACTCATGGTGTTGTTACTCATTTTCTGCTACTCATGGTGTTGTTACTCGGTTGCTACTACTCATGGTGTTGTTACTCAGTTGCTGCTACTCACGATGTTGTTACTTGGTTGTTGCTACTCATGGTGTTGTTACACATTTTCTGCTACTCACGGTGTTTTTAATCAACTGCTGACACTCATGGTGCTGTTACTTGGTTGCTGCTACTCATGGTGTCATTATTCGGTTGCTACTACTCACATTGCTGTTACTCTGGATGCTGATACTCTTGTTGATGTCACACCGATTTTGTTAAACCAATGTTGTTTCTCCGATGCTATTACACCGATGCTGTTAAACTGAAGCTGTTACACTGATGTTGTTACACCGATGTTGTTATACCGATGTTGTTACACCGATGCTGTTACACCAATGCTGTTACATCGTTGTTGTTACACCGATGTTCTTACACTGATGTTGTTACACCATCCACATCATTACTACACTGTCATCCCACCAACCATCACATCGTATAGGTAGGATGTCAAGTACACCTCCACGTAACTTTTACTGATTTAATTAAATACCCCATGTGGAGATTTTAATGCCGCGGATGGAAAAAATTTCAGTTGGGGGGGGGCGGGGGGTACTGTCATGACAAGGATGGCGTAATAATTAACTCATAAATTAAGTATGACAACCCGCTCATGGTACACCTTATGATTCCGATCAATATGTCGGATCATCATTTAAATCGTGTTAGGATCTGTAAAATGCCTCGTCCACCCTATACGAACAATTATTATTTCTATTTTACCACACTTACCATATTTATTCATAATTTTTCTCGGCTTTCGAGAGTTACCGATCGTATATACCATGACCACCTTTTCATTTTCACTATTTTTTTCCTCCGAATTCGGTACACACCACCTTTCTGAACGATCTGTTGTTACAGGAAGTGCTGCTACAAGTCTCCACAATATGGGTGGGTTGTCTTTGTGGCATGAGCCTAAAAACATAGTTTCAGTTCACAGCAATCCAGAGGTTTGGCAAGTCTCTGTCGATGCAGGGTGGGATACCTACTTTGAGAGATTGCAGGGGTTTGATGTAGGTATCATAGTGGAATTCAAACTCAATTTAGAGGAAAATTATTCATGGATTAGGGGTCTGGAAGTTCCTGTTACAGAAGAGGCAATCACAGAGGTTAGCAGACTGAGGCAGCAGGGGAGGCAATGGTTTGCTCAAAATTTTTCTCTTCCAGAATTCCCCAAATTATTCTTAGAAGCAGGAGAAAGTGTCGTTGTAATGGGCAGGGTATATGAGCACCGAACGGTACCGTATCCTTGGAATGAAGTTGTAGGCTTCGTAATAAAATACATTACCTGCGAGGGCCGAGACTCAACTCTATTCAAATCTCACTTTAAAATTCTAATGCACCTATGATTTCCATAGGATCAGGAGCATGCTATAAACATGCCCTTCTTCCTCTTGAAACAATTGTATCATATTGCACAGGCTACTCAGTGTTCGCGTTGAATGCCGATAGTACTTTCCAATCACGGTTTGGTGCGATTATTGGTCATGCATGCAACAAAAAGGCTTTGGGTCTCTTGGGAAGAATTCTATGGGTCCTCAGAAGAAGAGGTAGCAGCCATGGTTGCTTCTAGAGAAGAAGAACCAGCCTCTCCGGCTGGTCAGGCAGAAGAAGAGCCAGCCTCTCCGGCTGGTTAGAAAGAAGAAGAACATTGAGAAGAAATTGATGAAGAGGAACTCGAGGAAATGGAAATGGAAATTAATCAGGAGGAACCCAAGGAAGAAGAGATGATGGTTGATGAGGAGGGACCTAAGGAAACGAGAATTGAGGAGGTAATTGAGGCTGCCACACAAGAACCAGCCTCACTTGAAAAACCCGTAGAAGAAGAAATAAGAATGGACAAGGTAAGGGATGACATGGCCGAGGCTGCCACACAAGAAACAACCACGCTTGAAGAACCCACAGAGAAGGAAATGATGGACATTGTGCAGGAAGTCGATACTATTATACAGTTGTCGAATTTTGTTTATAAAGAGAAAAGGAGTGAAATTGTGGATAAAGAAATGGCAAGTGATTCTGTTTTTGAAAAAATAGCATCACCTACCCATATAAATATGAATATTGATACAGGTGGGGGTGTTACAGAAGAGCCACCCCCAATTTGGCTAGAGTAGGAAAATTTAGCCTATGGAATCTACACTAGACCTCAAGAACTGGTACCAATTGTGAAAAAAAAGGTGATTCATGAGGAAGAGGAAGGTAAAGAAGGAATGAACCAGGAGGTTGATACTATTCCACAAGAACCAGTATCAACCTCAGTTAAAGTAGTTGTGCATGAAGTCCCGGTCAAAACCGGAAATGAAGGTGATGAGTATGTTGCTCGTTCTCCGTTCCACTCTGTGATGCCTAGAGGGGCGACGGGATTTAACTCGCCCAAACGGTTAATGGAAGAAGTAGTTGTTCCCCCAGTACTAAATTTTTTTGACACAGCCAAGATTGGCCTAGTCACCATCGAACTAGAACACTTAGAGGCTCGCAAGGAGGAAAACATTCCTATGGAAACCTCAGAACAAGGGAGGATCAATGAAGTTACCGACAAGACATCAGAAGTTCCCAGGGGAAACATAGAAGAAGAAGCCCCTGGAGATAGTAAGACTAGCTAGAAGGGCTTGAGAAGAGAATTCGTAGAAAACGTCGGCAGCATCCCACCGCCTTCTGAGCCTATTATAGGCCCATAAACTGAAATTATTTTTTAAATAGGAATGGATTGAACAGTACAAGAAAAGAAGGATACCTCTCAAGAAGAAGTATTAGCTGCAGTTTAGTGAAACCATGAGACTAAAAAGGGAGGTTCGGGATTTGAAGAATAAAGTTTCATGTTTGAAAAGGAAGGTAAAAATCTATAAATGGAGAGCAATAAAGCCAAATATTGAAGTCTCCACGACAGCTACCTAGATTGGCCCGATCGAAGAGTTGTTTGAAGGTCGAGAATTTGTATTGGCCGCTGAAATTCAGAAGCGACAGTCTGCAGTGAGCGACCACAAGAAGGAAACAGCAAGGGTTCAAGAACAGGCCACTAGAGTCATCACAGGGTACATGGATTAGTTATATAAGTCGCAGCTGAAGTAGGCTAAAAAAAAGGCCATAATATAGGAATTGGAAGAACAAGTTCAATTGCTCAAGACAGATAAGGAGAAGATGTTCTCCTTGGCATAGTAGGTAATGGCCTGCAAACCTCCTGCACAAAGCTATTCCTTATTCCTTCATGAACATTTTTTTTCATTTTGTCTCGAAAGTATATATAAGGAGATTTGGTACGAAATTGAGGACCCCATTCAATTTCTCCGTATTTTAAAAATTCATGACATTTTTAGACAACACTTAATGTGCGAGCTCTATATGCATGGTTATTACTTAAGGCATGATCAATCATTTAACCCCATTCCATTCGTGGGGGATGTTAGTATGAATATTTTGTCGAAGTGTACGAAAAAAGACTACTTTAGCTATGCATAACTTATAGCCCTAACATCAAGTAAGGTTGCCAATATCTTCAGATCTGTGGTTAGTTGTTCAAAATAATTGCTGCAAACATACAGATCTATACATGAAAAGACATTAAGCAGTGAAAAGAAGATTTTTCTCCATGCATCCAATAGACAAGGCAAGAACCATATATTGAAAGAATTTTTTGTATTAAGGGGAACCTGGGAGGAAAACAAGAAGATGTATCCAATTCTCCTCAATGGGATGGGTTCTTGGAAGTCCTCAGCACTTCAGATCTATCATTTCTCTCTCTTGTTGGTGTAGAAAACCCAGACTAAGATTGAACTCAAAGGGAGCTCACACAGCAAATAATGAAGAATGTGACCAAGTGTATAGATCCAGAGTGATCTAATAGGCAACAAAAGGTGAAGAATGGTAGGAAAAACCCTCCTATTTATAACAAAATATTGGGTCATTCTAGATCTTGGTGCATGATTAAAATAATGTTAACCAAATCTAGATCCACCTTTTATGAAATATTTTATTATATTTGTTGGAGGGAAAAAGTATTTGACTTGGGTCAAATCCCTTTATTTGTCAATAATAAATAAATAAATGATTTATTTATCATTTTAAGGAAATGGTTGAAGGATAATCAAATAAATAATGATTTATTTAATTATTTGTGGGTGATTTGGTCATATTTAACAAGGAAAATTATCTAAATAAGATTTAAATAATTATTCCTAGAAAATAATAAGATAAATAAGGGTTTATCTAATTAATTTCTTTGTTTTGGGTTAAACATGACTAGGAATAATAATTAAATTATGGTTTAATTAATTATTCCATGACGAAAATCAAACAAATATAGGTTTGTTTAATATTTCCCTTTGGGGTTTCCTATCTAGACCATAAACAACCTAATAAATGTGTTTTATTAAGTTATTTCACATAGTGAAAGCAATTTTACTTAGGGTAAAATTGGTCTTACATGGTGTACTTGGGTCCATCTAATGAGAATAGGTTAGGTGACCAAAAAATGGTGTAACAGATTGCCCCCCAGCATGCAAGTGTTAGGAGCAAATCGTATGACCGAAGTACGTTGTAAGAACTCAATCACCAGACATCAAGAGGGAAGTCAGAGAGAGAAATGTAAGGTAGATTAGTGTGCTGGAGAACTAGACCCTGAGGAGACGAGACTCGTAGGTGCAACAAGTCTCAAGTGTATGATGTGGTACCAATGTGAAAGGTGGCGGGGGAGGCATACCTATGCCCGCCGAGACAATAGTACAAAGAATAAGGTGCTCGGAAAACCACAGAACGCTAAAACATGAGCTAGAGAAAAATACAATGAAGGATCCCACATACATGTTGTGCCTGGGATAACACCCAGGACTTATACAATAATATCTGAGTACATGAGATACAAATACAACCCACATGCCCCCTATATGCGGGGGAAGGTTCACAACATCTGAGTAATATACGCAAACCAAAACAAATAACGACAGATTGAAGCACATAACACGGATGAACAAAACGAGATTGAAGAAACAAATAACGAGATGAAACATATAAAGAGACAAAATGTCCGTCAAGCTTCAAGGTTGACCAATCAAAATCTTAAGGAACCCTCCAAGACAATATTGTCTCTAAGGCTCATAGAAAGACTGCGCAAGGAGCCAAGAAATCATACGCTTTAACAAAATCACACAAAGAAGAGAATTGTAAATGTGTAGAACATATCAACTACACTCCGAATCCTAACAAAGTCAATAGGAAGATGGATCGGTGATAACTTTCATACTTTGCTCGAAAGCCGGAACATAACAAATGGCATGGTCTAGCGAGTAAAAAGTCTCATAATAAGATGTCTGTGCTGACCTCTTGCTGCTGTTACACAATCTTGTAAACATGTGAGATGCTTAATTTATTCCGTATAAGATGGTTGAAATCCCGCCATGGCTATTAATTATCTCTAGAAGAAAGCAAGGTAAAACAACATGTATTCAATCAAATAGATTGCAATCTACTAAGGTGTCTTCACATGAATGGCATGCACAACAAAATTTCTCGATGGATTTTGTTAAAGGCTTCTCGATCTCGTATGCTTTGAGAGAGGTCGTATGTTGTGATGGTTGAAATCCCACCATGGCTATTAATTATCTCTAGAAAGAAAGCAAGGTAAAACAGCATGTATTCATTCCAATAGATTGCAATCTACTAAGGTGTCTTCACATGAATGGCATGCACAGCAACATTTCCTGATGGGTTTTGTTAAAGGGTTCCTGATCTGTATGCTGAGAGAGGCTGTATGCTATGAGTTTCCCAATGCAAAAAACACAAATTGAATGTCTTTTGAAGCATGTGAAATATATAGCAAGCAGCACTAAGGTGTCTTCACATGAATGGCATGCACAACAAAATTTCCGGATGGATTTTGTTAAAGGCTTCCCTCGATCCGTATGCTTTCGAGAGAGGTCGTATGCTATGATGGTTGAAATCCCACCATGGCTATTAATTATCTCTAGAAGAAAGCAAGGTAAAAAAGCATGTATTCATTCAAATAGATTGCAATCTACTAATGTGTCTTCACATGAATGGCATGCACAACAACATTTCCGGATGGATTTTGTTAAAGGATTCCTGATCTGTATGTTGTGAGTTTCCCAATGCAAACAGCAAAAATTGAATTTCCATTGAAGCATGTGAAATATATAACAAGTAGCATACGTATATGTTTCTGGGGAAAGAAACTTTTTTGATACGTGGAATAGACTCGAACAAATAACGACAGATTGAAGCACATAACACAAATGAACAAAACAAGATTGAAGAAACAAATAACAGATGAAACATATAAAGACACAAAATGTTTGTCAAGCTTCAAGGTTGACCAATCAAAATCTTAAGGAACCCTCCAAGACAATATTGTCTCTAAGACTCATAGAAAGACTGCTTAAGGAGCCAAGAAACCATACACTTTAACACAAGCACACAAAGAAGAGAATTGTAAATGTGTAGAACATATCAACTTCACTCCAAAGCCTAACAAAGTCAATAGGAAGATGGACTGGTGATAACTTTCATACTTTGCTACGAAACCCCGAACATAACAAATGGCATGGTCTAGCGAGTAAAAAAAGTCTCATAATAAGATGTCTCGTGCTTTGACCTCTTGCTCTGTTACACAATCTTGTAAACATGTGAGATGCTTAATTTATTACGTATAAGATGGTTGAATTCCCACCATGGCTATTAATTATCTCTAGAAGAAAGCAAGGTAAAACAGACATGTATTCATTCAAATAGATTACAATCTACTAAGGTGTCTTCACATGAATGGCATGCACAGGCAACATTTCCGGATGGATTTTGTTAAAGGCTTCATGATCCGTATGTCTGTGAGTTTCCCAATGCAAACAACAAAAAATTGAATGTCCATTGAAGCATGTGAAATATATAACAAGCGAGCATACGTATATGTTTGTGAGGAAAGAAAGTTTTTTTGATACTTGGAATAGACTCGAACAAATAACGACGATTGAAGCACATAACACAAATGAACAAAACAAGATTGAAGAAACAAATAACAGATGAAACATATAAAGAGACAAAATGTCTGTCAAGCTTCAAGGTTGACCAATCAAAATCTTAAGGAACCCTCCAAGACAATATTGTCTCTAAGACTCATAGAAAGACTACTTAAGGAGCCAAGAAATTATACCCTTTAACACAAGCACACAAAGAAGAGAATTGTAAATGTGTAGAACATATCAACTGCACTCCAAAACCTAACAAAGTCAATAGGAAGATGGACTGGTGATAACTTTCATACTTTGCTCTGAAACATGAACATAACAAATGGCATGGTCTAGCAGTAAAAAAGTGTCATAATAAGATGTCTGTGCTGACCTCTTGCTCTGTTACACAATCTTGTAAACATGTGAGATGCTTAATTTATTCTGTATAAGATGGTTGAAATCCCACCATGGTTATTAATTATCTCTAGAAGAAAGCAAGGTAAAATAACATGTATTCATTCAAATAGATTGCAAACTACTAAGGTGTCTTCACATGAATGGCATGCACAGCAACATTTCCGGATGGATTTTGTTAAAGGCTTCACGATCCGTATGTCTGTGATTTTCCCAATGCAAACAACAAAAAATTGAATGTCCATTGAAGCATGTGAAATATATAACAAGCGACATACGTATATGTTTGTGGGGAAAGAAACTTTTTTTGATACTTGGAATAGACTCGAACAAATAACGGCAGATTGAAGCACATAACACAAATGAACAAAACAAGATTGAAGAAACAAATAACAGATGAAACATATAAAGAGACAAAATGTCTGTCAAGCTTCAAGGTTGACCAATCAAAATCTTAAGGAACCCTCCAAGACAATATTGTCTCTAAGACTCATAGAAAGATTGCTTAAGGAGCCAATAAATCATACGCTTTAACACAAGCACACAAAGAAGAGAATTGTAAATGTGTAGAACATATCAGCTACACTCCAAAGCCTAACAAAGCCAATAGGAAGATGGACTCGTGATAACTTTCATACTTTTCTCTGAAACCTGAACATAACAAATGGCATGGTCTAGCAGTAAAAAAGTCTCATAATAAGATGCCTGTGTTAACCTCTTGCTTTGTTACAACATGTATTCATTCAAATAGATTGCAATCTACTAAGGTGGCTTCACATGAATGGCATGCATAGAAACATTTCCGGATGGATTTTGTTAAAGGCTTCCTGATCTTGAATCAAAACCTTGATGAATCTTGTAACACCCCCAATTCATGTGCTTGAATTTCAAAGTTAGACATTTGAACTTTAATCCTAAGGGGAGTGGACCCCAAAGGATAAATATTTTGTGAATGTAATTAAAGATTTAATTGAGAAAATGAATAAAATGATGTGGTGCAGATTGACCAAAATGAGATTTTGAGATCACTTGCTAAATCCATGAGGATGGAAGAGGCAAATATTTCCCCACAATCTTTCAAAAAATCCTTGAAAGAAATTTATTTTTTAAATTTAGATTTTTTGAGGAAAAAATCTGAATTTCCCCAATGATGAGGAAAGTAGTTGGGAAGAGGTAAAAAAAAAGTCTGGAGAAGTTGAGGAAAAGCATAAAACAACTTTAAAGAATCCCTAAAATGGGAAGCCTAGGCAAAACGGGAAGAAAAGCGTCTTGAGATTACGGGACGCGAGAATTAGAAACATGCTTTGGGGAACAATAGCTTAAATAAGTCTGCTCTTGTACGGATTAGGTGTTGATGCGTTACGGGGAGGTGATCTCAGCTCGGGGGTGAGTTCTAGGAGACGGAAGGACTCTAAGGTTGGGAGGTTGGTCAATTTCATGAGTGGTATGTCTTTAAGTTTATTTTTTGTTCATTTTATATAGCATGAATTGGCTACATATAAAATTTTCTCGGAGATTAGAACATAAATTCTACATTTAACGGATTTGATCAAAAGGAAGTTACCCTTGAAATCTCGTATGGTTGTAGAATTTAAGTCTATGAAGTAGAATCTTACGGAGTCTCTAAACCAGGTGATTGGTTTAAATCTGTAGATACTTATTCTTCACAGGAAAAATTTGTGAACTAATTTTAATCTGCTTCTATTTCTAGAATGATTTTAATATACACATACATGAGAGAGAAAATTTTAAGTTCTGCATTATATTGGAAAATAGTAGAAAAAGAATTGAAATTTACACTATGCATGTGAGAAACATATAGTATAGCAGAGGAAAGAAAATAATCATATATAGAGACTGATCATAGACAATTATCTTAGGAAACAATTCATATATTATAGCATCGAATGGAAGTACACAAGAAAGTTAAAAAAATATCCAACATGCATACTCATCACAGCCTGGCATATAGAAACATATATGTATCCTAGTCTATCCCGATAACCTGAATTAAGAGGGTAAGTAATATATTATAAATCCCAATGTATTTTTAAACATAAAGATAGGGTTACGGATGCATTCATCCTCGTAGATAAATTGGATACATATGTCGTGCAAATTTATAACAACTTACTTCTTCAAATTTCGCATGGAGCTACTCGTGCCATTTTGTTATAGATAATTATAGCACTCGGTTATTTAAAATAACAACAAAAAGGCGGTTGAACTTTAGGGTCAGCTCAATAAATTGATGAAAGAAATTTAACCGAGATATCTGATTTCCCTTAGACATTTAAATGTTATCGTCACAGAAGCTATGGTTTCTCGGAATAGGAAAATCTATTCTACGAGTATATTATTCATTCAACTATCACCACATTATAAATATAGTTAACCATGGTATGGCACTGGGGAGCTCGAAAGTAATAAACTACACAAAATGATGAATATGTGTATATGTCATACATATATATATATATAACAACAAAATATTTTAAAATGCCAACGATTAAGCATGTAGTTCCGACCAAGTCGGAAAGAGACAAGGAGAGAGTACTAGCTGGAATATACTCTTAATAATAATAATCGAAATCAAAAAAAATTGGGTATTATGAAAACCCAACACGACGAGAGGCATATATGGATGTATTGAACAAATCCGAGAGCATTCTTATAATGTCCCATGAACGAGAGATGTATAAATATTCGGAGCGGGAATTAAATTGTAGATGTCCAATAATTACAATTACATTATTATAAATTTTACTTGTCAAAGATAAAATATATATCTAGGAGAGAAGAATGAATTTTTTCACAGCGAGTGCGGTTAGTACCGACTCGCAAATATCACGAGGAACCCAATTTTAATGTCACGGGAAAGTCTCGTATCCGTGTAGGAGAAAAGGAGAACACGACGCAAGTCGAAATTACTCGTGACACAAAACCAATACAAGTCGGGACGCCAAACATGGAGAATAAAAACAACATTTAAACCAGAAAAAATAATAAGTGAGAAGGGTATTGTACCTCGTAAGGGAGAAACCATTAAACCATCCTTAACTCGCTTCATAAAAAATATACAATTCTCATGAATAGAGGTTGACGAGAAGAAGTTGAATAATAATTATAAACCTCCAGGAGAATGAACAGGTATCCATTGCGTCCCTACGCCGGGTCAAAAGAAACACTTACCAACTCGTGAAGCCGAGAATCATAGTCCCCGTATAGAGCCGAATGTATACCCTCGCAAACCCCTTTCGGTTGAGGAGAGGGTTGGGCTACGATGCCAAAACGACCCTGTGTTCGGAATATTCACAAGAAAATGTGAAGGCTAGGGAAGAAAACCAAGCCATTCGAACCCCCGAAGCGAAGCACACGCAATCTCTCGCAAAACGGAATTAGCCATTCATCATATATATTACAACCTAGGCCGGAGACAGAAAACGATAATCCAAAATCGTAGCACTGGTCTGAAGAAATGAGCCAAATTCTCAAGCAGAGATGGGAAGCCTGCGAAATAACATTAGAACGAAAACTTACAAAAAGCATATGGAAGGTCTTACCAATCAAGCGAATTAACGCACTATCAAGCGATGAACCAAACGAACAGGGAGGTAAAAGAACCACTGTGACAATACCAAGCTTGATTTATATCAATGCGTATGGATCAAACAACGAAACCCTAATGATCCAGAGACATCTGAAGCGTACACCTGGCGAGATTCCGAAGAGCAAAGCCACGGATCAAATAGTTAATAGGACCTGTACACTATCCGTCCCAAAAATTTAATATGACAAGTATGGAAATAAATGAATATCGACCTGGCCACGCTATGGATATTCCGTTGGGAACGCGATAGAAATGGTAGAATGAATTCGAGTGTTACGTGGAACCAACACCACGTGATCACAAATGACACGTCATCACCATAACCCATATGACGAGATCGGGGACCGGGTTAATGCACAGCGTGGAAGATAGATAGACGTCGAATTTCCAAATTTGATTGCACAGAAGTTAAATTGATAATTATGTGGAGGTTAAATTTAACACGCCCAACTTCAAATAAATGTTGACAAGATGAAATTAAGAATGCAGGACGAATGCGAGACTCGCATGATTAGTGAGTCGAATTCCACCAAGGTTATAAGGTTATCAACAAGGGGTAAAAGTGAACAATCGAATAGATGTTCACATGAGACCAATTTAGAACCAAATCGAACCCACTTCTATATATGTTTATGAAAATCGAATTCGAATTCAAAGGCATGCGATAGAAAATGAAGATTAAATATGGAAGTAGGGGGGGGGGAATATGATTATAATTATATTAATGTAATTATAATTAATATAATTATAATTATTCCAAAAACAACTACCTTGCAAACGTGGTAAGATAAAGGGTAGATGTGAATGGCAATTGGAAAGAACAGTAGTGAAAAACTATAACGAAAAAAATTATGTAAACCTACAACGAATTGACCGAATGCATCATTAGCATTAAACGGGAAAGGATGCAACCCAAGATCTTGTGTCGTAAAGTGGGAGGTGTGACAAATCTGCATCATAAATTATGTACCAACACACATCTAAGCATCCACATGTCAATTTATTTGTTCAAGCAATCCACAATATAGTCTTAAACTATATAAAGTCCAATGCATTGTAGCAATTATATGTTCTAACCTTAGAATCAAAGTTCATTGTTCATCTTGAACAATGTGTTCCACTCATATGAAATGTGCTAGTGGCAAATTTTCCAAAAATGGCTTCATGATCATCTATCGATAACCTCCATTGTCGCCGTTTTTTTTTCTACTCTTCACTTGCTTCAACTCGAGTCGACTTGCTATGACCAAGTGACTATATTGGGCATAAATAACCTCCGTTGGTAATCTTGAAAAATAATACGATCTTTACATTTCTTTACTTCTTCAAAGAAATGTCCCATTAACACCATTGAACCGATTGGGTATGTATAATTTGATGGATTATTATACTCTTGCAACGAGCGTGGATTTAGACATAGTGCATCGTAATAAATAATAATGCACTTTTTCTTGATTATTTTCCGGTGCAATGACAAGCAAAGACATCACCTTCTCTAACCATATCGGAGACACGATCATTATCATTGTCAATCATAGCCACTTCATTGTCCATTTCCTTGTCACTCACGTTTCCAAATGGGGGCAATGGTGTCAATTGTTCGAGTTTCCATGGTTGAACAAATTTCTTAATTTGGTTTTCACATTCATCGATGGACTCTGTTTGATCAATACATGCATAACAAAAGCAAGAGCACTTTCGTTTCTCAATGCAATGTATATTTGTCATGTCCTTACTCCTAATTGAGTGTAAACTTCTTGTTTTAGGGATTACATTGGCATTATATGGAAATGATCTATCAACATCACCCATTGCAATATTCCAAAAGTACCGCTTGAGAAAAAACACACACATATGTATGAGTCAAGTTTTGAAAAATATTAAATATTTTTTTTGATAACAAAATACGTGCACATATATGTATACACATATATATATCTACACATGTATAATATATTGTTAGTTAAATGTGTATGCTTACTCAGTGCACATGAGCCATCCTTGGGTTTGATACATGACTTAAATTGTCCTTGCACCAATTAACAACATCTAAAGAATTTGCAAGTCGGCAAGGCGAGTGATTCGATTGATACCTCCTAAGTGCACGTTTTACGCATGCCCCAGCACCATCATGCTCTCCTTTTCCATGCCCCTGTCTCAAAGAAATTCCATGTATGTCGAATGTTGATTTTCCTATGAAGACGAGACAACCAATAGAACGATCTTGTTGATTTAAATTGACCGAAAGACAACCATCCGACCATACCCAATGTTTTTTTTAAAAGTGACTCTTTCGTTTCAACAATTCATTATAAATAACATTAAAACAATGTTGAACAAAACACGTGTCATGTGTTCGATCATCACCGATGTAGAAATGGTACTCCTTAATCACCTCACGATTATTTTCATCGCTATAAAAACCATCGACAACAAGCTCTCCATGTCTATACAAAATATGCACAAATATTGATACTTGGTACTGAATGATAATACTCACTTTGTATCTCCTTTTGTAGACTAAACGTGTAATTCTCGGCGAAATCAACCACCGATAATATTGTTCCTTTTGGGAACACCTCACGTGATTGCTTGAACCGTAAATCCCGCCATCGTGCTATATGAAAATGCTTAATATATTTGTATATTTGCACCCCCGAACTTCTCCATAAAAGATGTCATCGGAATCTCGTCATCAAGTAAAGTGATATTTTTTTTATGTTGTGCTTGAATCTGCAATAGGAGTGTAAGTAACATATTCACATCTCTTCCAATTCGGACCGAGATTTGACGATCCGGGATCATTAGGATCAATGGGATACTTTTCATCATAGAGTGCCAAATGAGAACATTTGTCGCATTTTCTTCCACCAACACATTACTTTTTATAAAATAATTCATTATTCTCTCGTGGACATAATATCTTTGATAAAAATTCACGAACAATTGAAGGAGGAGGGTCATTTGACCAATATTTTTATGCCAAAATTTACAAATGTCTCATACAATAATTTGAATTCTACATGGTATCGACAACAACATGTGTCTCTAACGATGATAGGCCCGATATACCATGGTTTAAGCTTCACAAATGTGCTAAGGGAAATCTTCACATCAATATTACTCTCCATAAAGCTCTCGAATAATTCTACTTGATTGACTCTGTGTTATATGTTTGGAATGAGATTCATAAACTCCCTTAGATATACGGCGTCGCAGATTGATCCTTTTCATTTGGCGACACACGAGAGTTCGAATCCCAAAACTCTTTTACCCTATCCCTCACACCATCGTGAAGTCTATCATGATATGGACGCTCTGCAGATATTAGCCCAACATGCAAGTTCATCATTCTCATCTATTTGAGTTCTAAATTTTGAATGCCTCCATAAAATTTTTTCTTGATGTTTTCATCAATTTTGAAGTTGTTGACATCAACCCGACTTGATGAAGTTCCTTTTCGCAACTCGCACATGTTAAAAGTGCTCTACGAGCATTCTTTGCAACATTAGATCGCCCTTTGGCTAGTATGCCAAGCGCCGGTATCACATTATTTGTTACCATTTCATTTGCTAAAACCTCTTTTTTCACTTTTAATGCCCAATAATTCCACGAGCGTTTGTGAGAGATTTGTGCTTTATAAGTCCACGTAATAGTTGAACTTGTGCTATGATAGATAAACCTTCAAAAGTATGTTTCAATACAGATTTTACTTTATCTCGAATCTGTCCTTTTAGCCAATGGTGGTCCCAATTCTTCAATTTTAGTTGCATCCATATTTTCTAGAAACTTGTAGTTGTATACAACGTTCTTGGAACTTCCAATTAATTGTAGTGAAATTGGATGTGTGGTTGCTTCTTCTTGTGGTTCTGATGTTGTCCCTACATAAAAAACAATATTAAAACTTCTAATTTGAAATTGACATGTATACAAAATACAAAATTCAAATTGAAGAAACTAAATTGACTCGCCAGTGACAGTGATATCAATTATATTCTCATTGACAAGTTCCTCAACATTTCTCATTTCCTCGTCATTGTCATGTACCTCTACATCTATTTCACGATGCTCTACCTCCACATTTCTTTCATGCCTTAATATTTCCCTTTCCGCTCGCCATTTTTTTTTGTAATTTCTCATTTTTATCCTTTAAATATTTTCTTTTTTCGATCGTACCTTGATATGCAATTCCTTTGGTTTCCCATGTTCACACAATTGGAAACCTAAAATCCAATTCTATTTGGACCAAATACCTAACAAAACATAAAGAGTTCAAACTAAGTACTTCATGCTTTCATAGATTGCAAGATTGCAAAAAATACTCCATGTCTTCATAGAGACATTATGCAAAAAATATTTCATGCATGCACCCAAAAACATTTCAAAAAAAAATTGCACCCACAAAAACTTTCAAAAAAATATTTCCCACCCAAAAAAACTTGATTGCCAAAAAAACATTTTGTGCACGAGAAAATAGATTGGAGCACCCTCACTAGATTGACGAAATCACCCCTAAAAGCCAGGGCTCGAGAGGGAGAGCTAATTAGAAGAAGGTTGGTAAGATAGATCAACCTTTGGTCATTTCCCCCGCCCAAAAAAAACCCCATCGACTAGCACCTATAGCCTCGGATTCCGTCGGATGATTGGGTCATCGTGACATTGGTCAAAGCCCAATAAAGCATTGAAACGAAAACCCTCCAAAAAACAACAATCCTAACACATGTGGAAATCCAAAAACATTGTTTACATGGATGTCGAAAGTGGCGATGACATGGGTAAGAGGTCGAAGTCGTGATGACATGGCCGAAGAAGCTCACATGGTAGCTTGAGGGGCTCACACATTACGGGTGATTTTAGCACTTTTGATATGCCAAATAAATAGCTAGTGACGCATGGAAATCAGATGAGTAGGTGGGCATGTGACAAGTTCTTAGTGGTAGTAGTAAACGATATGTCAAAACCTATGGTAGGTGATGTGTAAGTAGAATTATTTCAAATTAACTTAAAATAACTTGGCATGGCGACTATGGCATGAGCATGTTCATATTAACTTAAAATAACTTGATAGAATGCGATATAGAATTACCTCTTTGACAATCTTGGAGTCCCTTGGAGAGCACTAGGCAAAGCGAAGCAAGAGTCCTTCTTCACCGGCTCCAAATCTTAGTCCCTGCAATCAATCAAAGCACCCGTGTAACTTCTAACATAACATATGTCCTATCAATCAAGTCAACATATAATGAACTTCTAAATTATACACATCTGAGCCATTCATATCATACTATGTAAATGTTCAAATAATAGTGACAATATTAAGCATTGAATGGACAAAACGAACACAGTTCTATAGATTTTGAAAGAAGGAGGATTACAACTGTCGGTTGTACCAAGTCCTCCTCAGTCTCCCAATCTCTTTTATCTCTCAAGTGAAGATGTCCAAGTCAACAAGAAGGTGGCCACCGATAATTATGATGGTCCCTAAAATGCCCAGTACAATCTAGCGAGTGTGAATAAAAGGAGTTGAAGTCGAACACTCGTAGAATCATTCGACCAGGAGCCAATGATGAAGACCCCTAATCAAACAAAATACTACCTGCCACTGATGTTTGCAAGTATCTGTGTTTCCCGTCGAACTTCGGGATGTCGAAGGAATCTTATGCGGTACTCGGAGGCCAAAGCGGGTTGTGGTTGATGGGGTCGATGGGGTCGTTAGTCAGTTTATGGATATCAGGGATGTCCAAGGCTGCCAAAATTGGCAATTGTGGATTTTCCCCCGAATCTAACCAAGGCAGTATGGGCTGAATACTTAGACCACATGATCCACCCATCAATGTGTTACCAGGAGGATAAGTGGGACTTTGATAAAAGTTTCTGATAGGTAGGGGAGTAGGGACATACTATTGTTGTCCATAGGGCATATTGTATTGAGGGGCGAACGGTTGGTTGCCCCCAGCATAAAAGTGCCCTCCCATTCCGGATGGAGGTTGGGGTTGGTTAGTCCAAATGGATGCAATAGAGTTTCCCTGGAGGCATGCTACTACTTGCATAGTTTGGCAACGGCATAGACCCCTACACCTATATTTGAACCACTTAAGGGAAAAGTATTGATAATAGATTGTCCCATTTGTCCCGAGGATTGCAGAGGAAGCGAAATGTTCCACTGCTACTCGTGAGTCGATAACACTGCCCCCTCGGTATAGTGGCCAAGGAGTTTGAACTCAACAGAGGGTTCTAGCCGAAAGGGTTGCTGAAAGGTACCCAAGTAGTCGTATTCATGGGAGGAGCTACCGTGGTTCCCAATGTGGTCACGGTAGGAGTAGATGCCGAAGGGTTCGGTAAGCTACCCGGCGGGTTGTGATGATCGTAGGGTTGGGGGTTAGGTATATGTTGACTATCGGGGTTACCCGATGATGGCATAGAACCGACCACCGGCGGGGAGGATGGTGGCGAACACCGGGATGGTCGCCATTGGCATTGACCCCGTGGATGCCGGTGGTGAAATGGATGGTTGTGCTACCGAAGACACATCTTGGCATGGTGGAAATCTCGAATTATCACAGGCCCCAATGGATCGGTGAGCGAGAGGATTGTAATGAGGTACAACCCCTTCGATGAAAGGGTCCTGCTGAAAATTTTCTGGATGATACGAGGTTATGTAATAATCAAGATTAGTCGAGGAGACTCGCTCTTCCGTAGAAGGCCCGGGTTCACCAAGGTTCGGGTTCTTCCTCAATAGTGAGAGGAGGTAGGCCTTGTCGTCATTGGGATAGATGGCGTGGGTCGGGACGCAACGGTGACTAGTTTAATTTTAACAAATTTTATTAAAATGTGATGTATTATAAAGTCTCAATGACAAGTAACCACACACCTAAAAAAAGAAAAAAACAAATACTCTCTAAAATCAATCGAGCAAGCGACCGAATAGGGTGCCACTGTCCCGAAAGTACTACCGTTCACTCGGTGATGAAATCCGAGTATCACAATAGTATACGGAGAGGGTTGGTCGAAAGTGCACGATTTACGGTCACTCTGAGAGCTCGCCCGAACCTCGGACGATAGGTGTAAGCACTCTCGTGAAGACGAGTACCCTCCTAAAGACCGAAGACGAGTGGGTCCGTCTCGTTTCGGGTACCGGGACAGCCCGTCCCGGTCACCTTGTGTAAGTCCCTAAAAAGTATGGTGACTAAGGATACCTCAAATCACGGACATCATCGGGGGGGGTGCACGGTGAAGGACGAGTGTGCTATATGGGCGAAATACCTAGATCCCCGATCTAGTTTCGACATCCCCGAAGGGAACCCCGATATATAACACACCCACGTGATGCGGTCGAAGGCGGGCTACCTTCTTGTGCACCCAAGTGTTGTCTCGCGGCGAGCTCCGTAGAAAGGAACGGTCCCGATAATATGAGTGCGATAGGATTTCGCTCGTTAATGACTCTAGTTTCAAGTTTTGAGATCTTGGGTAATTTTCTCACTCGTTTCTAACCCAAGATCCTAGCTCGAACTACTCTGTTTGTGTGAGCTCAAAAATGAGTTGATTGATTTTATTATCGATTTATTCTTAATGTACTCGGATTATTAGTCTTGCGAAGGGGGAGTGGACGTATGAAATATAATGAGACTCGACTCAAGAAACCATGCAAAAACATGCTCTAAATATTCAATTCGATGAAGAGTATTTCTACAAGGAGAGGTTTCTTTTCAACATCCATGCACTAACATTCAAATAAATCGCTCGTATTTAAAGATTCGGACTTACGTTTACCTCTTCTTAACGAGTCTATAGAATGAAAATTTCAAAATTAACTCGCTTAGATGCGAAAAAAATCAAAATGATAAAAAAAAATTCTCCTTTTAAAAGTTGAATGCTTTTAACACTAACTTTCCAAACAAGAAACAAAATAAACGAAATGCCGACTTAGTAGACAAGCACAGGGGATTCAGTCGATGAAAGATATCGATGGCCAAAAAACTTAGCAACCAAAAACACAATCACAGGGATTGAACAGCTAAGTTTTGGTCGAGTAACGCATCTGTCTATGAGTAAATACAATGTTATAACGCATTGTATTTAAGAAGAGACAACGATTATAATGCACTCTGGAAAATATGCAAAGACATCGTTAACCAGGGAAAGGTTCTTCGGATGGCCAAACGAAATAGGATTGAACTCTGCGAGCGTTTGACATGTCTACTCGGGCATAAAAACTGAGTCGGAAGGATCTGTGAATAGAGGAAAGAAGAAAGGAGGGAAGAAATAGTCCGGAAACTATGGGGAAAATCCCCAGTGAGTCGCCAATTTTTTTTTTAAGTTCCTAGGGACTAGTCCCATTGGACCATCAACCAATGAGCCACAACAACTCAAGAATATAACTAGTGGAATCCATGATACCTGAGATTCAATAAGAGTTGTTACGACCATGGTTCTCGCCCCAAGTCATAAGAAACTATGCATTCAACAGTCACAATAGCTTCGACTATTTTTTTAGGCACAACAAATTATCAAAACAAATTTAGGTTAGAACTAGTTCAGTTCTAAATCTCTCTATTCGCACCTTTATAATAGAAGATTTATTAAAGGGTTTTCAAGGATATCCAATTCCATCACTTCTTTGCAAAAGAAGGGTGTAAATTTTGAACTATCACCTATGTTTCATGAAGAATCCTTTCAACATTTATAGGCTTTTCTAACAAGTGCACCCATATTGAAAATAATATATCTGAATGAAGACTTTCTTGTGTGCACAGATGCATGTAAGGAAGGATTGGGTGGAGTTCTCATGAAAAATGGGCATGTAATATGATATGAGTCCATAAAATTAAAAGAACATGAGAGTAGCTATGTTCCCTATTATTTGAGTCTGTAAGATATCATACATGCTCTAAAAATGTGGAGGCATTAGTAACTCATGGGTAGGAGATTTGAATTGCGGGACTGAGTACGGTGGTTTGAGAAACTTTGTTTGAAGAACCAAATTTAAATGCCAAACAAATTATATGGTTGTGATATTGGTTGAATATGACTTTGAGATTAAGCACATAAAGGGGAAGGAGAATAAAGCGGTTAATGCACTCAACATAAGAGTGCATGCTATGCATGCTACATCTATAAGTGTTTGCGGGGTATGATTTAATAATTAGAATTTTATTGATGGGAATTTAAACTAGCAAAGATGTGGAAATTAAGAGTAACCCACACGAGGAAAATTCGTAGCCAAAATATAAGAGCTATGAATTGAGCAAAGAAATCATTACTAGAAGAGTATTGCAACAATTAAAATTCAATCCTTTTGGCTAGATCTAAAGAATAAAATGACTAATTACATAACCAGGTGTGTAGAATGTCAAAGAGTTAAGGTTGATCATAAGCACCCATTTGGTTTGTTAGCGACCAATACCCATTCATAGGTGGAAACGGATGTAGTGTCAATTGAATTCATTACTATTTTTCCTAGAACAACAAAGAGGAATGATTCTATAATAGTGGTGGTGGATAAATGCACCAAAGTTTCCCAATTTATTTTGTTAAATTCAATGAAAAATATAAGTAACATAGCCAAAATTTTATATGTGGAAAATTTACAAGCTACATATGTGGAAATTTCCAAACTACAGGAAAAGAATTCGGACCTCCGCAATATTCGTCGGAGTTGTGTGCAAACTTTCGCACGAGAAAACTATCGACCAAGAAATTGCGTCGATTTTGTATTGAAACATTTCATAAAACTTTGATATATATCACATTCAATAAAACTCTCGGCCGAGAGTTTTTATAACTCTTGTCCTAGAGTTTTATTTTAATAATATAACCAAAATTCTTCATTCGCGCGACATTACTCGTATCGGTTGTTTTCGCGAATCCCATTTCCCATCTCTACTTCCCTAAGATTCTGGGCGTTTGAAGGAGTTCTCAAGGAATGAGGAGGCTCCCTGAAGGAAGGAGATTTTGAATTTGGAGAGTGGAGTCGCGAACGTCGTCTTTGTTGAGGAGAGGCAAGACTTGTGGGAGTGGTCGTGCTATTGGTTGGAATTTGGCTATTGTTTGATTATGTGGATGTAATAGATTTAGATGGTTAGGAATGAATTATATGGATGGTTTTGAGATTGTTATGATAGTTTTTTCTCTTAGTCATTTCCATATATATTATTATTGCCATATATAACCAACACAAGTCGAATGATTAGCCGGGAGGTGTATATGTTACACCAACCCTCTTCATCACGAGAGTCATTAGAGGATTCAAACAATACGGAATCGACGTGTTTTGCAAGATGGAGTACTCTATGGAGAAAGTGGGTAGATACTCTAATCATATCTAGGCCCCTGTAAAAATTTTGGTTTTCCGATTATGTGAAAGGTGGTGGGTCGTTCTAGCTAGTTATTGTTGCTTTTTTTGTCATTTTTAATGGCATACTATTTCTGCCCTGGTTTTTCCCATTGCTCCTTTCCATCTTTGTATTTTCAGCGATACATTTCGAGTTAATTCCAAAATTTTTTTTCGGGATGACGATACTGAGTTATACTTCTAGGGGATGCAATTCGGATGTTGATAATTGAATTCGGCTCGATTGGTTGGTAAGGAGGTGTCAAATATTAATAACTTATGGTTGTTTGAACATGGAAGGGATTAGGCTCTGTACTTGGAATCTTTTAGTTTTTTCGTTAATCACATAGCTTTTTCTTTCTCTCGAGGTTGTATGCGAGACTACCTCTTTTATGTACACCGACGAGTTACTAAATATGGGCTGCCATAATATATTATATTGAGTGCTCGAGATGATCCGGCTGGAATATTTCCCCTATGGGACTTTGTCATGCCTCATTATGTGAACGGTTTTTTTCACGAATATTTTATTGTAGTGGCGGCTTTCGATTTTATCGAGTCTATTAAGTCACCGACAAATCTGTCTTTGGGTGGTCATTGGGATTTTGTCTACTCGGAATATTAGGGGGAGGGTCCCCTTGGGATTAGACTTTCCTCTTTCGGATTCTCCCTATCCTCTTCATTTATTCCTCTTTTTTAAGTACTCACCCACGGCATGAGGTGTGGTGGCACTCGATATCTAGCACTTGATTGTGCGGTTATTTCGGTCTATGTCGCTACCTTCTTTATTCCTCTTTTTCCTTTTTAGATGTACTTTGCCTATCTTGGATGAAAGCGTGTTTTCTTCGCCCATATTAATCTTTTCCTTATCCTTCCTAAGTCGCGGAAAAAATACCATTTGTTTTGGCTATTTCTCCATCTTTTTGGCCGAACTCTCGAGGGGTGTCCCCTCGATGTAGCCGTATTACTGGGAATCAATGTAATATTTTTTTACGGTGACGACAGCGATATATCACCGTACTTCGACGAATTAGAACATCGAGCAAGGTTATTAACATGCTTGGAAGCCTTCACTCGCGATAAAGTTATGGATGTATTAAAATCAACACCGACTCAGGAGGAGCAGTCAACTGAACATGAGATTGATGATTTAATAATCCAAAGTGCTTTTGGTAACAAGAAGCCAGAAACCACGAGCTCTAAAGAAGAAGACGACACAAGAACAAGAAGAACTATTACAAACATAGGATGGAGATAAATGAAATTTATTTGGACTATGAAAACTTGCATAGGAGGGTGGCAAGCTTGCGAAACGTGTTGTAATTGGACGATGGATGTTTTCTCGACAATAGCGATTTAGATAATCTTGTTTGAATTTGGCACAATTTATTTTTTCTTATGTTGGTTTTTGTAGGCGAGTTGGCTTTCGTTTTGGTTGGATCCACATTCATGGGTTCACACTTGGTTTTCACAAGCGAGCTCGATGCGAAGACCGACATCCGAATGTCATAATTGTGCATCGGGAGAGCCGATTTCTTCTAGCTATTTCTTTCATAACATCATAGTTTTTATTCTCATAAGATGCAATGGCTTATAGCTTTCTACGAGGGGCCAACATTAGACACATCAACCGAGCCTCGTTTTTTGTCTATGATTATTATGTTTTTTCTTCAATCCTTATGAGTTCGTAAACGAGATGGAAACATTTCCCCTTATTAAGGGCTGATCCGTTGATTTTTCTTTATCCTGGACTCGCAATCTATTTGGGATGTTATGCACCCATATTTGTATGATCCCCACATACCGTTCTCACTTCAAGACTCCTCCTTTCTTAGAAGTTGTCACTTTGGAAACTATTTCGGATCCGGTTTTCTTATCACCACATGATGGGAATGTAATGTTTTGTTAAATGCACTTGTTAAATAAATGAATTTTCATTCCATGCTAAACAAGATACAAACATTATGGAAGGATTGAAATTTCTTCCAATGAAGTAGAATAACTTGATAAATTGTGTGATGGTTATCACTCGTTGATCGAATGTTAATGAAGAGAATTTCTAGCATATGCTTTATAAGACCAAGGGTAAATAGTGATTAACCCTCAAACCAACTATTAGATTCGTTTCTTTCCAATTTCTTGCTGCTTTGTGTTCTTGCTAGTTATGATAGGTATTTGAGTTTATTTAAATTAATTGTGAATCATCGTCTTGATGACAAGCTCGAAAATTTAAATTTCTATAATTATTAAATTTTCTTCTTATTGAATCTTGCTCACTTCCAAAAACCTTGTTTGTAAACTTATTGGTCCTTTATATTTTAACCAAGACCTTTCTCACAAGTAGGAAGCCATTGTGAAGGGCAAATTATTATAATTGTTTCATGTATCCATTCTCTCCTGATTCATCGTACTCCACTATCTTTAGATAATAATTCGAAGAAAATTATAAGTGAAAATTTTGTCAACTTACTCACAAGTAGGAAGCCATTTGTGAAGGGAAATTATTATAATTGTTTCATGTATCCATTCTCTCTGATTACTATACTCCACTGTCTTTAGATAATAATTCGAAGCAAATTATAAGTGAAAATTTTGTCAACTTACTGGAGGCTTGTAAATCTACATTTCATTGGTATTTTAGTGATTATTTGAAGGATCCCTTTTCTTTTATTACTGTACCTATTTTTCCATGGTTCAAGTATATAATGACATAAATGTGATGGAATAATCTGAGCCAGCCCACGAGAGTTCCTCCCAAATGGAATAGATAAATTTTCTGTTGCATGGTTCTCATTTTTATTTGCTTGTTTCTCACCCTCCATTTCGGGGTCTTTGTTTTGAAGATCAACCTCTCTACTCTGAGAGCAAGGGGATTGTTGAACAACAAATGAGGTCTTTGAGATAATATAATTGTTGTCTACATAGATCTCATTGTGGCGTTTGATACATGTTTGGCATGAATATATATTTCCAATGGTGTTCCTTTTTAATACTTTTCCGAATATCATAGGATTGTCACCCTTGAATTTGGTCCCAATCTCGAGGATCATAATTTTTTCTTCATAGAAGTTGCCTCTACAACATCCGTAATAAATTCCCAGAGTTGGAAAATTTACTTTCCTTCTTTTCGAGGAATAATGAATCATCTATAAAATGTATGTCCTCTTTGCAAGTTTTAAGTGCCTCCAATCTATATCTAAATTCTAACTCATCGGGACTCTTGTGTATTTTACTATTACTATTACTATAATATATAGAATGCTCCATATTATAGAAGAGTGTTGTTCCCCTATTTCAATTTATGCATTATGTCATTCAGTAACAATTAAATCATGCATGTAAACCATCAAGGGAATAAAAAAATCCACACATTGAGGAGTTCAATTACCTTGACTAAAATAATCACCCGAAAGAAGAAACAAATACCATCAATAAAACATAAGAGTAGTCCATTTCCTTATTTATTACCTTTCCATATCCGTTGGTAATAATGACAGATTATTCGTTCTAGTCATTACGACTCAAGCCTATGAACAATTATGTGATTTGGTTTCAAAAGTCCAAAGATTAAGATATTAAATGAGTGCAAAAAAAGAAGCAATTTAGGAGACCCCTCTACAAAAAATTCCAGAATGAAGTTCAACAAGTTGGAGAAAAAATTCTTTATCATGTTTCTCAACATACAAATGTTTGCTTGCAAGGACATCCATAGTACCCGAACTCGAAGCCATATTTGAAGCTAAGCTCTGTCACTTATTTTCGGCTTGTTGGCTAGTCGTGGGCTTTATCGGACACATGATTCAAAATTCCACATGGTAAAAAATTATTGGATAGAGGATGACGAGAGATAGATCTGCCCAATCAAACCCATCATAGGAACATCTTCGGTTTAAATATTACTATGCAACCTTATTTTTTTCAAAAAAATAAATATTTACTTTTTTCACTTAATAAACATGAGTATAACTATTAATTAAAGTGATAATTTCTTTGTTTTCTACAAAACTAAAGGGGATAGATATATTTAGCTTTATGTTTAATTTTTTCCAACAAGCACTTTCTAGTCTAGTATAGAAAAGATGTTATAATGTTATGTTATATAAACGCTTTCATTTGGTCAAATTACCAACTGTTTTTAAGTTCTAAATTTTTAATTTAACCCATTTTTTTCCATGAAATTACTCTCTCTCATATACATATAGTCTAATCCATCATAACTTTGAATCTATTAAGAATCAAAAGAGATCAACTCTCTCCTCAAATTTTGCATTAAAAAAGTCTGCACCTTGACGAGTTTAATCTCTAGACACTTGATAAATACTAAGTCAAGATAAGTATTATTATGTCACTGCAAAGCAGTGACACATATGATCATATTTTTTTTCTATTATTAAGATTGTAGAGAAAAATTTCACCCATTTTGGAAAGCCGATGATATTTGTTGCTTTGGGGCATTAGGCCTCCAAAACCCGAAGTATAGACCAAACATCATGACTCATTTGAACCACATTTGATGGGACATTCTTGAAGCGGATTCATAATGTCCCGAAAATCCTTTCCTCTCTTATGCTCACGAAGATCCTTTAACATTATTACAACTTGGTATTGTTTCTACTACCCCTTATACCACAAAAGTAAATGTTGAGGTAGTATTTTGCTATATTTAATGTCACATAAGGAAAATATTTTCCCTTCCCAAAGACAACCATTTGGCCTATAAGATGGATTTGGCCTAGTGATTAACAAATCTAATATCAAGAATTGTTTTTTCCATAAAGGTTTACAGGTTAATTTAGGGCATCCATGTGTCCTATTTAGTGTTGCTATTATCCTCTAATTCCTCTCTTTCATTTTATAATATAAAAAGGACAATTTTCTTTTAATATGACGTCATTCAAAAAAAAAGTTAAAAAATAATTTATGGTTTAAGGTGGTCTATCTTCTCTAAATTCAAGTAATTTTACAATCCATCTGGTAAAAACCAATCCTTTTGTAAAAGTCTATTGTTAGAGCACTCATTATTAAAAGTTGATGGCTAAAATTCTAATTTACTCATTTATGTAGTAATGGTAGTAATCGACAAATAATAAGACAAACACTAGTGGTCAAAATCAACTTCTTATCACAAAGATAAAAAATCTGATCAATTTGAAGAAAACCACTTAAAATCATTTTAGAAATTAAAATAAATAAAAAAATATTATATACATTAATAAGCTATAATTTATTAAAATCCAATGTTAAACATTTTTTAAATGTTTTGGCCTCAATATTTTTATTCAATATGCAATAGATTTGATGGATGTTTTCACACATAATTATTTTTTGCATTATATAGGTTATAAAATATCCATTACAAGCCATCTAATATTAAATAATTTGTATTTATACTTCATAGCATCATTTCAAAGCTATATGACTAGCTCTATGCATTCAACACAATATACAATGAAAAAATCTTGAACCCTCCTCTTGAGTTGACATAAAAAAAACTCTACTCCTCCTTTGACATGATTTTGTGATGTATCTATATAACTTCACATTATATCCATTTCGGTTCTCTAATATAAACTAGTTGGATATTAGTTTGAATTTTGATTAGTTTAATTATATAAATTTAATTATTGATAAAATTAGATAACATTAATTTATCAAAACAATTTTTATTATGTTATTTTTAAAGTTGTTGAAATTAAAAAAAATTATAAAATTATATAATTAAATTATAATTTCATCTTTAATTATTAAATTTTTACTTTGATTTTTTTTTGTAAGTTTAGCGAATCCTTTCTATTTTCCATTAATCAAAAAAAGAGAAAAAGTAGGTTATAATGAATAATGTTGGATAGCCTCAACTTGCTTGTAAGAAACCGGGTCCGTTGGCCACCTTAAAGAGTTATAGGCCAACCAAAATTCATAAAGTTTGACCCTAATATCGTTTGCTATATCCAATTTACTATCCATTACATACAAGAACTTCGAAATTAAATGCTACCTATAATATGCATGTCAAAATGACAAAAAAGAAAAGGATTTCATAAAAAATCGAATCATCGGATCGATCGATATGTTTCGAGTCCTTAAAATTGGAGCTAGACGTATCCACTTGATTCATGCTTTTCAATTGGCACTTCCCTGCGGCCTAGGAAGAAGTTATGGTGGTGTTGCGAAGGTGGTTTTCTTGGATATCCCTTCTCATTTAAGCTAAAATAGAGCAACTTTTGTGTCCCCTCCAATTTCTGAACATTGACTATGGAATTTTTCCAAATCTATATTTCAATGTCCAATAAGTATGGATAGACTATTGAAATAATGACAAGCCTACTTCTAGTATTACGTGGATCCCTCGTAAACTCCATTTCTTCCTCTTGTATTTCACCCTCCTCTTTGGTTTCACAAAGTCACGCTCCCAACTCTGAAATGAGTTATTTTACTTGAGAAGGAGTGCGACATGTAGGTATCAAAAATATTTTCAATAATTTCTTCCCCTCCTATTTGGGCCCTTTTTGGACTTACTCTTGTTCTTATTTCCTTTTTCCTATGAAAAATTTTTCACCGCTTGACCTTTCACCATACTCGTCTTACGATGGAGTACCAATCGTTGGATTAACCGACACTGTCGGGGTGAGTACGAAACCATGGCTAGATGAACACCTATATATGATTTAAAAATACCCGTGAAGTGTAACATAATTTCAATAATTTATTTAGTTAAATAACAGAGGAAAAGATCCCCGATTACCGAGAGTAGCATCCTCATTTTTTAGCAAGTGTAATGCATGTCATCATTCTTTATTCCAATCATCCGTAGAGCTATGAAGGCTGCAATAGGAAGGCTAGGAGAGGCTATCATTTTCCAAAGAAACAGAAATTTCATTAACTATTGCGAAAAATCATGCATGGATAGAGTGTTTCCATTCTCCTGCATCGTGTGTACTAACACATGGAAGAGACTCCACTTAATAGGACTGAAAACCTACGAATAGGACAAGAACCCCACCGACCAGGACTCAAATCCCATAAATTTGGACAAGAACCCCTAGAAATTGGACCAAAACCCAACAAAACAAATGGATTGACAACAATCCAACCCTTTCGAGACCGTAGTTTAGTAGTTCCACCATTACAATTAGGGCCCAAACCCCTCCTCTTTGTAACATTGTAAAAAAGATGAATAGGCAAAACCTTGGATGGGGTATCTAACAAAGTGCTACCCGTGAAAATGTCATTGGAGGCCATACACCGAACTTCATAGGATTGGCAAGCCAAGTCGTGAAGGTTACGGGCAGTGCGTGGCGGAGGCCGGCTCTAGTAATGGAGATGGGGAAATGAGTAATAGGATAAGAGATGAGGAAATTCAAGATGGGGAAAAAAGCAACCAGAGCCGATAGGAGGCCATGCAGAGCCAATTGAAAGACATTCAAATTTAAATTGGGTAAAATAAGGGTCGAGGAAATGAGCGACCTTCGTAGAAACTGGGACGTTAACACCAAGCTCCTTAACAATAACTAGAATATACTAGAAAATAGAAAAAATAAAAACCCTCAGTCATACGTAAGAGGTAAGTAGGTTTAGAATAAAAAACACAGAAGAGGACAACAAGAAAATTTTCATATACTCCCCAATCTTTAATACAACAATAGTTCAAAGGCTTAACGACTATAAAATTCCGCATTAATTTCAGTAAGTTGTCCCAAAATCCATGTACATCAAAAAAACCCCCATAAGTTTTCATATCTTTTATACGCAGAAAATAGAAATGAGGTGAAGACATGAATTATGTTTCCTATCGCGACAGAGACATGATACAAAGGCTATGAACATACCCGAATTTAAGCACCACATAACCATCGTCCGACCTTCAACCGCTCGCCGACTTCCTTTTCTAATCTCAACTTCACGTTTAACTACCATACCATATTACCACCTTGAACATTACCACCTTTAGCCTTTGTAACATTCCTTACATGCCAGCCCTGTTTCCAACACCCTTCTGACACCGTGAGTTTTCTACCACTCGCATTTAATTCCGTCATTATTTGGCATGGGTGGTAGTACCCGCCATCGTCTCCTCATGTCCACATCAACTATCCATGTGGTACGCACGAGCTCGTGCCACCTTGTCATTCGAATTAACTAGTTGGCACCCCGATCGGGGATCCCGAGTATCCTCGTTATCCCTATCAACAATTTCCTATAGAGATTGTAGCTTCTCCACCTATACCATTTTGGCTTGGTTGATGTCCAGTTTGTCACACCCCCGTGAGTACAACTCTAGTTCTCCAAGTAGTCGCTGCTTCATTCCCCGATCCGCGAATATGTGATGAGATAAGGTAACCAATGCTTGAAAGAATATCATTTATTTCCCCGAATTAGACGACTTGTTCACTAGCTTCGACTAATTTTCTCCCAACCCGTCCCCCTACCGCAACTTCTACGGAGACACTTGTTACCATGGCTGAATCCCCCTCTACTATAGTCCTATGATATTGTTCTCTTACAACTATCAAAATGCCTTGTTTTACCGTCTGTGATTTTGGCTTCGTTATTTGTAGCGAATCCAAAATCGGTCACATAAATTCTACTTACTAAACCCCTTTGAATCACGAAATATACCTCTTTCTCTCGCTTGACCCAAATTACCTTTAGAGGCCCCATCATAATTAAGATTAATAACCTCCCTATTGTAGAGCATTGAATTAATCGTGCGGATGTCTTCCCAAAGGTTTTTTGTTTCCATGAGGTCAGGGCGAGCATTTGGGGTTTCAAGTTAAGCATAGATAAAATCCTATCCTCATGCCCATTAGCTTTCTAGCCAACTTCATGCCATTTCTTGGTGAGGGACAGTTTCTCTTATATTCTCGAGAACCACTTTCCATATCTCTTCAATTTTTCAATACTCATCTTTGAATGTTCTCAATTTCTTTCTTTCCGAGCGACCCATATGAGAAATCCCATAAAGTGTCCCCACGCTATGTTAAAAACAAGGCTTTTATACCCTCCTTTTCTCCAGACTTCAATTGTATGCCTGAGGCTCTTGTTGTCCCTATCTGTTTATTGAAAGAGGGAGGAAAGGTTTTTCCACAAGGTCTCAATGACAAAGAGGTTATTCAATAGGTTTTCCAATGTTTCTACATTCTTCTTACACATAGTATATGTCATTCGACGGGAACTTTTAATTTCCTTACAATAGTTAAGGAAATTTCATTCTTCTGTTACCGAGATTATTTTTCCACAAATCTCTACCCCATTGTATCCATATTTACCGAGCTTAGCTCCCATAACTTGATTTAGCAAATATGGATCTCTTAACCCCAAGCCTCCGGTCCTTTTTATTTTCGTAAGCTTATCCCATGAAAGGAGAGCCCATTTACAGGCTTGTTGAGATCCTTGCCATAGGATGTTTTTAAACGTCTTAGCCATATCATTACAACAGATTTTAGGTGTTTCTAATCCAACGAGTTGATAGATGGGAATGGATTGTAAGGCTCGTTCTTAACATAACAACTCGACTCGAGCATTAAGCACCCGAAATGCCCAATTTTGAAGTCGAGCTTATATGCAATTAATGAGATATTTCCACCCGAGAGACCCGAAGAGAATTTAGATTGAGAGGATTCCTAAATATTTCATAGGAAGGATCCGATCGTCGAATCCCAAGGTAGGCAATAGGAATCTTTGGGAGAGAATATTAGTATTAAATATAAACACATTTTATTTTTCATTATTGATAAGAGTTCACGAGGCTTCCATGAAATCTTTAAGAATGGATAGAATTTCCTTAGATTCTTTTAGAGTGGCTTGTGACGAAGAGCATAATGTCATCTACAAACCCTGTTGGTGCGAAAGTTTTAAACTCCCTCTAAAGATTAAGGCCTTTAAGTTGACCTCCACTGGATCTTACTTTTTAATATGTCAACCAAGGCCTCTCACTGCAATAATGAAAAGGAAGGGGGAAAGTGGATTCCCTTGTCTTAAACCCTGTAGCATTAAAGGGAGTTGAAGGAACTCGTTAAGAAGAATAAAGTAATTAAGAGAAGAAATAAAAGGCATTATCCAATAGATCCATCTTAAATCAAATCCAAACACCTCAAGAATAGCTTTAAGATAATTCCACGACCTCCAGACAGGGGCTCCTGCGCACGAAAACAACAAATGCATAAGGTTGTGGAGGAGTACGGACATCTTCACCTCACCCACAAGGGTTCCTTCGCAGCTGTCGGGTCAAGCACCCGATTGATCGACCCCGTAGTACGCCCGCTACGCAATGGACCGATCGATCGGTGCTACGATTACGAGAATGATGAAATCAAGAGGCGATTCGAGAGCTCGTTGCAGTGAAAGCGTCACATCGACCAAGTTCATCGCCCCTGTGGAGCCCGATCATGTTGGTACAGAAGAAGGATGGGACGTGGAGACTTTGTATTGACTATCGGGCGTCGAAACAGAGATCACCGTCCGAATAGGTACCCAATCCCACGGATTGATGACCTTACGCACCAACTCAAAGGTGCAAAAATGTTTCTGACAAGATCGACACGAAGTCCGGTATCACTAGGTACCAATTGAACCCTCTGATGTGTGGAAGACTGCGTTCAAAGCCAAGGAAGGCCTTGTTGAATGGCCATGCCTTTCGGGTTGACGAATGCTCCTGAAACCTTCATGAGGATGATGGACGACATCTTGCGGCCATTCACCAACTCATTTGTAGTGGTGTACTTGGATGAAATTTTGATCTTCAGCAAGACTTGGGAAGAGCACCTTCACCACATCCGACAAGTCCTCCAAATACTACGGCAACACAAGTTGTGTGCCAATTTGGAGAAGTGCACGTTTGGCATGAACCAGGTTCAATATCTGGGATACATTATTGATGAAAGGGGAGTGCATGTGGTTCCAGCCAAGATCTAAGTCATTCGGGATTGGCCAGCCCCAACCACTATAACAGAGCTTCACAGCTTTCTGGGTCTTGCTAATTTCTACCGTAGATTCGTGTTGGGATTCTCTCATATCACATGGCCCTTGAGTCAAGTCACCAAGGGATGAGCGAGAGCAAAATTCTTTTGGTCGGAACCTCAACAGAAGGCATTCATAGAATTGAAAAATCACCTCTGTTCTGCCCCAGTGCTCACATTACCAGACTTGCAACAGCCATTTGAGATCAAGACAGATGCCTCTGACTATGCTATTGGGGTAGTTCTTACTCAACAGGGACATCCAGTGGCATATCACAGTGAGACATTGTTTGAGACAGCTCGCAAGTATCCCACCTATGACAAAGAAATTTATTCCATTGTGCAAGCCTGTCGACACCTGGTTTCACCTCCATCTCAAGAAAGAACAAAGGGGAGAAAGGCAAAAAGCCTCCGAAACCCTCCACTAATTCAACCCCCACCAATACTGCCTCGACCCAGCAAAACACCTTTGAAGTTATGAGAAATATTGACTCATTGGAGCACCCTATAGTCTCCCAGGCCCCCACTGATCAAGATCCGTCATTATTAAGTCAATCTTTGATTACAACCAACGCCCCAAGCACAACCTTGGATTCAATCCACGCCCAGGCACCGCAACACAAACCAAAATCCTCTCCCATTCAGATTAATACCAACCACACCTAACTATAAACCCCTCAATGCACAAAAATGCAAACAGAGTAGCCATCCTCAACCACTTCAAAAAATCCTCTGGAGGAGATCCTAGGCGATCTAGATCTCCAAAAGGTCAATGAGAAATGGTCCAAACTGGGAGTCGATTCCATTCCCCAAGAACACTTGGAGAAGATAGAAATGGCATACTTGCAGCTGGAATACATCAACCAAAATGCAGCCAAAAAGCAATGGGGAAATAGCAGCCAAACGGGCATTCAAGCCGACCTGGATTTGGATCAATACAAGCCACAAGGACCAGGAAGAAAAAGAGGGCGCAAATCCACAAGACACCAAATACAAGAACCAGGCAGACGCCTAATCAATGAAGGAAAAATCAGGGCCTTGGTCCTATCTGCTCCAAAGGTAGCTCAATGAAAATCACAACCTGGAACATCAGGGGGCTCAACGGCACCACCAAAAGAAGGATCTTGAAAAACCGCTTATTCTCGCTACACCTAGACATCATACTTCTTAAAGAATCCAAATGCTCTCCCAAAGGCACAGAGACACTCAAAAATCTCGTTTCCAACAGTCATCACTGCATAAGCATAGATGCTATCGGGCAAGCAGGAGGGTTACTCACGTTCTGGAACAAAAGAAAATTCTTCTTGCAGAATGCTCTGTCCACCAAGCACTCGTTATCGATCATTTTCAACATGCCAGACTCAGGGCAATCGATCTGCATCACCAACGTGTATGGACCCCAATGAATCCAGGAAAAGCTGAAGATGCTGCTAGACCTGGACGAAGTCAGACAACACCATGGGGCAAACCACTGGATTTTAGGCGGAGACTACAACATGATCACCAATCTAGCGGAAAAAAAGGGAGGCTTACGAAGATTGGATAAGGACTCGGAAGCATTCAACACCTTTATTGTTGAATCCAAACTCATTGACATCCCCACAGTCAATGGTCTGCATACCTGGAATAATAAGCAAGGAGGAAACAGGCAGATAGCATCAAGGCTCGATAGGTTCCTCATGTCGAAATCCATTCTGCTGCAAAATATCGACATGGAGGCCAGCATTCTGCCTATCAGAGGATCTAATCACTGGCCAGTGTAGATTCACTTCACCAATTTGGATAAGCCCCACAACAGACAATTCAGATTTGAAGCCTTCTGGACAGAGCACCCATCATTCATGCAAAACATACAACGCTGGTGGACTCAAGCCACCATAAGGAGCGACAATATCATGTACATATTCTAGCAGAAGCTCAAAACAATAAAAATCAACCTCAAATGCTGGGACAAAAACACCTTTGGCGACATATTTCAAGCCAAAAAAGAACTCGACGAAAAAATGGCGAACCTCCAGCAATCTTTGATCAAAGAAGGGCCCAATGATGAAAGAATAGCTCAAGAATGAAATCTGCAAAGGCAATGGGAAGAACGGTTAAAACAAGAAGAGCTGCTGTGGAGGCAGAAGTCGAGGGTGCAATGGTTAAAACAGGGAGAACACAACACTAGTTTCTTCCATAAGTCAACCATCCAGCATAGAGCACATAATTGCATCCTCTCCCTCAAAAAAGCTGATGGCGATCAAGTTTATAAAAGGGAGCATATAGGATCTGAACTCAACTCTTTTTTCACTTCTCTTCTCAGCGATCCCATTCAAGATAGAACCCAAGCCATCAATGAAATTATCGTTGCCATTCCCAACTTAGTTACAGAGGAGCAAAACTCCCTCCTTCTAAGAGAATTCACTGAGCAGGAGATTGAAGAAACAATCTTCAACATGGCCTCGAACAAGGCTCCCAGACCAGACAGCTTTACAATCGAATTCTTTAAAGCTTGTTGGCCCATTATTAAGGCTGACCTTCTCAACCTAGTAACAAAATTTCACAGAACCAAGAAAGTGTTGCCTGCCATCAATGCCACATTCCTCACCTTAATTCCCAAATCAGACCAGGCTGACTCCCCCGACAAGTTTCGTCCCATAGCCCTTTGTAATGTCCTTTACAAAATCCTTTCCAAAATGATGGCTAGCAGAATTAAATCTGTCCTCCCCTAAATCATTTCTTAGGAACAAACTGGCTACGTTGAAGGTAGGCAGATCACTGACAGCATAATCCTCACTCAGGAAGTGTTGCATTCTCTCAAAACAAAAAGGACTCCAGGTATGCTTATCTAGCTTGACCTTTCAAAGGCCTTTGATAAAATCAGCTGGCACTATATGAGAGCAATCCTCCAGGCTTTTGGATTTAGTCAGCAATGGACAAATTGGATAATGGAACTGGTCTCAGGTGCTTTATTTTCAATCCTGCTGAATGGAGGACCCCTTCAACCATTCATTCCGTCCAGAGGTATAAGGCAAGGAGATCCCCTGTCTCCGTTTCTCTTTTTCATTATGGCAGAAGGGCTAGGAAGATCCCTAGCCAAGGCAAAACAAAAAAATCAACTCAAAGGCATCAAACCGGTACACCAAGGACCCACAGTAACGCATCAACAATTTGTAGATGATACAATGCTCATGGGCGCCCCCACAGTGCAGGAAGCTCGAACCATCAGCAAAGTGCTAAAGACTTTCTCGGAGGCCTCAGGTATGGAAATCAATCTCACAAAATCCAAACTATTTTTCTTCAACACATCCATTCCTGTGCGGAGAAATCTCAACAGAATTCTGAATATTCAAAAGAAATCCCTTCCAACCAAATACCTTGGTATACCACTCTCGGAATATGCCTACAAATTGGCCAACTGGGAAGCCCTCCTCAACAAAATGAGAGCCAGGTTAAGCAGCTAGACCCACCGGGCCTTAAACATGGCCAACAGACTGATATTGGTCAAGTCCGTCCTTCAAACCATGCCAACATATATGTTTTCAGCACTTGCAGCCCCTAAGGCGGTTTATAAATCCATCTGAAGCATCCAACGATCCTTTATATGGAATGAAGCCTCTAAGGAATCCAAATGGGCCCTCCTCAAGTGGACAGACATCTGCAAACCAAAAATGGAGGGAGGTTTGGGCCTAAGAGACCCCAAGATATTAAGCAAGGCCGTAGTAGCAAAAATCTGGTGGAGATGGGTAGAAAATCCTAACTCCCTCTGGGGCACCTTGTGGAAAGCAAAGTATACAAATAAAATCAGGGACAAAGACCTCATCAGGCTTATAGGCACCACTCAAGGATCCCCCATCTGGAATAAAGCATGGGAAAATCGAAATATTATTCAGTATCATAGCTTCTAGGAAGTGCACCAAGGCAGCACTGCCCTATTCTGGGAAGATGCCTGACAACATCTCCCACCCTTGGCACACCCAGACTAGAACACTCTTAAAAGAGCTATGCAGGAGGAAGGCAAGGTTACGGTAGCAGACTACTGGCAACCTGTGAGCGAGGCAACCACATGGAAAAAATGGTTATCCAGAGAACAATGGCATACCCAAGCAGGCCCAATGAATGTAGACCATCTTCTACAAGACTTGGACAAAAGAAGAATCCTAAAGTCTAATACAGAGGACATCTTGAGATGGGGAAGAAATCCCAAAGGAACGTTCAACCTCAAAGAAGCATGTCAGATCTTGGCTGCCTCCTCGGATCTGCAACCAGATCACAAATGGCAAGCCCTTTGGAACAGAGGAACATGGCCAAAAATCACACTATTCTCCTGGCTGGTCATGCATAACAAGGCACTCACATGGGACAATCTGTAGAAACGAGGCTTCGTAGGCCCTTCACGATGTATGCTCTGCGAGAATGGTCCAGAAACTCTCAATCACATCCTCAACACCTGTCCCACGGCTTGCTCTCTGTGGGATGACATGGCCCTGGTCTTCAGACAATCCGATAGAGATAGAAACTCCATCCAACGCTCACTCAACAAGTGGAGATTTCTATTTTGAATGTCATTTTTAATATAAAGTGAGTATTTCAACTTGTCTCTTAAACATTAACCATCTTTTTTGGTATTGGGTTGTAATTTAAGCGTATTGTGTCCAAATATCATCAAATGTTTCCATAGTAAATTCATTTTAAGAACATTAAAAGAGATTTAAAACTGATTAAAACATTACATTAAAAATAAAAAATAAAAAATAAATCTTAAATCCTAAATTGGTATATATTTATTATTATTATTATATATATATATATATATAATTAATTTATTTAAGTTTTAGCAATGAATTATTAAAAAAATCTATTATAATCACAATAAATAAAATTATGCCATACTAAATAAAATATGGTTATGAACCAAAACGTATAATTTGAACGTTATTTTAAGAGATGATTTAGTTAAACCAAAACCTATCAAAGAGATGATACACTCCCACCCATATTTAAACACATATGTTTTAAACATATAAACAAACCATATAACATGGTTAAAAAAGGTAAATGACTATATTAAACTATATGTCATGGTGGGCATGGTTACAACGGTTACGTATCCCCTTAAATGAATTCCAACGTATGTTTCAATCCACCATTACGTGTTGCCAGCACCACGGTGCCGCCAACGGAAATACAAGGGCAGACCGCCCAATGCGGACCCAACCCCCCAACGTCCCATTAAAATTCAAACGACAGGTCTTTAAAAACGACGTGGCGCGATATTTAAAACGACAGGTTTTTAAAAGTTAAACGGCTCTCGGACGAGAGTTGGAAAAACTCTCGGACGAGAGTTGGAGAAACTCTCGGACGAGAGTTTTTCCAACTCTCGTCTGAGAGTTTCTCCAACTCTTGTCCGAAAAGTTTTCCCAAGAGTTTTGTGACCACAACTTTTGGATGAGAAAATGCATAACTCTCGTCCGAGAGAATTTTAACTCATGTTAAACTCGACCAAACTCTCGTCCGAAATATTTAAAATCTCTCGGACGAGAATTTTGAAAACTCTCGGCCGAGAAATTTAGTTGACTTTTTTCTCGGCCGAGAAATTAAAAATTTCTCCCGAATTCTAACCATCTGCCAAAAACGGTTTCCCAACTTCGCGATTTGACCCATATATTTAGAGGAATTTTCTATGGTTAAGGTTTTCAGATTTTTCTGAATACTTTGTGTTTTGATTAAGGAATCAATTTCTCAGGTGTCGTATTTAATCTTGATATTATTTATGGATGGATTTGATTGGTTGTATGAGTGGAGCCATGGGTAGGGGTACACGCCCCTCCTTTATAAATGTTGTAACTAGCTTTCAATGACCCACTACAAGGGAAGTGGGAAATTTTGCTAGAAACAACAATAAGAATGAAAAATTGATGCTTGGTGTGCAACGACAATCTTCCCTCAAAGGAAATGTTTATTGAAAGTGGTAGTAAACCCTAAGTTTGTGGTGTCACATAACAAATTATTGGAATTCCAACAACACATGAAAGACCATGCCCTAATTTTCAAATTTATTGCCATTTGGTCGAAGGAGCGAGACTTAGTGAAGTGGATTCAAGTTAAATGACAATCTGAAGGCCAAATTGATTTGAGATTAAGAGACAAAGGTTTATTTTATAGTAATATTCTCCAATCTAGAGGATAGGACCGGTGTCTTTAAAAATGACCCTTATTTCTACAATAATATTGGTTTATTTATGAGGTTCTAGGAAGAGTGTTACAATCTCGAGAAACAGTAACTTCTAGCAACCCCAGTTTGGGTGCAACTGTTCTCATTGGCAAAAGAATTCTCCAAGCCTGACATTCTAAAGGGAATTGGTAACTCCATTGGAGATTTTGTGGGAATTTTTGAGGTTACAAAGAAACATTGGTATACTGCTTATGTGCATTAGATGAAATGTCAGCCTAAAAGTGGTCTCTTAAGGAAAAATAATAAAATAATAAAATAATAGTTAAGAATTTTGGCGGGAAAAGAAAATAACTAATTTTTTAAATTGTATTTTTGGCTTATCTCCTTATATGTTAACTCAAATTTCATGTGTAGACACTCATTGGATGTGGAATTAAATTTTGCATCCAACAAGTGTCTACAAATGAAATTTGAGTAAACCTATAAGGAGATAAGCCAAAAATACAATTAAAAAAAGTAGCTATTCTTCTTTTCCCTCCAAAATATTTACATGTACCTCTTTTTAAATTTAAAGGATTTTGATTGGTTAACATATTATGACATGGAAATTACATGAAACTTTCATGGGCACTTTTAGGCTAAAATTTCCTCTAATGATAATCTGCATACAATTGATTGTATCCAATCCCCTTCAAAAATCTATTGAAATCTCTTACCATGACGAGGCTTCACTCAATATTTGGATTATGAGCATTTTCCATTCAGATGTCAGTGATTGATCTAGTGGATCAATAAAACGCTGAAAATTCAAAGTGCTTGCAATGGCTCAAAACTAGTGCAAAGACAAATATATCGTCACCCTGAATCAAACGCAACTCGTTTCACTCAAAACTGATATCGTATGTGCCCCCGACATCGCATTCTGGCCCATTTGCCAAAAAACTAAAATTTTAAAAGTTGAAGTTTCAAGTATCCCGTTTAGTAGTTCGTACGCTGACTAGTTATTTGAGTAGGAAATTAATTTTATTTTTATGGGAAAATGGTGTGTTGACAAGTGTCTTGTTCTTATTGGTTCATGGTTGGTGTAATTTCATTGGTTGAAGGGTTCATGAGGTGGTAGAATCAGAAGAGGCCACGTGGGCCAATGGGTGGCTGCCACATGGCCTTCTAGAGTTAGTGCAAAATTTTGTTTGGATCTCAACCGACCTCTGAGGAACCGATGATCTGGATTAATGCATGAACACAACAGAATACACATATAACCATAAATATAAAAATGCAGCGGAAATAACACTTCATTTCATTAATATCAAAGAACTAAAATTTGTTTACAGATAGAATGGAAATAAACTAGCTAGGGCGCTAGTAGCTTATCTCTGAGAAGAGATGTGGTGGCTACATGCCTCTGAAATCTGTGTTACAATGAGGCTCAAAGGCTTGTATATTATTGAGAAACAATGGAAAAACCTAAACATCTAAAAACCTAACCCTAGGAGATGAAACACCAGAATATGGGCCCCGTCGGTGTAAATTGGTACATCAATTTCTTGAGGTCGTACCTTTGGCATACTATCTCCATTTGATGCACATGATACATCGTTAGAAATATCTATATGAGGACTAAAAATGATGATCATGAAAATCAAGTCTAGAATGGACTCATCTTCGCCATAGGTTTTATGCGCAAAAAACGTCGTGTAGTGCCTCAAAACGGCTCCGGAAGTTCAAGACTCGAAAAAATACTAAAAATAGTAAACTGTGGCATAATTAAGGAAACTGAAAAACTGAAAGAAACAATGATGGGGCCCTAAGTGGAATATGTGGGTGGCCACCAATATCCACCTAGATCATTCCTCCTCCCTTAGGAAGTAATGGTCCCCATTGCGTTGAGTTCCTCCATGAGATGAAGAAACTTCTGTTGAACTTGGTCCTTGGTGAACCACTTGCCTTGGTGCAGGAGTTGGCTAGCTTTGACAACCCGATACAGTTGGATCTTCTGCTGGTGAGTGTTCTTGATTTTCATGTGCATGATACAATATATGGTGGCCTGTTCCATGCAGTTTGGGTTTAACTCTATTGGTGTGAGTTGTTCTGCAATGTGAGAGGTGTCCAGTAGAGGTAGGAAATAGGGTCGAAGGCAGTCCACATTGAATACTGGGTGCAGACCAAGGAATGGTGGAATACTGAGCTCGAAAGCATTGTCCCCTACAACCTTAGTGATGGTATACGATCCATATCATAGCGGGAAAATCTTGCGGTGGGGTAAAGTGAGGCGCTCCTTCTGCAAATGTAGCCACACTTTGTCGCCCATCTGGAAGTGGTGTGGCACCTGATCTTGACCATGTCGTTGCTTGTACTTAGCATTGGCTCTGTCCAATATTTCATGAACCTGCTAGAGGATGTGCTGAATGTGCTCAATGAAGTTGTTCGCTTTGTCAGCTTCAGACTGGACATGAGCCGAATCAGCCTGAGTAGCCACAAATGGCATGGCTACATCAATGGGACATAGTAGCTAGAACCCCACGCCCACCTGAAAGGGGTTGTAGCCGATTGAGTTGTCGAGAGCCCGGTTACAACTGTGTTGTACATAGGGAAGGCTCTCATCCCATGTGCGTGGATGCTTTGAATTGTACATGTGCACAATGTGTACAATCATCCCATTGACAACCTCTGTTTGGCAATCAATTTGGGGATGGAAAGTTGTGTACTTGGTGAGCTTGGTGTCCAACATTGACCACAAGTTGGACCAAAATGTGCTGAGGAACCTATTGTCCCAATATGAGATTATATACTGTGGGATCCCAAAGTGCACCCACACTCGTTCAAATAATATTTTAGCAATGGCTTCTGCTGTGATATTCTTCTTCCAGACCGACATAATGGCCATCTTCGAGAATTTGTCGACGACCATGAAAACACAGTTGTTTCCATGCTTAATATAAGGAAGGCCTGACATGTAATCCATGGAGATGGATTCCCAAGGTCGAATAGGGGTAGGTAGCAGAGTATAGAGGCCTTGCTTCTTAATGGTCGGTTTGGAAATGGAGCAAGCAGTGCAAGATCTAATGTACTTCCCAACATCTCGTCGAAGGTTCGACCAATAGAAATACTTCTGTAGTACTGCCACTATTTTCTCCACCCTGAAATGGCCAACGACTTGATTGTAGTGTGATTCCAAAATCATCTTGGCACACCCACTTGAAATAACACAAAGGTGTCCCAGGTGACATAGTAGTGCATCCTGGAGGTGAAAATTTGGAACTTGCATACCCGTCAAGAGTGTCTTGTATGTGTGGCCGAATTTCAGATCGCTCTTGTAGAGAAGTGACCAATCAGAAGTCTCGCACCCACAAGAGTTGAGAATAGTGGTTAACACCATGATCGGTGGTCAGTTGAGGCAGTCTGCAACATTATTGGTGTTGCCCTTCTTATACTTGATGTTCAAATGAAATTTTTGCAGATATGTGGACCACATATGATGACGATCGTTCTGCAACTTCCCTTGTGTCTGTATGAACTGCAGGGGTTGGTGGTCTGTGTGGATGACAATTTCCTTCCCCAAAATGTAATGCTTTCATTGGTGTCACACCTACAAAATGGAATACATTTCTTTATCATAAGTGGGATACTTGCGGACTGTGTCGGACATTGTCTCATTGTGATATGTCACTAGATGCACATGTTGAGTAAGAGCTGCCCCAATAGCATAGTCAAAGGCATCTATCTCAATCTTAAATGGTTGTTGCAAGTCTGGTAATGTGAGCACTGGGGTAGAGCAAAGGCAATGTTTCAATTCTATGAACAACTTCTGTTGAGATTCCGACCAAAAGAATTTTTCTTTCGCTCCTCCCTTGGTGACTTGACTCAAGGGCCAAGTGATATGAGAGAATCCTAATACGAACCTGTGGTAGAAATTAGCAAGACCTAGAAAGCTGCGAAGATCTATTAGAGTGGTTAGGGCCGACCAATCCCGAATTACTTAGATCTTGGTTGGATACACGTGCACCTCTCATTCATTAATAATTTATCCCAGATACTGAACCTGGGTCATGCCAAAAGTGCACTTCTCCAAATTGGAACACAACTTATGTTGTTGCAGTGTTTGCAGGACTTGTTAAATGTGGTGGAGGTGCTCTTCCCAAGTTTGGATGAATATTAGGATGTCATCCAAGTACACTACTACAAATGAGTTGGTGAATGGCCGCAATATATCGCTCATCAACATCATGAAAGTTGCAGGAGAATTCGTCAACCCGAAAGGCATGACCATCCATTCGAAAAGGCCCTCCTTGGCTTTGAAGGCAGTCTTCCACACATTAGAGGTTTCAATTGGTACTTGGTGATACCTTGAATTCAATTCGATCTTGCTGAAATATTTCTCCCATTTGATTTGATCCAGAAGGACGTCAATCCGTGGGATCAGGTACCTATTCTGGAAAGTGATCTTGTTCAACGCCCGATATTCAATATAGAGTCTCAAAGTCCCATCCTTCTTCTGCACCAACATGATCGGGCTCCCACAAGGTGATGAACTCAGCTGGATGTGACCTTTCTGCAGTAGCTTCTGAATCTGCCTCTTGTTTTCATTTTTCTCCATAATAGAGCGCCGAGAGATTGATCCATTAGGCATCAATGCACCTGGGGTCAGATCAATGTGGTGCTTTACCTGACAGTGCAGAGGCACCCCTACGGGTGAGGTGAAGATTTCCTCGTACTCCTCCACGACCTAGTCCATTTTTTGTTGTCGTGCAGAGGAGCCCTGTCTGGAGGTTGTGGCAACAATCTTATTCTTTCCCTAGGGGCGGATCATCAGGAAAACAAATTTCCCGGTTTTGGAAATGAGCTTACTGCATTTGTTTGTAGTAACCAAAGAGATAGCTGCAGGTGGTTGTACCTCTGGTATCCTGTACAACTTATTTCCCAAATTAAAAATAATAATACGAGGCCGAGACTCATACACAACATGTTGCTTTCACAAGTATGGTTGGCCTAATAATACATTAGAAACATCAAGAGGAGAAATTTCACATAATACCTCATCTGTGAAGGGCTTGATGCTGTAGGGAAGGTGACACTGCTGGCTAACGCGGAGATCCCGTCCTTGGTGAAGCCATCCGATGGTGTACGACTATGGGTGTGCTATGGTCGGTGAGCCCAAACGCTTCACGAAATTTGTTGAAATGAGGTTGTTTTGGCTCCCACTGTCAACAATGAACTGTAGCGTGGAACCCTTTACCCACATTTAAGAGTCGAAGATATGCTCCTCCTCCTCTGGATATTTCGATTCCTCCTTTTGGATCTTTGCTGTGGAAATAGTGGCGTTGGGCTCTGCATCAATAATCTTCTTCCCTTTTTCATTCCCCTTGTCAGGTTCAGATTTAGATTCAGAGCATGCATCCAATTTAGAAGCCCTCATCTCGGCCACTAGTGAGTGCTTTGCCCAACACTCACTTGTGTTGTGACTGGAGCTCTTATGGAGCTCCCACCAATTTCTCGTGTCCTTCTTCAGTTTCATGGGGTTTTTATTTGCTTGCGACTTCATTAGGTTATCTTGGGCCGCCATGCCTTGGCTTTGTCCTTTGTTCTGTGGTTTGGGGGCACCTTTCCCTTGCTTTTGATTCGCAGATCCAAAGTCTCGCTTCTTCTATTTCAATTTCTACTCAGTTTTGGCAGCATAATGGTATGAAGTACCAAGCGAGGAGATGTCGAGGAACTCCATTTCCTCTTGAATGTATTTGTGCAGACAACTGCGGTACTTTAGCACCAAATGTTTCTCCAAATATTTGATACCCAACTTTGTGCGTAGGGTATGGAATAAAATCGTTAACTCATGCACATCTTGATCCCTTTGCTACCGCAACGTAGTCCATTGTATATACCTATCCTAATAGCTCCCCACGGGATAATATGGTTCCTTGATGGCGTCTCGGAAAGAATTCCAAGTGGGTACGGATGAGAAAAAAGAGGGTTCCCCCTCATCCTTTTTCTCACAGTAGGTTTCACACCAGCCCTTGACATGGGCGGTAGCTTTGAGGAGTGCAAAAATAATCTTCTCCCGGTCGGAAAAGTCATGAACTAAGAAATATCCTTCTAATAGATTCAACCATCTATCTATGACGTCTACATCTATTTGGACCTCAAATATGGGAATGTCAAAGTTTACTTGTACCTTAAAAGGAGTTGCGCCTCCAGAGTGGCTACTGGATGCAGATGTGCTGCCAGTGGGCAGTCATTGAACCATGTAGGAAATGTTATCCATCATCGTGTTCCTTTGTTTTTCGAGGGCCTCCTCGAGCAATATTTTGATAGGATCTCCTGCTCCCTCATCTTTCGTTTCGTCCCCCATGGGCGGCCGTCAGGGTTTGCAAGGTTGATCTTACAAAGGTTCAACCAGATCGAGTCCTAACTCCTTATACCTCGACCTCGTTGGAGACATGCAAAGAAAGATCGAGAAAGAGCAGACCGATATGATACTACTGATTCAAATTTATGCAGGAATGCAACATAATACACATATAACCATAGATATAAAAATGTAGCAGAAATAACACTTCATTTCATTAATATCAAAGAACTGAAATTTGTTTACAGGCATAATGGAAATAAACTAGCTAGGGCGTTGGTAGCTTATCTATGAGAAGAGATGTGGTGGCTACAGGCCTTTGAAATTTGTGTTATAATGAGGCTCGAAGGCCTATAGATTACTGAGAAACAATGGAAAACCCTAAACATCCAAAATCCCAACCCTAGGATATGAAATGACAGAATATGGGCCTTGTCAGGGTAAATTGGTACATCAATTTCTCGGGGTCATAACTTCGACATAATATCTCTGTTTGACACACATGATACATCTTTAGAAATATCTATCCGAGGACTACAAATTCTAACTTTGAATATTAATTCTGGAATAGACTCATATGCTCCATAGGTTTGAGGCTCAAAAAACGTCGTTTAGGGCCTCAAAACGACTTTGGAAGTTCAGGACCTGAACAATTGCTAAAAATAGTAAACTGTGCTATAATTAAGGAAACTGAAAAACTGAAAGAAACAATGGTGGGGCCCCAAGTGGAATAGGTGGGTGGCCGCCAATATCCACTTGGATCAACCGTACACACAACCTACCCACCGGCAGCACTGAGCTCCACCTGTCCGCCTACCATGTTACTTATTAAACTATGGTCCACAAATTTTATTAAGGTTGAATGCAAATGGTATTAGGGGTTGTGGCCAAGGTTAACCCCTGGCCCCCGATCCACCCAAGCCACGAGACTGTAGTGAGCATAAAGGGGTGTGGGGTTAACCCCGACCGAAAACCACATGTACAAAGACCTTACCATAGTTTGTTAGCGTGGAAAATCAAACCAAACCAACATATTATACCACAGTTCAAACGAGAGTTGGTTATGACTTGGCTCAGTGAAAAAACCTCCAGGATAAACCACGTTCAACCATGGTATAGTTGGGTTTTTTTTTAATGGCATGGCGCATTAATTTGAATTTTGAAACCACAGTTATAACTGTAGTTCCGACAATCTACCACAATTCGAGCCTGGGTTCAACAAATGGCGTGATTGTTCAAACTGACCGGATTCGACGACATGCATTGTGCCACTTGGCCCATTATGATTGGTTTGTGGGGGTCATAGGTAATTAATGGTTCGAAAATTTACACCTGAATCGATGCAAATATCGTTGGTGCGAGGCAAATTTGTCGCCCCACGTGGCCAAAAAAGGCATAATTTGTAGGATGGATTGCAGGTGGGTGCAAATTGGAGGACAGTTAGGAGGAAAACTTCTCTAGAGCATAAATCAGTCATTTTTTGACCTTTTTGAGTGTAAAAAGAGCCTAGCTGAGGGTTTTTTATTGCTCTAGAACCATTGGAGACAATATTTTTGCATTATGAGTATTGAAATTTTATGTAAACACATATTTGTAGATAAATCCTACAAATCCTAACTATGTGATTAATCCGAAAGACATTTATCTACATTATGGTTCACAAAATTCTTAGATCTAACATCAACACATATTTTTGAGCATAATGAAAGAGGCCCAACATTGGAAGTTGGACCAGGAGATGTAGCCCAAGAGGGTTGAACTCCTTCATCATTTGTTGTCTTGTGTTTTTTGTTATGGTAATGTTGTCTCTGTCATATTCTGCAAAAATGAGTTAAAAATTATCGTTTATGTGTTAATGCAAATTACATAATTTCATAAAAACCCTAACAATTTCACTTGAAAATTTTATCATAAACCTTCAAGTTCACATATAGAGATTAGTGATGCATGAATATGACCCTATAATTAGGGACTACCTGATCATGAAAGCAGAGATGCAAGAGAATATCCCTCGAATAGGCTCACAAGGGTTTCATAATGTGGTGAACAAAATAAAAATCCATAAAACTCAATCATCTCAGTTGCCTCAACAAACCCAATCAGAAACAAAGGCCACTCGAGTGGAAAACCAATTTCCACAATTTAAAATTAGGAGGAGAACATTGTTTTGTTTCAGGACCTTGTGGTAGTAGAAAAGATCGATGGGGATACCCAAGGGAAATCCAACCCTAAATGAAAATCCCCTCAAGCCCCCAAAAAATGTCCAGAAATAAAAGAACTAGTCAAGGCCCTCAAGAAATGGAGACAGAGGCGAACTAGGAACACCTTAGAGAGAGAGAGAGAGAGAGAGAGAGAGAGAGAGAGAGAGAGAGAGAGAGAGAGAGAGAGAAGCTAGACGAAAAAACTGAGAACATGCATCCCTCCTAAAAAAGGCAAAGGAAAGGAACAAATAAATGTAAAAACCAAGAAAAGGGAGAGGAAAACAACCAAAGAAGAAATCTAGAATGTGGGTGAGTTCCTTATTAACTGAAGATAGGTGTATATGATTACAGAGTTTTCCCTCCCTTCTCAGCATCCTTCGCAATGAATATTATCATATGGAATATATGTAGCCTCAACAAAAAAGAAAAACAGAGGAACCTCTTTGATAGGATAACAAAAGATAAGCTTGCAATAGTTGTGTTACAAGAAACAAAGGTATCAAGTGAAATCGTCAAAGATATAATGGATCAATGCTGTAAATGTTGCAAATCTATGGCCATGGATGTGAATGGAAGTTTTTAAAAGGAGAGGAAAACAACCAAAGAAACAATCTAGAGTGTGGCTGAGTTCCTTATTAACTGAATATAGATGAATATGATTAAAGAGTTTTCCGTCCCTTCTCAAGATCCTTTGCAAGGAATATTATGATATGGAATATATGTGGCCTCAACAACAAAGGAAAACAGAGGCACCTCCCTGATAGGATAACAAAAGAGAAGCGTGGAAATAGTTGTGTTACAAGAAACAAAGGTATTAAGTGAAGTCCTCAAATATATAATGAATCAATGCTAGAAATGTTGCAAATCTATGTACCTAGATGTGAATGGAAGTGTTTTGGCCTTGCGGTTATTTGGAACCCTCTTGAGGTAACCTTTAAAGACTGGATTGTGTGCCCTCGTATTTTTTCTGGAAGATTCCATTATGTGGGTGCTAAGGAGTTGTTATGTCTCATAGTGGTCAATGGGCCTCATGTTTCAGTTGACAAAGTGGCCTTTTTGTTGAATCTACATACAATCAGAGCTCTCCATAAATATGAGTTTTGGATTCCAGGAGGATATTTCAATCTCAATAAAATTTAGGAGGAAAAAAATAGGTGGTATCAGAAGACTAGATTAAGAGGCTAAAAAAATTAGGGATATTCTCTAGGATCTAAGGGTCCCTGACCTAGTTACTAAAAATAGGATATTCACCTGGAATAACAGTGGAGAAGGGAGGCACCAGTTAGCAATTCAGCTCAACAAATTTATGATTTCTAAATCTTTACTAGATCAAAGTGACTATACTTCCTTTCTTAGGGTCAGATCATTGGTCTATCCGGTTGGATCTATATTTGAAAGTTTCCCCAAGAAATTTCTATTTTAGGTTTGAAAGTTTCAGGCTTCATGACCCAAACTTTTTGACAAAATCTAAGAACTAATGGGAAGAGATCAATGTTCTATTGAAGAATCATATGCATATTTTTTAATTGAAATTAAAGGAGTTGAAAACAAAAACAAAATATTGGAATAAGTAGGAGTTTGGACACATATTTAAAGACAAACAAGCATTGGAGGCAAGCATGCAAGCAATTCAATGAAGAATTATCTAGGAAGAGCATTATAAGGACTTGAAGGTCGATTAATTCACAAATTGGAGCAGAGGTGTAAGCAAGAGGAAACTATATGGTGAAAAAAATCTCATATCCAATGGCTAAAGGAGGGGGAGTGAAACACAAAATTCTTCCACAAAGATATGACATCGCCATAATAACAAGATTTCTCCCTCACGTCGACCAGGGAGGGGATACTCTGCAACATGAAGAATTGGATAAAGAATTGGTGTCATAATATCATGATTTTCTCACAGAATTTGATCCCAACAGACGTGATGTAATCAAACGTATTACGACACATATCCCTCATCTAATTCACTTTGATTAGAATGAGGCCTTAATTCGATAAATCTCTTATGATGAAATTGAATAAGTGGTCATGGATATGCCCAGTAACAAATTCGCTAGCCAAGATGGTTTCGCTATTGATGTTTTTTTCCAGATTGTGTTGGCATTTCATTGGCTCAGAATTCCATGCCCTGGTGGAGGAGTCTTGACGATATAAGTAGGAATGCATAGGGTTGAATGATACTTTCCTCAATCTCATCCCTAAACTAGGTAAATCTGATGACCCCAGTGGATTTTAGACTATTGATCTTTTTAATGTGATATACAAAATTATATTTTCAATTATTGTGAATCATCTTAAACCCCTACTAAATACTATTATATCTCTGGAGAAAACTGTATTTGTAGAAGGTTTTCAAATATTAGATGGGGTAGTAGCTGCACATGAAGACATTCATTCCATTTGGAAAGTTAAGAAGGCCAATATTCTTATTAAACTAGACCTCTCCAAAGAATATGATAGGCTAAACTAGGATTACCTCCTATAAGTTCTATATATTTTTGGTTTCTCCCCTCAACATATTATTAGGATCAAATAAATTATTTCTACCCCCTTTTTCTCTATCTTTCTTAATGGTTATCCTACCAATAATTTTATTCCCTCTCATGGTTTACAACAATGCAAACCCCTATCCCCATTCCTTTTTATTCTGGCTACGTAAGTTCTTGGTCAGTATATCAAGGTTGCAATGATTTAAAGCATCCTAAGAGGTATCTGCCTTTATGACAATGATCTTCTTATCACCCATCACCAATTTCTTGATGATATTATGATTTTTTGTGACCCTTCTCTTTGTGAATAAGGGAATTAAAATCCATCCTTTATTATTTCATGGAAGCCTCTGGGACCATGATAAATGGAGATAAATATAATATATACTTTTTCAATACCACCATGCTAGTGTAACATCATTTGACAAGGCCTTTGGATTTTCAAATAAGAAATATCCCAGATAGACATATTGGTATTCCTTTGGTGATGATCTCCTTGTGGGCCTCATGTTGTCAGTATATTCTACAAAGATTAAATAACAAATTGGATAGTTGGGATTTTCGATCACTGAATTTGGCAGGCAAGGTGGTTCTTCTTAAATCTGCTTTACAAGTTTTACCAATTTATCAATTATTAGCTCTACTAGCCCCCAAGCTTATATTATGAGTTATCACTTCTAAATTATAAGATTTCATTTGGAAAGGATCCAAACATGCAAATAAGTGGGCATTGGTTGTGTGGGATAAATTATGCACTCCTAAATTGGCAAGGGGTTGATCCAAACTTATGCAAGAACGTAATAAAATATAGAAATACACATAAACATAGAGATGCAGCAGAAATAATACTTTATTTCTTTAATATCACATAACTAAAATATAATTGCAGACAAAATGGAAATAAACTAGCTAGGGCGCTGGTAGTTTATCTCTGAGAAGAGATGTGGCGGCTACAAACCTATGAATTGTTACAATGAGGCTCGAAGGCCTATTTATTATTGGAAAACAATAGAAAACCCTAAACATCCAAAAACCTAACCCAAGGAGATAAAACACCAAAATATGGGCCCCATTGGGGTAAATTGGTACATCAATTTCCCGGGGTTGTAACTTTAGCATATGATCTTCGTTTGATGCACATGATACCTAGTTAAAAAGATCTATCCGAGGACTACAACTTCTGACAATGAATTTTGAGTTAAATACGCACACCTATTGGAGGTGATTTTCCAAAAAAACATCTATTAAGGCCTCAAAACGTCTCCATAAGTTTAGGACCCGAAAAAATAGAAAAAATAGTAAATTGTGCTACAATTATGGAAACTGAAAAACTGAAAGAAAAAATGGTGGGGGTCCAAGTGGAATAAGTGGGTGGCCACCAATATCCACCTGGATCATTCCTCCCCCTTTAGGAATCAATGGTCCCCATTGCGTTGAGTACCTCCATGAGATGAGGAAACTTCTGTTGAACTTGGTCCCTGGTGAACCACTTGCCCTGGTGAAGGAGTTGGCTTGCTTTAACAACTTGATATAGTTGGATCCTATTATGGCGGGTGTTATTGATCTATGTGTCCATGATCCGATCATTTCTGGGTTGTTCAATGTAGTCTGGGTTTAAATTTGTTCGTGTGAGTTTTTTTGCCATGTCGGATGTGTCGAGTAGAGGCGGAAAGTAGGGCCGAAGGAAATCCACATTGAACACTGGGTGAAAACCAAGGAATGGTGGAATACTGATCTCGAAGGAATTTTCCCCTATAACCTTGGTGATGGTGTATGGCTCATATCGGAGCGGGCAAAGCTTGCAGTGGGGTCCAGCGAGGTGCTGCTTCTTCAAATGTAGCCACACTTTGTCACCCATCTAGAAGTTGTGTGGCACCCGATGCTGATCATGTCGCTGCTTGTACTTAACATTGGCTCTGTCCAATATGTCATGAAATTATTGGTAGATGTGCTAAATGCGCTCAATGAAATTTTTTTTCCTTGTCAAATTCAGATTGGACATGAGTCAAATCAGCCTAAGTAACCGCAAATGGCATGGCTACGTCAATGGGACATAGTGGCTAGAATCCCAAGCCCACCTGAAAGTGGTTGTGGCCAGTTGAGCCGTGGAGAGCCCATTTATAGATGTGCTATGCATAGGGGAGGCTCTCATCCCATGTGTGTGGATGCTTTGAGTTGTACATGCACATAATGTGTGCGGTCATCCTATTGATGACCTCTATCTAGCCATCAGTTTGGGGATGGAAAGATGTAGACTCGGTGAGATTAGTGTCTAGCATCGACCAGAGGCTGGACCAAAATGTACTGGGGAACCTACTGTACCGTTATGAGATGATAGACTGTGGGATCCAAAAGTTTACCCAATCTCGTTCAAAGAAGAGTTTAACAGTGGCTTTTGCTGTGATATTCTTCTTGTAGGCCACCATAATGGTTGTCTTCGAGAATCTGTTGATGACCATGAAAACAAAATCGATACCATGCTTAGTAGAAGGAAGGAATGAGATGTAATCCATGGATATGGATTCCCAAGGTCGACTAGAGGTAGGAAGCGGAGTATATAGGCCTTGCTTCTTGATGGTGATTTTGGAAATCATGCAGGCAATGCAGGATTTGATGTACTTCCCGACATCATGTCAAAGGTTTGGCTAATAGAAATACTTCTGCAGTATTGCCATTATTTTCTCAACCCAAAAATTCCCAGGGACCTGACTATAGTGCGCTTCCAAAATCATCTTGCCATGCTCGCTTGAAGGAACACAAAGGTATCCCAGGTGAAATAACAATGCATCCTAGAGGTGAAAATTTGGAACTTGCTTACCCTCCAAGAGCGTCTTGTATGTGTGGCTAAATTCTGGATTGCTCTTGTAGAGAAGTGGCCAATCAGAAGTCTCGTGCCGATAAGAGTTGAGCATGGTAGCTATCACCATGATCGATGGTTGGCTAAGGCATTCAAAAACATTATTGGTGCTACCCTTCTTGTACTTGATGTTCAAATGAAATTATTGCAGATATGTGGACCACTTCTAATGGTGATCGTTCTGCAACTTCCCTTGTGTTTGTATGAATTGTAGGGGTCGGTGGTCTATGTGGATGACCATTTCCTTCCCCAAAATGTAATGATTCCATTGTTGGCAAGCCTACACAATGAAATACATCTCTTTGTCACAAGTGGGATACTTTCGAACTATGTTAGACAGTGTCTTATGGTGATATGCCATTGGATGCCCCTGTTGAATAAGAACTGCCCCAATTGCATAGTCAGAGGCATCCCTCTCGATCTCAAATGGTTGTTGCAAGTATGGTAATGCGAGCACTGGGGAAAAGCATAGGCGATGTTTTGACTCTATGAATTCATTCTGTTAAGATTCATGCCAAAATAATTTTTCTTTCGTTTCTCCCTTGGTGACTTGACTCAAGGGACAAGTGAAATGAGAGAATCCCAAGTCGAACCTGTAGTAGAAAATAGCAAGACCCAGAAAGTTGCGGAGTTATGTTAGAGTGGTTGGGGCTGGCCAATCCTAAATGAATTTGATCTTGGTTGGATCCACATGCACCCCCCGCTCATCAATAATGTATCCCAGATACTGAACCTGGGTCATTCCAAAAGTGCACTTCTCCAAATTGGCACACAACATGTGTTGCCACAGTGTTTGGAGGACCTATAAGATGTGGTGGAGGTGCTCTTCCCAAGTTTGGATGAAGATTAGGATGTCATCCAAGTACAATACTACAAATGAGTTGGTCAATGGCTGCAAGATGTCATCCATTAGCCTCATGAAGGTTGTGGGAGAATTCGTCAACCCGAAAGGCATGAATAACCATTCGAAAAGGTCCTCGTTGGCTTTGAAGGTTATCTTCCACACATCAGAGGGTTCGATTGGTAGTTGGTGATACCTAGACTTCAAGTCAATCTTCCTAAAATATTTTTTCCTCTTGAGTTGGTCCATAAGGTTATCAATCAGTGGGATCGGGTACCTATCCCAGATAATGATCTTGTTCAACACTCAATAGTCAATAAAGAGTCTCCAAGTCCCATCCTTCTTCTGCACTAACACGATCAGGCTCGCACAGGGCAATGAACTCAACCAAATGTGAAATTTCTGTAGTAGCTCCCAAATTTTCCTCTTGATTTCGTCATTCTCCAGAACAGAGCATTAATAGATTGGTCCAGTGGGAAGTGGTGCATCTATTGTTAGATCGATGGGGTGCTTTACCTGATAATGCAGAGGCACCCCTGTGGGTGAGGTGAAGATGTCCCTATACTCCTCCACAACTTTGTCCATCTGTTGTTTTCGTGTATAGGAGCCCTGTCTATAGGTCCTGACCACAATATTCTTATTTCCCCGAGGGTGGATCATTAGGAAAAACAATTTCTTGGTTTTCTAAATGGGCTTACTACATTATTTTGCAGTAACCAAAGAGATGGTAGCAGGTGGTGCTACCTCTGGTATCCTGTTCAACTTATTTCCAAAAGTAACAATAACAAAACGAGGCCAAGACACAAACACAACATATCACTTACATAAGAATGGTTGGCATAATAATACATCATAAACATCAAGAGGATAAATGTCACATAATACCTCATCTACGAAGGGCTTGATGCTGTAGGGAAGGCGACACTGTTGCCTAACATGGAGATCCCATCCTTGGTGAAGCTACCCAATGGTGTATGAATATGGGTGTGCTGTGGTCGGAAATCCCAAATGCTTCATGACCTCTACTGAAATGAGGTTCTTTTGGCTCCCGCTGTGGAAGATGAACTACAACGGGGAACCCTTTACCCACATTTGGGAATGGAAGAGGCACTCCCCCTCCTCTGCATCTTTCAGTTCCTCTTTCTGGATCTTCGCATTTGCAATGATGGCTTTGGGATCCACATCGATAATCTTCTTCCCTTTTTCATTCACCTTGTCAGGTTCTTATTTCATTTCAGAGCATGTAATGGACTCACATTGTTGTTTAGGGACTCAAAAGGACTCCGGAAGTTCAGGACCCGAAAAAATGTCAAAAATATTAAATTGTGCTACAATTAAGGAAATTCAAAAACTAAAAGAAACAATGGTGGGGTCCAAGTGGAATATGTGGGTTGCCACCAATATCCACCTGGATCAGGGGATTGGGGGCGCGAGACCCTAAAATTATAAACAAAGCATTAGGGGCTAAATTATGGTGGAGATGGATACAAGGGGGTCAAGATCTATAAAAATAGATCTAGGAGAATAATAATAGTCACTCTCCCTCTGAATATATAAATTACGAAAACTATTCTATCCTCCAAGATGATCAATTTGGAATCTGGCCTAGGAAATTAAACATCTGATTCAAAATCATGCTTTATGGGAAATTATAAATGCTAGAATAAATCTTGTTTGGGAAGAAGAGTGGTAACATGTAACACACATAAATATATATTAAATAATAATTAGTTATTTAAGAGACATGTCACAAAATATATGACTATTTGTAAAGGGGAACCTTGCCTAGTATATAAACATGGCCCTCATTATGACATTCAATCATCTATTATTATATGATATTATATATATGTATGTATGTATGTATGTATGTATACATTTTAAGTACAAATAGAATATTGTTTGTTTACTACAATGGTATTAGAAAATTTTGACCCTCTAGTCGTCAACTGCTAGATAGTTCGTCCATTAATCTTGAGGTCCTAAAGTCATGGGAACATATTCTAAAGTAGTATCTGATGACCATAAAACTGATCGAGAATTATTACAGGAAATGAGAGAAATACTTATAAAATCACTAAAGCTTCTTGAAACATCAGATTTCACACCTAAAATAGAAGTTGACCTTAATGTTAAAGAGGATGAAATTATTGAAGATATTGCACTTGAAGATGTAGAAGCTATAGATGAGGAAGTAGAAGAATATACAATTAATTAACAAGATGAGAATCTCTAGATGTATTTGTAAGGAACTATTTCGATAAAATTAGAGAAGACTGGATGAACATTATGAAAAGGGACTTGCTAAAACACCAAAATCCCTTCCTGACATATCATAAAAAGAAATATTATGATTTTAAGAAAGCTAAGATAAGTAAAAAGGAAGACAGAGAGGCAAAAAAATCCTTAAAGCATGAAGAAAAACTTAGAAGAAAAAATACAACAACAGAAGGTAAAATTTTTACTCTAGCAAACAAAGCTCTATAGTCATTTTATGCAGAAAAAGACAAGTTCTCAACCTATCACTAGAGCTTCTATTGATGGGGAAGATGTAGCACAAGAGTCACACAATGTGACATTAACAAATTACAACTATATAAAAGACAATGCTTTGAAAGAGAAAGCATGAGAGTTGCACAAAATTCTACCTCTAAACACAATAAAACTAAAAATTACATTTGTTAGCGAATACTTAAAGTTTCAAAATATGGGTACTAATGGGTTGTCACAAGAGGGTTTAATTGAAGGATCTCATGACATGGAATTTCTTAATCCTTCATTAATGCCTCAAAATTTCTCTGTGTAAACACTAAATATGTTCAAAGGAATTTTAAAAGAATACTAGTTGAAGGGCCTTCAATGGATTGTGAATTGTTATGAATATGGTCTGAAAGGCATCTTACATGATGAGATAGGTTTGGGAAAGACAAGCCAAGTTATTGCATCTGCTTCTGTGTTGAATAATTGGATTGATGAAATTAGCAATTTCTACCATGATTTGAATTTTATTCCTTATTTGGATAGAATTCAAGGATGTATTATACTTTGGAAAAATATAAACCCTAAGAAACTTAGTCGAAGGTAAGTAAGTTGCCACATACTTATTTCAAGTTACTAGGTAGAAGTAACTAATGAGAAGCACGTTAAGCAAGTTAAATGACAATATATCATTTTAGATTAAGTTCAATCCATTAAAAGTACCTATATTTTATGGTAGAAAAACTCCTCAGTAGTAACTGTAGAAATCTTCTCTTGCTTACTGGAACTCTCATTCAAAATAATATTGCAGAACTTTGGGCACTATTTCATTTTATCATGCCAAATTTATTTGATAGCAATGAACAATTCGATAAATGGTTCTCAAAAGGAGCATGGAGGTGCATTGAAGAAACACCATCCCAAACGACTGCATGTGATTTTAAAACATTTCATGTTGTGTCGAGTTAAGAAAGACATGATTACATAAATGAAAAAAAAGGAAGTTATTGTGAGTTTCACCTTTAGTTTTAGTCAACAAGCATTTTATTGAGCCATAACTAATAATATCTTCATTACTAAACCATTTGATAGAATTCAAGGTCGTCTAAGCAAGAGAAATGTTTGTAACCTCATCAACATTGTTATGTAGCTGAAGAAGGTATCCAATCATCCATATCTATTTGAAATAAATGAATGTCACACATTCTTACATTTTGGACAAATCCCAAACACTATTTCACTGCCTCCTTTTGGTGGATTGGAAGAAATATACTATGCCAGAATTCGAAGACCTATCTCATACAAAATTACCAAGTTAATTTATAAATAGGGTAATCAAAGTCTACCTACATCCTATAATGGATCAACTCAAGGTTTCAGTAAAAATCGTTGGACAACTTGTTGAATTTGTTTTCTGTGCAATATGTTCATGCATCATATATCCACCACAATCTGATTCTCTTGGAGATGAACCCACAAACCATCTAGCCAAAAAAATTATGCAAGCATCTCGATCAAACAAGCCCCCAGCTAGTCATGACCGTATAAATTTGTATGGTGACTATTAGGAAAAAAAAAAAGGCAACTTTAAAAAATGATTCAAAGTCACTTTATAAAATCATTATAAAGTCACTTTATTAAATTATAAATTTACCTTATAATACTTTTTATAAAGTCACTTAAACACACACACACACACATATAATTTTTTTTTTAAAATTTTGAAATAGAAATGGATAAATCTTCATTCCAAGATAGTTACTAATGACAAATTGTATATGTCGAAGCAACATGCGCAACTACAGAGGGTCCTTTTCATTATGATTTGAGGACTAAGCATTCCTTAAGAGGTTGGAAATGTAAGAAACAAAAATATATATTAAATAATAATTAGTTATTGAAGAGACATGTCCCAAAGAACATAACTATTTGTAAAGGGGAACCTTGCCTAGTATACAAGAAAGCCCCTTATTGTAACATTCAACCAACATATTATTCTATCATATATATATATATACAAAAAATTTGTGTACAAATAAATTTTAACTACAAACAAAATATTGATTGTTTACTACAAAAAAATTACCTCGCTTTTGAGATTGGGCAAAACTAAGGGATATGAAGGACTTTAATAATGAGCAGGAAGATAACACGATATCAGATTTTTGGAAAGATAATCAAGTCTGCAATACATGCAGAGAGTGGAAGTTAGAAGAATATTGACCAAAGAAGTAGGTTCTAAATTCATGGCTAGTCCTAGTGTTGGCTTAAGGGGTCCTGACATAGGTTCAAAGTTTATGGATAAACCAACAAACCCTCCAACTATTGGCCCTTTCATATGATCTACTTGTGCATACCAAAGTCTCACCCAAAGCAGTATGGGTGGGTGTTGGAACCAGGTTTCTGCGCCCTGAGAGAGAATTTAATGAAGTGGTCCTCAACAAAACCCTAATTAAACATCCACAGTTGTGCACAGTAAATTAGAACAAAATTACAGATCTTTGCATAATAATTCACATAATACATAGAAGTAATTTTATTAATTAATAAATTAGAACCAGATCTTGACCTAATCACTGTAAGCAGATGTGCACAATAGCATATAAGAAAAACACAAGATAGTATCACAGAAATAGGGTTCGCTTTAGCACAAACAACAAATAAGAACCAGATCTTGATCTTACATAACGTAAGTCAATATTCATGTATAAACATATCAATCAACTCTGCGCATTCATCAATAAGCAAAGAGTGTGATATCATCAAAGCATAAACATGAAGCATAAAAAACGGTTATACACATAACATAGAGAATTCTCCAAAACTATTCCTTCTATTAATCCTTCAGATCTGTCAATATATCAGCTTTCCCTTAAAAAACATTTACAATCCCTTCCGCACATACAACGAGTGGAGTCCGCACACAGCCAGGACTAGGTCTCCATGCACATAGGCATCAGGAGCCTTTTACCCAACCCAAAAATCCTTACAGACACATATATTATCCGACTATCAATATCACATGAACTTAACTAAACTACTTAGCTTAGACAAATGATATCTATTTATAATGTACCTAGTGCACAGATATTATTGTCTCAAACCATGGTTTGAGACCCATAGTTTACATTTAAGCTTAAATATATCCAAAATTGGGGCAAAAAGCCCTTTGACTACCCCTGCGCAATGTGTACATAGAAACATACAAAAAGGAGCATTGGAAATTGTGCCCCGGGGGACCCCGCTCCAACATGCCCCGAACACAAACATGTGACTCGTCTTGAGTCATTGAGGCATTGTGGCGGTATCCTTGGTTTTTTCTCGGAGCGCCTTGAAAATGTTTTGGAGAGGGAGCAAGGCTCTGCGCATCTGCACCGTACGCTTGCTGAACCATTTTATCTGTTGTGGGCACTTCAGAAACCATCTGCACACTACAATGGGTTTGCTGAATGATCTTAAGTGTGTTGTCTAGCATTTTCAAAAGTTGTAATGCTTTTTCTTCCCATGGTTGCATTCGTTTTGTGAGCAATTATTCTTTATGCCACAAATTTGCAATTTATCCGAGGAGTCTGCGACCTTATTGTAGGCGATCGAGTCTCTGATGAGCCACCAATGTGGGTGCTACTATGTGTATTTATTCAAACTGATGTTCCTTGGTGATAAGTGTGTCGTGTAGCTGCTGCATGATTGGATCATTCTGGACGGAGGCCCAAATTCCCATGGCTTCAGCTAGAGACTGGTCACGCTGAGTGACTGCGGCGAAAATACTTTCTTGGGCCTGCTTCACCTCTACTGCTCTCTTAGTGTGGACCTCTAGCGGTGTCTCTAGATGTAGCTCATTCTGAAGGTCCGCGATTTGCTGCTAATAGTCGACTCGAATGCTATGAGCCTCCACGTGCACAACCTTGATCGCAACAGTTAGTCTGTCCAACTTTCTGTAGGTGCAGCGGTGACCGCGACCGCTGGAATATCCTAGCATACTTGATTTCTCTTGGCTTCCAGTGTAGTGCACTGGGCTTTTGCTACTTTATATGCTGCCTCTGCATGTCTCTCCTACTCATGCGCTTACGCAACCTGTTTTTGTGCATCGTTGGTCTGCGTTTGCACTGTTGTTTCTCGATACTGCAGCTCATCAACAATAACATAGTGAAGTAAATGGAGCTTTCCTGCAGGTAACACAACAAGATTAATATGAATATCACTTGTGCCAGTAATTCGAGTGCGTTGGCTTGCATCCATTTGGAATTCTAGTAGGGGGATATGAACAAATCGGCCCTCCCCGGATGATGGTAATGCTACGTCCAAGGGTTGTGTGCTGCTAACAGGCGCACTGGTCTGGCTTGCTTGAATCACGCTCCCCTGGATCTGGCTCGCTTGCATTTTTAACTCTTGTAGGCCAACCTAGACAACCTCAAATGCCGATTTATACTATACCTCCATGTCTGTCCAACAATCCTCCTGTGCAATGGTCACTATATTTGCGATCTCATTGAGATCGTCCTCTGTTAGTGTCAGGACCTCCTGTCCCGTTTGCTTTGAACCATTCTACTTTTTCTTGGACCCACCCTTGGTCTGCGCACCACACTTTGTACCTTTTGATGTGGCTGCTTCAGTTTCTTTGGGTGCAGAGCCATTCTTTTCCAGCACAATGGTGACATTTTTTTCTTCTGTTGTCATTGGTGTTGGCTCCTTATCACCAGGCTTGTCTGTCAAATATGGCACTACTGTTTTAGCGGGCTTCTCAGTGGCCTTTTCGGTGTATTTACTGGTCAGGGTGCACAAATGTGTTGGTGAAGTCAACCACGCCGGTGGCTAGTCTTTTGTGACCCTGATCAAATCATCTTTAGTTACCAAGTAAGGCAACTCGTACCAAACACCCTCCACAACGCCCCTCACGCGGATGTGGATATTGTGAAAGGTAGACTTAAAGGTAGCTACCATTTTGTTCTACTCATAAAGGGTGGGAGATAAGTGAGGCTTTGACTGGAATGTAGAAATTATACAAACAATATGTATACCAATGGATTCAATCCGATCATGCGATATGCTAAATAAAGACACTGAATCCTTCTATTAATTGCATAAAATAGACACGATCGCATAATCACACCAAGTAAGATAAAGAAAAAAATCAATCCACAAAACAAATATTTTTCTTGGGGAAAGCTTGCTACTCAAAATCCCTCTATATTCTATTGTATATTCAACCAAGGAATCATGAAACAATACAATGCACTCTTCTCACAAGAGTCTATTTCACTCTACCAATTGTCTCACACTGATCCAGACAAAAGCGACCACCACTTAGCCAATTTCCTACCTCTACTCAGCCTACCTTGCTTGCGCAATTCTAAGAGATTTACTTCCCTATTATTTAGGAATTTCAACCTTCCAAATTGTGAAATTATCATGGGAAATGGGTGTATTACTGCATCTGGGAAGTTTGCTAATAATACAACTGATAATTAACATCCCTTTAAACTTTGTCTCAACTCGGTCTTAATTTGAACTGACATGCATGTAGCTATTAATAGTAAATCACCAGTTACTTGATAGATCACTGCATGTGAATTAAATCTGATTTAATTCACTTGACCTCTCATTAGTGCAACAATCAGTTACAACTAGTTAAACTTATTTTAACTCAGTTAATTGAGTTAACTGATTTCTCATGGATTAAACTAATGCACTAACTGCAACTTGGACTCTAGAACAAATAGAATCACTCTACAAGCCTCACCAACCACCCTCAACTCGAATTTTGATGAGCTAACTGAGTTTATCACACTCAGTTAACTATTACAAGTGATTATGAGATAAGATTACAATTTATTGTCTAATTTAATTAAGGGAAAATTAAATTAGACATACATTTCTTGTTGACTTTTCAACACTCCCACTCAACAAGAAAGGGATTATTAGCTACCCCGATCCTGCCTCTATGGTATTCGACTTTTCTCTTGGTGAGCACCTTCGTCAGAATATCTGCATCCCGATCCTTCGTGGGAATGTAGTGAAGTAACATAATGCATCTATGAACACAATCTCTGAGATGGTGGTACTAGATTTCAATATTCTTGGACCTATCATGGAATACTGGATTAATCGAGAGTTTTATGAAACTTTGGTTATCACAATGTATCACCGTCGGATCCATTTGACGACCAAACAAACCAACAAGTATCTTCCTCATCCAGATGGCCTCATATGCCGCCTGACTGGCTGCCATGTACTCTGCCTCGGGTGAACTGGGTGAAACTGATCTCTGCTTCTTGCTGTACCAAGAAACTGTTGTTGATCCTATGCTGAAGATCCCTCCTGATGCACTCTTCTTGTTTGATGGACTACCTGCCCAACCCATATCAGTGAAGCCTTGAAGCTTCACTCCCACTATCCATCTATACCATAATCCATACTCTGCAGTGCCCCTGAGATATCTTAAGACATGTTTCCCCACTTTCCAAAAGAGCTTGGTCAGCTTAATCATAACTTGACTAAGCTGGTTAACTATGTAGCATATGTCTAGTCATGTGTTCACCAAGTACATGAATAAACCCACAAGTTGCCTGTAAATAATAGCATCCACTACCTCGAAGTAGCATCCTCATTCCTCCAGTTTCCTGCAATAGGAGTCTCCATGGGTTTACTGCTCTCCATGTGGAACTTCCTCATAATATATTTAGCATACTTGCCTTGAGAAACAAATAGCTCCCCATCACACTGCCATATCTCCAAACCAAGGAAATAGTGAAGGAGTCCCATGTCCTTCATCTGAAAATCTCTTGCAAGATCCTCTTTGCAAGAAGTTATGATCTGCTCATCACCTGTCAGAATAAGATCATTTACATAAATTACAATAACCAGAAGCTTAACATCAACCAAAATCTAGTACAGGTTTGCATCTACTTCACTCTTCATGAAGCCCAACCTGGTGAAATAGCTGTCAATCCTGGTGTACCAATCATGAGGTGCTTGCTTCAGCCCATACAATTCTCTCTTGAGTCTGCACATATGCGACTCACTGTCAAAGGTCTCAAAACCTTATGGCTGCTCAATGTACACTTCTTCCTCAATAAATCCATTGAAAAATGTAGTCTTCACATCCATATGATGTATCTTCCACCCGATCTGCGCTAAGAGTGCAAGAATAGATCTAATCGATGAGTACCTTGAAACTGGTGCAAAAGTCTCCTCATAGTCAATCCCCTCAACTTGTGAGAATCCACGGGCTAAAAATATAGCCTTGTACTTCTCCACACTCCCATATGCTGCCTGCTTCACCTTATAGATCCATCTAGATCCAACCATTGACTTCTCGACTGGTCTTGGTACTACTTTCCATGCACTGTTCCTGACGATGGAGTCATACTCCTCAACCATGGCGTCAACCCAAGTTGGTTGTTGCACTACTTCCTCAAAGGAGGATGGTTTTGTCACAATACACTTTCTCATAAGATCCATGTATCCAGTAAACTTGTCTGGTGACTGTCTTTGTCTGCGCAGTGATGTAGGTGCTCCTACATGTTTTGCTGCATCAAGTATCAATCTGCCAGCTTCTGCGGTGCGCCTCCTACCATGTCTGGTGGATGGACCTACATGAGTGGTTTCTTCCACTCCATGATCCTCCGCATGTGGCTACTCCACATCTTGAGGTTCATCCTTTGGAACCAAGAGTTCCTCATCTGCATGCAAATCAAGCTACCTCTGAAGGGACAATCACATGGCTTTCTCCGCATCAAATTTTACATCCTGTCTGACAACTATCATCCTGCTGTTCGAAAAATACACTTGATAGTTGTGGGGAGTATCAGTGTACCCCAGATATATCCCAATATCAACTATTGGTTCTAGCTTCTTTATGGAATCTTTGGTCACATGGAAATAGAAAAATGAGCCAAAAATTTTAAAATATGAAACAACAGGTTTCTTACTATCCGATGAGGACTACGGTTCTGCACAAATATCGCTGTGTTGCATGCCTCTTCCCACATATGAAATGGTATGCCATGATCATGTAACATAGCATGCACCGCACCTGCAATTGTTCTATTATGTCTTTCTGCAACCCCATTCTATTGTGGGTTATGAGGCGCAATCAACTCTCTTTGAATTCCTTATTTGCTACAGAAGTTCTTGAATTCATTGGATATGTACACACCACCATTGTCGCTCCTTAGAGCCTTCACATGATTCCCTATATCTTTCTCAACCAGTGCTTTGAACTCACAAAATTTTGAGAACGTCTAATCTTTCTTCTATGTGAAGTAGATCCAACACTTTCTAGAAAAATCATCAACAAAAATCACATAATACTTGTGCTTTTATGTAGAAGCTGTAGAGAATGGTCCACACACATATGAGTGAACTATCTCAAGGATATCCGTTGCTCGGTTCTCCTTCTCTTGAAAGGTGGACTTTTTATACTTCCCCATGGTACATCCCTTGCATGTGCCTATCTACGCAAGAGTACCCTTTGGAAGCCCCGTAGAAATTTGCTGCATGACCTTCAAAGCACCATGGTGTAGATGGCCCAATCTCCTGTGCCATAACTCACCCTCATCCTGGATCACCAATTTGTCGGCTTTACCCATCAATGCTGTGCAACCATCTACATCAAGTTTTTAGAGGTTCTTCACACGAACCCAAATATTCTTAACTTTTCTTGTGGATTTGTGACGAAGGAATGCTTTCCCTTCACTGAAAACCACATCATCTCCTCTATCCTCCAACAAAGAAACTAAAACTAAACTCTTTTTCAAGCCTAGTACATGCATGACATATTTTAATAAGAAGGGTTTACCTGAATGTCTCTGGAAATTAACTATACCAATCTTGGTAGCGTTATACCTCCCGTCATCACCCATCTCGATGTGCATCTAAAGATCCTTCTCCTCCAAGCTACTAAAGAGTTATTTATCTCTCGTCATGTGGAAAGATGCACCACTATCCAAGTACCACATTGATCCCATCACACTAGAAACCATATATGGGATGACTGAGAATTCCAACTCGAACTATGAAGCCAAAGAATCACTCGTTGTAGATCCTGAAGCTTTCTTGGTTTTCTTCTTCTTCTGTGGACAATTAGTGGCATAATGTCGATGCTCGTGACACTAAAAAAATTTCACTTTGGACATGTCACACTTCTTGCCTTCTTTTCTGGTCTCAGATTTGGAATAGGATTTCTTTCCCTTCCCCTTCTTTTCTTTACCAACCAAGGCACAATTTTCCTCATCATCTGTCTTGGATGAGGATCCATCCTTGGCATTCTGCCTAAATTATTCTTGTACCAAATCCGACCAAAGTCACTTCCAATTTGGTAGCTTCTCCCTCCCATTGACAGAGTCCTAATAACTATGCCAACTATTGGGAAGGCCTAGAAGTGCTAGGCTCACAAAGTCATCATCCTCTACAGTTATCCCGACACTTCCAAGCTCATCTCAACATTGGATGAGCTTGGTAAAATATTTCAGAATAATGAAGCCTTTCTCTATTTTTATTTTCCTGAGCTTGTCCTTCAGTGCCAATTTTCTGTGGTCACTACTATTCTAAAACAGATCTATCAAAGCCTTCCACATTTCATATGGAGTCGCTTTTCCATGGAGACTTGAGACAATGTGATCTCGAAATCCCTCTAATAAGATCTTCCACGCCTTTGCAACCTTCTTTTGCCAAGCATCAAGAAGAGCGGCGCTTGCTGTTGCGGGCTTTGGAATATCAATGTCGATAAATTCTTTCAACCCGTTGTCCTCCAGAACTGCCTCCATTTTGTCTTTCTATGCAATATAATTAGAAATTCCCTCGAATGTATATTCCAATATTAACCCATTTGAAGCCATCTTGATCCACTTATCGCACCAAAGAATATTTTTTCAAAGTCGAATGCTGTTCAATAGAAACTCAATTTCTTCTCCACTATAGTGATTTCCTGCGCTATGATACCATGTAGAAATTATAAAAACAATATGTATACCAATGGATTCAATCCGATCATGCGATATGCTAAAAAAAAATACTGAATCCTTCTACAAATTAATTGCCATGAATGCACAATCACACCAAGTAAGAGAAAGAAGAAAATCAATCCACAACACATATATTTTTCTTGGGGAAAGCTTGCTTCTAAAAAACCCTCTATCTTCTATTGTATATTCAACCAAGGAATCATGAAACAATACAATACACTCTTCTCACAAGAGTCTGTTGCACTCTACCAACTATATCACACTGATCCAGACAAAATCGACCAACACTTAGTCAATTTCTTGCCTCTGATTAGCCTGCCTTTCTTGTGCAATTATAAGAGAATTAATTCCCTATTATTTAGGAATTTCAGCCTTCGAAAACTGTGCAATGCTCATGGGAAATCCTATGGGTGTATTACTGCATCTGGGAAGTTTGCAAATAATACAACTGACAATTAACATCCCTTTAACCTATGTCTCAACTGGGTCTTCATCAGAATTGACATGCAGCTATTAATAGTAAATCATCAGTTAATTGAAAAATCACTGCATGTGAATTAAATCTGATTTAATTCACTTGACCTCTCACTAGTGAAACAATAATTTACAATAGTTAAACTGATTTTAGCTCAATTAATTGAGTTAACTGATTTCTCATGCATTAAACTAATACATTAACTGCAACTTGGACTCTAAAATAAATAGAATCTCTCTACATCCCTCACCAACCACCCTCAACTCGAATTTCATGAGCTAACTGAGTTCATCACACTCAATTAACTATTACAAGTGGTTATGAGATAAGATTACAATTTATTGTTCAATTTAATTAAGGGAAAATTAAATTAGACACACATTTATTATTGATTTTTCAACATGGGACGTCTGGTATAAGCTTGCATCAGAGAGGACCCAAAAGATCTTATTTTCTTTTGCTCACATAGGGTCAGAAGAGTGCCAGAGGGTTATGTAGCATGCAACTTTGCACATGGGCGTTGTGAGTTCTGGGAACTAAGTATTTATAGGGGTTTTCAACCCAATTAGTGCGATTAACAATAAGAGCCAAGATACTTAAAATGCTTGCCCTCCTCCTGGACTTCGTGCAGGTTTTCCAAAAAATTTTACACAGATATGCGCACCAGTTGGATATGAATCCTTTTTCGCATCTCCCTACAAGAACAATCACATGCGTGGACACTTCCTTTGGCCTACACTTGTGCATAAATCTGTAATCCAATATTAATGTGCAAAAACAGACTACCGGGTCATTTATTTCTTCTACCACAAATCCCTGGGATTTGTGTGTAACATTATACTTCTTAATTTTGTCTCCCAGCACTTTCTCCCATGCTTTCCCTCCAAAATCAGCCATAGGTTCGACCCCCTTGTTCAGAAATCTAGTGATTCTTTGAATGAGGTCGAAATCAATTGGGATGCACTCTCCCAGCCAGAGCACATTGTCATGCACTAAGGCTAATAGTTTCCTGACGTAGATATCATTAATGGGGTTGCGCCCAAAATGAGGGATTTGCAAAAAATTGAGGAGGTCTGCCTTGTGCAGACCTAGCATTTCTCTCGTCGGTTGGGGCACACCATACCTCCTGCATATGGAACTGGATCAGGATAAAGCTCTAGCGCAAGCTCTGGAAATTTCTCCACGTCTACGATGTCCCAGTCATCGTATCATAGCTGAGGAATTTTGGCCAACATGTCCCCCTCCATTGAGACATTCTCCGGGATCAGGGGCACTTGGATACCTGCACACACCTTATCCAAGTCCTTTGTCACTTTCACTGTAGGTTTGCATGGCACAAGGTAACCAGGAAATCGCGAGAATGGCGCTACTTCTACTATGTCATCATCCCCTTCTTCAATAGTCTTTGGGAGTTCAGGAATGGGTTTCTTCATCTTATCTCTGACAGAATGGTGAGGTATGGAGGTCTTTTCTCTTAGGGATTTCCACATCCCAAAATTTTGTCCCTTCTTGATTTTAGAGGGCGCAGGGGTCTCTACTAGAGGCACCTCCTATGCAACAGGGTCTTCTCCTGGTCTGGTGGCAGTCATTCTGATCTAAATCACGTATCCTAAACTGGATTGGTGCAATGATTCCTCAAACATAGGATCCAATTTGAACATAGACGCAGCAAAGGCAAAGACAAATAAACTACTCAAAGCATAAAAATTGCTTATAACGCAAAGGGAACTATTGCGATCCCATGATTCATATTTATTCTTGTGGTGCATCTGAAACGACTCCTTGGGCGTTAATGATGTTCCATTACTAACAAAATGGTCCCAAATATGGAAAATCCCCTCATTAAATGCATCTTGGATGCTACTAAAAATGGTATTAATTTGGTCTTATCTAATTTTACTATTCCAACGGCTAGTTTTTGACACCTCTGCGCACCAGTCAATCCCCTGGCGCAAATACCGCGCTCGTTGCACCTTACTATACATGTAATCCATATCTAAACATAACCATCGATAGACTGTCCCCCCAAAACAGGCTTGTTGACCAGGTAGTTCAAAGCATATCGCATAGTATATGTCATATCCCTTAGTAACTGCAAACTTCGCTAACATTCATCATCCCAACGAAATGTCGCATCTCTCCAGAGTAATCTGGTAATGGGTGCAGTTATCAATTCGTACTGGGGAATGCACTTTCTATAGTATCCCACAAGACTCGACATGGAGCACATTTTTCTGAAGTTCAAGGGGATGAGCGTGCACGATTCTCTAGTTTCTACTAGTGCCAAGTGTCGACAATGTATAGTCTCGCTTATCAAGGCATTAATGGTCAAATATTTACCAATAATATCGATCCCACTTTCAATGCTGAATGTAAGGATACAACTATCCATCAACGTAGACCAGTCACGAGTGCCTATGAAAAACTCTATTTCCAGGTACCATTCAGTTGGCACCTTTCCCAATGTATGAATATGAACCCATTCAGGCCTTAGTTCTACACCCCATACCTGATTCCACTTAGATAGATGTTTGCGTATATCCTCCTTTCCAGAGTATAAGTCCTATTCTTTAATGACTGGTCATTAAAATCTTAGCCACTTCATCTGTGCACATTACTCCCAATATCTCATATGCTCCTTATGTGTTTCCCACCATCTTTCTGGAGTAGCGTGCAAGACAATATCTAAAGCATGGAACCTTTGTGCTGCTGGCACATTTCTTTCCAGTTCTCCTAAGAACATTTTTACATCAGTCGAACCATCATAATGTGGGAAATCATGTACCTCTGATGTTATGCAACATAGAGTGTGGGTCAGACGATTACAATGTAGCGCGAACACCTCACGTATTTGATTTTGCCAATTCTCTAGCTCTTCATCAGTGTCTGAAAAACAAGAACTATCCTTCTCCCATTTAATATTTCCATCTGCTTTCGGATTAATCCAGTATTCTTCATCCAAATTTAGCTTGTAAATTTGATCAATCTCATCCTCAACATGCATTGGTTCAATATACCTTTTACCTTCTACAGGATCCAGAAGAATGATGACTTGAACTCCATTTTTCACAAATTCCATCCTTCTTTTCTTCAAGTTGATAACACCATCCATGTCAATGGCCCTATCCAATCCTAGCAATGTAGGATAGGGGTTAGTATCATCTAAAATTTGTATGACCTCGAAATTTTCTAATACCTTAACTCCTCCTATATCGACCACAACCTTTGAAAATCTCCCTAAGGGAATGATCTTTTGTTGGTTAGCCATGCACAATTGGATAGTGGACCATTCCAACTTTGGTTCTCCCATGCGTTGCTAGGTTTTTTTAGGTAGAATATTAGCATCTGATCCCAAATCTGAAATAACTTGGTCCATTTCATAAGCACCAATCTATGCAGTCAAATGAATTTCCCTACCCATCCTCTTCTTGTTCTTATATATTTTGTTGACTGCACGTTGTTCTACCAGAGGTTGTTCCTTTTCTGCACAATTGTCTATCAATGCTTACAAATTTTGAACAACATTTTTTTGTGCAACAACTTGATGCATGGTTGAAAGAATGGCTTAATCTCTTCTTCTCCTCTGGCTCCTTTCAATGTTCTACCACTTGTGGAAGTATCTCCTTCTGTGAATTCTTTACTGGCTTCAATAAAGGTTTATTTTGCGTGGTGAAGATTAAGGCATTCTTTAGTTTCTGGTGCTTTTTGGATCCATATATTAGTGGCAGGTTGCTTTTATTTATCTACATTGGTAGCTACACCACTCCTGGTAACTACATTTACACAAGGACCTTCCTCACGAGTCTCAGTGTGAACCATTTGCAGATTCTGTGTTGGAGTCTTCTTTCCCTGCATTTCAACAATCAAGACAAGACAATTTTCTATAATATGATCAAATTATCTACATTACCTGCATGACTGTCTTACCAAATTCAGACAGTCATGTGCATAGTGACCAACATCACCACACTTATAACAAATCACGTGTCCTCTTCCTCCACCAGCTGATCCACCTCCTCGACCTCTTCCTCTGCCTTGGAATCCTCTGTGCCCAGAAGGGGATTCTGGTGATGTAGGTTCAACCTGCATTCTATAGATATCAACTTTATCCAACATCATATCATAGGCCCGACAATGCTTCTCATCATGCCCTAGTGACGAACATAAATTTCAAAATGGCTGTTGTAAATCAGGTCGATGTTTTCTAACCCTCGGGCAATAATCCGTATCATGTAGCCCAACAATCTGATATATAGTACACCATACAGGTCTCTTCAATGGAATAAAGCCTCCAACATTCAGATAATTGTTAAAAACTGGACACTGGTCTTTATGCTGCTCAGAAGCTTTTCTCTTTATACACCGGACCTCTGCGCATACCTCCTTGCATTTGTCTTGTCGCATATTTTGAATTTCCAAACGCATTTCTTCTAACTAATTCTTAATCTATTGAGTTCCCAATGCAAGAGGTCTTGGGGTAACTTCCAGCTTCATTGCAAATTCTACAACCTCAACTTGTGTAGCAATATTTTTTGACCTAATGGCTGGCTCATATGCCGGGAGCAACATAGTTATGAACCATTCTTTATGCTGAGTATCATCAATCACAAATCCACCATCTTTGATGGTGCGTTTCAACCTTTGATCGGCCTCCCATACAGATTCATTAGGTTCTTGAAAAATATACTTCATCTTCGTTACCAACCGTGTGTATGATTTAGGTTTCTTAAAATTCTCTTTTAGGTCTACTTTAATTTCTTCCAAAGTAGCATTAGGGTTTGCTTGTGAATACCTAATGTACCAGTCTAATGCATGATATTGAAATCAGTAGCCAGTTACACTTTTTTGATATCAGTATTGTTTACTTGCTGAGCCTGCCATACGGCCTTAGTTACAAACCAAAAGTGATTAGTGTCCTCATTGCCAATGCCTCTGAAATTAGGTAACTTCATGGATGTAGCCATATCTACTTTAGGTGGGGGTGGAGGTGGAGGTGGAGATGGACTGCGCGATGGGGTAAGTGATCGAAAATTTAAGTTCAGAAGTAGAGTGGATGGAGTGGGGAACAGATTCAAGGGTTTATGATGTGATGAGATTTCTTCTTCAGAGTCACTCGAGCTAGTAGTTTCGGGTTTAGGTTCGCTATCAGATCTAGGCTTCAGATGGATATAAAGGACTTCTTCATAATCTTCACGTTAAATTCTTCCACTGCGAGGAGCTGACCCTTTTTGATGCATTCAAGTAGTATGCTCGCACAAAAAACCCTTTTCACACAATATAATTTTTTGTAATAATTTCAATGAGCGCAAAAACTTACATCTGGGACCCTTGAAAAACCTCCTTTCAGCTTCAGAATATGACACAAACTGGTCAACAAAAAATTTAGCTACAAATCCGCCCAAATGGCGATCAATCCAATGATCTACCGCATGAGTGATATTATTATCAAATTTCTCTACTTGTTGGATCAATTTAGGAGTCTATTCAATGACTACGTCGTCTTTTATGCAGTGATGGAACTCAACCAAGTGCAACAACCACTCCTAAATTTTTTGCACAAAGAAACAGAAGAAAATTTTGTGCACTTCAGTATAAATATACTTCTGCACCCACTGTTCATCAGCTAATTTAATTCTTTTATTCTCTTGCAGTGCAAATTCAAGGATATTTCTATTCAAAAAATCTTGTAATTCGTTGCGCGATGGATGCTACAACATCAAATCTCCCTCAAAATGATGATCCTGGTCCTGACAACGAAACCATTTATTGGCTTGAGGGGTCCTGACAAACCCGCCAACTACTGTACCTTTCGGAAATGATCTGTTTGCACAGACAAAAGTCTCACCTGAAGCAGTATGGGGGGGTGCTCGAACCAGGTTTCCACACCCAGAGAGAGAATTTAATGAAGTGGTCCTCAAAAAAACCCTAATTGACCTTCCATAGGTGTGAGTTGTGAATTATAACATAATTACAGATCGCTGCGTAATCATTCACAAAATACATAGAAGTATACTTTTATTAGGTAATAAATCAAAACCAGATCTTGACCTAATCACTATAAGTAGATGTGTGCAATATCTTATAACAGAAACACAAAGATAGTATCACAGAAATAGGGTTCGCTTCAGTGCAGACAATAGATCAGAACCATATCTTGATCTTACTTAACATAAGTAAATAATCATGCATAAACATATCAATCAACTCCACGCATTTATCAATAAGAAAATAGATAGTGCAATCTCATCAAAGCATAAACAAAAAGCATAAACATCATTTATACACATAACACAAATAATTTGCCAAAACTGTTCCTTCTATTAATCCTTCAGATCTGTCAATACATTAGCTTTCCCTTCAAAAACCCTTACAAAACCCTTACAATCCCTTCCACACACACATCCAATGGAGTCCACACACAACCAGGAGTAGGTCTGCATGCACACAGCCAACAAGAGCCTTTTACCCAACCCAAAAACCCTTACAGACGTAGATATTATCCAACTACCAATATCACATGAACTTAACTGAACTACTTAGGTTAGAAAAATATTATATATTTATAATGTCTCCAACCATGGTTTGAGACCCATAGTTTACATTTAAGCTTAAATATATCCAAAATGGTGGCAAAAAACCCTTTGACTACCCTTTTTCAGTGCGCACATATAAACATACAAAAAAGATCATTGGAACTTATGCCCTAGGGGACCCCGCTCCAACACCTAGTACGAGAACTTCAGGAATCAAAAATACCTATAGAGAAAGATCATGATAAATTAGGTTGGGGCCATCAAATGAAATGTTTACACTTAAAGAAGTGTATTCCATTTTATTAGGTTATCATGACTTACCTGGGGAACCTTTATGGAGAAAAATCTAAAGTCATAATTTATGGGCAAAAGTTGCATAGTTCCTATGGTTAGTGGGAAGAAGAAAACTTATTAGGTAGGATCATATTAGGAAAAAAGGATTCCATGGTACCTCCTTCTATTTCCTAAGTAGGGAATAGGAAGAAACAATGGAAAATATCTTAAACACTTTCCCTTTTATAGAGTCCCTTTGGAACTAGATGCTATCTCTCTTCAGTCACTCGGATCAAATGCCCATCAACTTGATAGATTCATTAGAGAATTAGGGATTTAATGTATTCAAAAATATTTTAGTTAATAAAAATTTGATATTGGTGGGGATTTTTTCTTATGGGAAGTATGAAAATAGTGTAACATGAGGATATTTTAGGACAAAAAATGTTCCACAAAATTTTCTGGTAAATCATTAAAAAGAATATAAAAGGTACATTTCTTTCAGAACCTTGGCCATTAGATTATTGAACTTAATAAGTAAGAGGCCTTAATTTTGAATTATATATAAATATCATACGCCATGAATTCCTTGGTGATGCCCAACCCCCTCCCCCCTCCCCCCTCCCCCAATACTAGATCTTCCCCCATGCATGACACATATGATATTTTATGATGCAGGAGCATTAGACCGAGCTTGAGATGAAGAAATGAAGTAGATCTTAACAATGTGGTGGACTAGCCACATGATAAGATAACAAATTTATTTTTTTATTTTTGTGAGAATTATAAATACTTAATGTAAATGAATAATTTGAAAAAGTAGAACTATTAGACTTTAGGATTTATTTTCCAACTAATTAATGTCTTTTCGACTTCCCTCATTTTGAGGCAAGGAGAAATGAACCATTTTCTTAAGTTGTGAATAAAAGAGGCATCAAATGGGAGGAGGGGAATATTCTTCTCTTACCTTTGAGTATGTAAGTTCAAAGTGAATGACAAGAAAGTTTGCATCTATGTGTATTCATAAATTTTTTGTTTTATTTTCTCTAGTTTCCAATCAAACTCTATGTGTGTGCCTTTACTTAAATTTCTAAAGAATTCGTGGTCACCATTTTTTAAATGCCTTGCACTATTAAAATAGACTTGGAGTTGTGATTAATTGTGTGTATTCCACTTACAGGGGCCCTTCAAAATATATTGCAATGCCTCTGTGATTTTGTAGGCAGTGACATCCCTCGTTTGAGTGGAACACGAACCATTGGTGAGCAAGAGTATAACCATTGAAAAGGAGAGGTGGGAGGAGAACATTCCCTAAGCTAGGAGACATTCCAAGATCGTGGAGAGTTGAGTTTTAGAGGGAGAGTCACTTCACCTTCCAAAATTCAGAAAACATATTTTTTGAAGCACTACAAAATCATTTCGTAATGCGTACAAGTTTTTAAAAGAGCGCCATGAAATCATTTCGTAGCACCTATAGCTATAATTTTTTTCATTGCATTTTGGTGTCAAGATTTCCTTTTAGCCTACCCATTGCAATCAATTTTTGGTATCATAGCTACATTTAAAATTGGTGTTGTTTTCTACGGAATAGGGAGACAAATATGCGAGAAAGGAGAGCACGAGTTCGAGGAGGGAAATTAATAGTTAATGCAAAACTCTAAGAAGAGATACAAAAGATGAAAGCTAATTTAGAGGCCATGGAGGCAAGTAGGCAGCGAGAACCTGAGGTTGAAGATGAAAATGGATCATAGGAGGAAGCTAGAGTTGAAATAACAACACCTTTTGATGAAGCTATGGAAGTTAAATTATTTGGTGCTAAGCTCAAGTTAAAAACCAAAACCTGAATTGTCTACCTCATATGGTAGGGTGGTGGTAAAGAATTTGGTGGATTAGATTAGTGAATTAGAAAATTATTTTGAGTATGAGGATATCGAAGAAGACAAAATTGTAACTAGGTTGAAAGGCCACGCTGCATTGTGGTGGGACAATGTGCAGGCTAAAAGGAGAAAATGGGGGAAACCATTGATAAAGAGTTAGGACCGGATGGCGACAAATATGAAGGGAAATTTATGTCAAAGGAATATAAAATATCCCTCTATAGGTAAGTGCATAACCTCAAGTAAAGGTTACCGACAATTAGAGAGTATATTGAGGAGTTTTACAAGGTGAATTTGAGGGCAGGTTATGTAGAATACATCTCGAAGAAAGAAAAAAGGTACATCAATGGGTTGAAGCTGGAGATTCAAGGTGAAATCAATATGCTTTCTCCTGGTATGATGGAAGAAACATACTAGTTTTCGTTGAAGGCATAAGAGAAGATAACAAGAAAGACAGATTTAGGCAGAGGATGTAGTTTGTTAGAGGAAAAGGAAAAACAACTGGAAGGGGGAAAACTTCAGCTCAAAAGAACGATGAAAATAACCCAAGGTAACAAGGGAAACATGAGAAAGAAGGTGGATCCAGAGGGGGAATACCTTACCAGAGAGGTAGAGGTAGAGGAGGAGGTAGAGAGATTGTCTATCGGTGTTAAGAACGTGAGCAGTTGGGTCATAGATCTTTTGAGTGTCCCGAGAATGATAAAGGAGGACAAAGAGATGCATATGTAGCTCAACTAGAAGCAGTAGAAACATAAGCACTTGTGGCAAAAAATGAACCAGAGATAGGAGAATATTTAATGCTGAATAAAGTCTTGTTGAAACTAGCTAAGGAGACTATTTAACCAATGCAAAGAAGAGCCTTTCTTAGGATTGTTTGCAAGGCCAGAAGAAATTTTTGCAAAGTGGTGATTGATAGTGGAAGCACTAACAATCTAACTTCCACATAAATGGTAGAAAAAATCAGATTGAAAGGGTAAAGCACCCAACACCATATAAAGTGTCATGGCTACAAAAAGGTCACCAATCATTGGTGAGTGAGCAGAGCGAAGTGTAGTTCCAGATAGGAAGATATAAGGATAATATACTTTGTGACATCATGCCAACGGATTTCTACCGCCTTCTGTTATAGGTTAATTTTGGCATCATCCCCCAAGACCTGGTCAAACTGGGCATCATCCCCCAAGACCAATGAATAGGGTCTATCATCCCCTTATATTTCATTTTCTATATGGCCTAAGTGAATACATTCCATTCATGGCTTCAATTATGAGATTTTCAAGGTTTGAAGTATATATTATATGACCCACTGACAAACCAATGCTAGTCTGCAAGGGACTAACTGTGTTGTAGTGCCAATACCTCCATGCAAGGGTGCATTACAATACACTTCCAGACACTCAAGGGTGCGTTGGTCACCTGGGAGTGAAATCATCATTGTTCCAGGAATCTCCACATGACCAATGATTTCTAGAAGAGTCCATAGGTGTCATAATTTGAATCCAAGTGTCCATCCACCACCTTTGAACTTGGAAACATGTCTTGCATATTATTAGAAATCCATTCATTGAGAAACTACCATAAGTTTCCCTATAAATTGAGCACTCATCTAAGTGCGAAGGAGGAAGAAATTTGTGAAAATTTATGCTGTTGGATTTTCAATTGATAAGAGATTGGAAGTACTGATATGATGTTGAGATGATGCTGGATGTGATGAGGCTAGAATGAAGTTGGAGCAGGTTGACGAAAAGTTGATCTATTGGTTGTAATATTCTCCTCCTACTCTATTAATAAATATATTTGTTCATTTTCTCAATACATATGTCTATATCTTGTGAAATGTATTCTTGATGATGTATGTATTCTTAGATGTAATCAGTTTGATTTTATTAACATAAGTAGATAATTGTATATTATACATTGTTTTCTATTCTCGGTCTTTGATTGTAGGAATTGATCTAGTGGCTTGAGTTGGATTGAGAGCGATGGTAGCAACGACAGAAGGATAAGGAGAGAGAAAGTATCACACGTAGGCTTATTTCCATTTCTGTATATCCATTTGTCTTAGAGAAATTAGTATTTGTCTTTCTTCTAATGTTATGAGTGAAGGAACACCACACTCAGGGAATTTAGTTTATCCGTAGATTAAAATTCCGTATAAAAAATTGGCGAGTCCACTGGAGAGTATCCTATCATTCATGGTGTTTCTACCTCTGTTTACCTTCATCAGTAGCATCTATTTTGTATTATCAGTCATTTGAATAAACAAATTGCATGAGAAGTGTGTTTAGCTTCTTATTTCCCAAACTTAGCTGTGCCCAACGCACTGTTGCTCAGGGTTGAGTGTACTGTAGTGCACTGTGTTCCATTTAGGGGTGCTTTGAAATGCACTGTCTCCCCTTAGAGGCTGCGTTTCCCCCTTAACCAACCAAATTCCTTTCAAATTTGTCTTTGCTTTTAGTTTCAGGAAATTGTCTTTTGTATTCTTAGATGTCTGATTTCTCTTAGAGACTAGTAAACTTTCCTGTTCTTCCTCCTTTGAAAAAGTAATTTGTTCAATGTTTCATTACCTGTTTTCTTTATCATTGGCAAATCAAATTCAAAATAGTTAATTTTTTGCATTAGATCAATTATTTTTTTGAAAACGAAATTGTTGTTTCATTCCTCGTTTCTTGTAGGAAAATTGTAGTTCCATTCTTATTTTTTCTAAGAGAAATTGTTGATTCATTCCTTGTTTCTCAAAAGAAAACACTTGTTTGATTGATTTATGCATATAGTTTCCTTTCTCTCATCACATTAAAGGGATCTGAAAAGAAAAACATGAATGTGCATCTAGATAATTGTGTGTGTTTCATATGAACAAGTTAAGGAAATCTGCATTTAGTTTGTGCTCTTTGTTGTATGCTCAAAAAATGATTGCTCTTTCCCCTTAGTAGCTAGGATTTTTATTGAAAAGGTAAATTGAAAAGTTTGCTTATCATTTAGTTTGCATTTTTAGGAATTTCCATTACATCACACGGTGAACCTCAAATAAAAACTTTTAAACAAGATCAACATAAAATTTACATCAATCAACCTAAGAAAGCATTGTAACATTAACGATACAATTTAGAAGGTCTAGGCTAAAGACGTGTTCTGGTGTTGTTAAACATAAAAACTGTTGCTAAATTGTCTGCGATACATTCTGAGTGTGAAATCCCACTCCACGTATGTAAGTATATCAGAGCTTGTCCACATACCTTTGGGTATATAGGGCGGTGTTCTAGTACGAAAAGTATAAGGGGGTGCTCTCACTGTGTGGTTTCGCATTAAACAACACTAATACAGACTTGCGCCTCCATGTACCTTTGGGTATATTTAGGAGGAAAACTTTAGGTTTCTTACCATCCATAGGTAAACGAGTCGGCCACATTGTAACTTGTGATACATTGAACACAACATTCGGGGATATTGCTTGCATGTACTTCTTGGTTCACTAGGAGGTATTCTGCAGTTCACAATTAATTGGTAAACCTTTTTTCCTAGAATTGTCCTTTTATTTTGTTTATTTATTTTTGTAATAAAATCAATCAGTCATCATGGAAGAATAACATCCCTTTCCCATTCGTTCGCGTAGAATAGCACTTAAACCACCTTTACCACCTGAAGCCATTTTTGGTCGGTGAAGGCGACATTATTTTACCGAAACTAGTACCATCAGTACCTCTGGTGTGTCATCTTCATCACATATACTAGAGTCATCTCAAGTCATTTCTACACATCTTGTTTCATCCACTGTCGTCGAAATGGAGTCCTCACACCTACCTGTGGACCCGATCCATCCAATCAGTGAGACCATACCTCTCATACCCGACATTGTTAAACTTGAAGTTTATCTAGATCCCATCGTTCTTTTACCAGAACATCTAGATCCTGAGGTGGAACAACGGAAAGTTGTTCCTGTATTGATTGCTCCATAGTTGGTTGTAGCCATTGAGTCTCCCATATCATGCAGTCAACCACCTGAAATATACCTCGGTCCTGATGGCAAAATCCTTGCATCTGGTTTGATTTTGATTGAGGAAGAACCTCAACAAGAAACATGCCCTTAAACTCCAACACATTTTGGACCAGGGATTTATCTTTTCGAGACTATTCCTCGGTTTACATACACTGCTTCTTTTGATCTTGTTTCAATTCGAGTTCCCGTAGATCCTATAGGGTATACACTGGGTCGTATAACCATGGATGAGTCAATATCTCTGGCTGTACCATCTGTTAAGGTTGCGACAATCTTTATGGTGGTCCTTTCATCCCACCGGGTTACTAATCATTATCTGAAACCTGCTCTGGTGCATCCACAAACCCATGTACTTCATCCATGTCATCATCTGGTATTCTATATAGTACATCTCTAATGAGTACTGAAAGACTTGATCCCTTATACACATCTTCAATGCATCATCAACTTGGTCCATCTGGGTATATTAAATCTAGTACAATCTCAATTAGACTCCCACCATTTGGAGAACAATAGATTCCATCTTATTATACTACTCATGCTAGGGGGAAACCTATGGTCATCCATTTTGACAGTACTCCTTCATTTTATGGTCACTGTTATAGGTCAATTTGGGCATCATCCCCCAAGTTCTGGTCAAACTTGGCATCATCCCCCAGGACCAATGAATAACGTCTATCATCCCCTTATATTTTAGTTGCTATATGCCCAAAGTGAAGAAATTCCATTCATGGATTCAATTGTGAGATTTCCAAGGTTTGAAGTATATATTATATGACCCACTGACTCACCAACGCTCCTCTGAAAAGGACTAACTTCGTTGTAGTGCCAATACCTCCATGCAAGGGTGCACTGCAGTGCACTTCCTGATACTCAAGGGTGCGTTGATCATCTGTGAGCGAAATAATCATTGTTTTGGGAATCTCCATATGGCAAGTGCCTTCTAGAAGAGTCCATAGGTTTCATACTTCTAAACCAAGTGTCCATCCACCACCTTTGAACTTGGAAACATGTCTTGTCTATTATTAGAAAGTCATTCAATGAGAAACTACCATCAGTTTCCCTATAAATTGAGCACTCATCTAAGTGCTAAGGAGGAACAATTTTGTGCAAATTTATGCTGTTGGATTCTCAATTGATAAGAGATTGGAAGTATTGATATGATGTCGAGATGATGCTGGATGTGATGAGGCTAGAATGAAGTTGAAGCAGGTTGATGAAAAATCGATCTGTTGGTTGTAATATTCTCCTCCTACTCTATTAATAAATATATCTGTTCATTTTCTCAATACATATGTCTATATCTTATGAAATGTATTCTTGATGATGTATGTATTCTTAGATCTAATCGGTTTGATTTGATTAACATAATTAGATACTTCTATATTGTACGTTGTTTGTTGTTCTCTATCTTTGATTGCAAGAATTGATCTAGCGGCTTGATTTAGATTGAGAGCCATAGTAACAACGACAAAAGGAGAAGGAGAGCGAAAGTATCACACATAGGCTTCTTTCCCATTCTGTATATCTATTCGTCTTAGAGAAAATAGTAATTTTCTTTCTTCTGTTGTTTTGAGTGAAGGAACACCACACTCAGGGAGTTTAGTTTATTTGTAGATTAGAATTTTGTATAACAAATTGGCGACTCCGCTAGGGAGTATCTTATCATTCCTCGTGTTTCTACCTCTTTTTACCTTCATCAGTAGCATCTACTTTCTATTTTCAGTCATTTGAATGAACAAATTTCATTAGAAGTGTGTTTAGCTACTTTTTTCCCAAAATTAGCTGCGCCCAACACACTGTTGGTAAGGGTACAGTGCACTGCAGTGCACTGTGTTCCATTATGGGGTGCTCTACAACGCACTGTCTCCCCTTAGAGGTTGCGTTGCCCCCTTAACCAACTAAATTCCATTCAAATTTGCCTTTGGTTTCAATTTCAGCCAATTCTCTGCTATATTCTTAGATGTATGATTACTCTTAGAGACTAGTAAACTTTCTTGTTCTTCCTCTGAAAAAGTAATTTGTTCAATGTTTCATTAGCTATTTTATTTATCATTCGAAAATTAAATTCAAAGTAGTTAATTTTTTGCATTAGATCGATTGTGTTTTCAAAAAGGAAATTGTTGTTTCATTCCTCATTTCTTGTAGGAAAATTGTAGTTCCATTCTTCATTTTCCTAAGATAAATTGTTATTTCATTTCTTGTTTCTGAAAATTAAAGACTTTTTTGATTGTTTTATGCATTTAGTTTCCTTTTTCTCATTCACATTAAAGGGATCTGAAAAGAAAAAAATGCATGTGCATCTAGATAATTGTGTGTGTTGCATAGCAACAATTTAAGGAAATATGCATTTAGTTTGTGCTCTTTGTTGTATGTTTAAAAACTGATTGCTCTTTCCCCTTAGAAGCTAGGATTTTCATTGAAAAAGATAAATTGAAAAGTTTTCTTATCATTTAGTTTGCATGTTTAGGAATTTCCATTACATCATGCGGTGTATCTTAAACACAAAATTTTAAACAAGATCAACCTAAAATTTGTATCAATTAACCTAAGAAAGCATTGTAACATTAACGATAACATTTAGAAGGTCTAGGCTAGAGACATGTTCTAGTGTCATTAAACATAGAAGTTTTCACTAACTTGTTTGCGATACAGTCCAAGTGTGAAATCTCGCTCCACGTACATAAGTATACCGGAGCTCGTCCATGTACCTTTGGGTATATAGGGCAATGTTCTAGTACAGAAATTATAAGGGGGTGCTCTCATTGTGTAGTTTCGCATTAGACAATACTAATATGGAATTGGGCCTCCACATACCTTCAGGTATATTTGGAAGGACAAATTTAGGTTGCTTACCATTCATAGGTAATCGAGTCAGCTGCCTTGTAAGTTGTGATACACCAAACACATCATTTAGGGGATTGCCCACCTGTACTTCTTGGTTCAGTAGGAGGTATTTTGCAGTTCACAATTAATTGGTAAACCTTTTTGCCTATAATTACCCTTTTATTTTGTTTATTTGTTTTTTTAATAAAATAAATAAGTCATCGTGGAAGAAGAACATACCTTTCCCTGTCGTTCGCGTAGAATAACACTTAAACCACCTTTACCACTAAAAGCCACTTTTGGTCGGCGAAGGCAACATCGTTCTAACGAAACTAGTACCATCAGTACCTCTAGTGCGTCATATTCATCACATATACCAGAGTTGTCTCGAGTTTTTTCTACACATCCTGGTTCATCCACTATTGTCGAATCTGAGTCCTCACGGCTACCTGTGGACACGATCCATCCAATCAGTGAGACCATACCTCCCGAACTTGACGCTGTTCAACGAGAAGTTGATTTGGATCCCATCGTTCTTTTACTAGAAAATATAGATCTCGAAGTCGAACAACCAGAAGTTGTTCCTATATCGGTCGCTCCACAGTCGATCATAGCCATGGAGTCTCCCATATCGCGCAGTCAACCACCTAAAATATACCTTGGGCCTCATGGCGAAATCCTTCCACATGGTTTGATTTTGATTGAGGAAGAACCTCAACAAGAAACATGCCCTTAAACTCCAACAGATTTTGAACCAGGGCTTTATCTTTACGAGACTATTCCTGGGTTAAAATACACTACTTCTTTTTATCCTGTTTCAATTCGAGTTCCCATACATCCTATAGGGTATACACTTGGTCATATGACCATGGCTGAGTCAACATCACCGGCTGTACCATCTATTATAGTTGCGAAAACATCCACTGTTGCTACCTCATTGATGTTTACCATATCACTAGAGTCACATCTTTATGGTGGTCCTTCTGTCCCGCCAGGTTACCAATCATTATTTGGAACCTACTCTGGTGCATCCTCAAACCCATGGTATTCACCCATGTCATCATATAGTATTCTATCTGGTACATCTCTAATGAGTACTAGACGACTTGATCCATTATATACATCTTTAGTGCAACATCAAGATGGTCCATCTTGGTATATTCCATCTAGTACAATCTCAATTGGACTTCCACCATTTGGAGAACAATATATTCTATATTATTATACTCCTCATGCTGGGGGCAACCTATGGTCACCCATTTTGATAGTATTCCTTCTTTTTATGGTCACCCTAATGTTGGAATGACTGTTTGTCAGTGACAACCTATCCTGCCCATTCAACCACAACTAGTTGTGCATTCATATCAACTGTTTCAACCTGTTGCACCCACATCTAATCCACTTGTTAATAATTCATTACCGATGTTACATGCTCAGATTGTTGTACCTCAACCGTCTGAGGCAGGTCCTTCAACCCAATATCCTCATGTTTTGGGCCCTTAGACTCCAACTCCTTCGGATGGTTTACAAAAACCACCTATATTCATAATTTTTCATTCACAAGTTGGATTACCCTATTATGGGATGTCACAGGCACAACCGGGTCTTACCCATTCACAACCGAGTCCAAGATATTCTAGTTTGGGCTATAATATTGGTGGTAAGTCACCTTGGCAACCATAATCGCAAATGCCACAACAACCATTCCAACAACAAGTAGCTTACCCAGGTTTTGGCCAACATAATACTCAAACTTTTAGTCTTCAAAACAACCCCTATCTGGGTTACCAGTAACAAATGCATTATTCTGGTGCTAAAGGCATGTTTCCCAAGAAATTCCATCATGCCCTGGTTTTTCTCAACCCGACTTAAATCGAATGTTTCCCTTTGTCCCAAATTTAGAATTACCCGATTTAAACCGGTTTACCAATGACCCCAACAATTATTCTCCTTGGTGGCTGGTGATACCCCATAAATTACCCTTCGACATTCCTAAATTCAGTGGAAACCCTGGAAAAGACCCGTCAACGCATGTTATGAATTATCCATTAGGGGAATTTTGAGGTCTAAAATGGGTTTCTTAAGGAAAATGTACAATCAAATTTTATTTTATGAGAACCAATCACAATTTTAGGGGATGCCATCATCTCTAATGGCTGAGGTGGCATTGTTTGAGTGAAAGGTACTTACTTGTCACATTCTCAATGGTGGATAAAAAATCATGGTTAACCATGGTAGTGCTCTAAGTACTTTTAAAGTCAAAGTAAAGTACTCATAATAAATGTCATTTCACACTTTTTGAATAAAAATATATTATTGCCATTTCATCTTTCTTAAAAGAAATAATGCATATCCCTATACATTTATTATATTATATTATTTTTATATAGTATATTAATTACATGTTATTATAAAATTTAATTAATAGCATATAATATAACTAAGAATTTATAAATTTATATTTATATTTTATTTTAAGTTATTTAATTACAAAGGACAAATGCATTAGTTGCTCAATGATAATGATTTTTTCTTGAAAAACTCATTCTTATTTATAGTCACATCAATTTAATTTTTTTATTAATTTAATTTTGGTACAAATTTTGAATTGAATTTAACTATGGTTACATGGATTGTGGTGCAAAAAGTAAATTGCAAATTCATAAATATTATTTTATTGGTTTAGCTATTATTTTATTATTTCCTTAGGAGGCCCATTTTAGACTTCAAAATTCCCCTAATGATTTGTGGTGCTCATCCAACTCCTTAAATGATGACTCTGTTCTACTCCGTCTTTTCCAGCGTATGCTCACTGGTTCGACCGCAAAATGGTACATTGAGTTACCAAGAGCTTCATTTGATAATTTCACCGTCTTAGCTACTAACTTTTTGACCCACTTCCAGTTACCCATACTATATGAAACTAGAACGAAACTATTGACCAATTTCAAACAGAATAATGCTACTCACATTTCTGATCATATTCATGAGTGGTGTAATCGTCGTAGAATGGTCAAAACATTTGTTCTTGATAAAATCCTTGCTGAGTGGTTTATTAAGTCCTTGCTACCATATATCACTAAGGATGTGGCTAAAGGTGGCATTGTCACTAAAGAGCAGGTCATTTCTCATGCCTAGTACTTATATTTGATTTATAATCAATCTGGCACACTCTATGAGAACGTTTTCAACGCGTCGCGATCTAATTTTACTGTTCCTCCTCCATATAAGGACTCTTATTCCGATGATGGTATGATTGGTACTTCAAGCATGCAACACTCTATTGCATCTGATCCTGCACCTTCTTCCGAAATTCATGCCATGTCATCAGACAAAGGAAAAAGTGACAAGAAACCCGGAAGCAAGAAAAATGGGAAAGCAAAGAAAAATCAAAATTCAACCCCGCAGGAATGATCATATTAACAACAATCTGGAAATAATCGGAAACCTCATTACCCTTGCATAATATGTAATGAGGAGCACTTTGTTTGCGAATTTCCTCACCGCACTGAAGTCTCAAAATTTCTTAATACCTCGACTACATCTGTTTTGTTGACAGATCCATTTTCGAATCCAGACACAAATATGGTTGCTACGGATCTAGTTTATAGTTCCCAAGTGCTTATGCTATCTATAACAAAGCCAAAAACTGATGTTTTGGTGTCAACGCGAAACAAATATTACGGTAGTCAGGATATTGATCAACCTAATACCTCGAACACAAATCCGTCCACAAAATCCATTCCTCCAACTGCTATTATAGAGTTAGCAATAAAGCCACCGAAGGGAGTCATTCATAAATCGACATTCAATCCTCAAGCCAGAGCTACTGAAAATTATAATATAGTTGAAGATTTGGCTCAATAACCTTCATCCATGTCGATGCTTGGGGTACTTCAAAATTGTCCCTCCCATAAGTAGGCTTTGTTGTCGGCAATTGGTTGAATCAAACCGATAGATTCCAATCTTTTAGTCTTTAATCATACAGGCTATGTGCCACAATTACTAGAAGAATTGGAATTATCCATCCAAGTAAATTCTCTCAATCACCTTGTTCATCATACTATTATTAATGATGGAGCATCTACTTGCATTATGTCTCTAAACTGCTAGAAGTGTCTTGGCTCGTCGCGCATTTCTCAATTGCCTACAATGTTGAAAGCTTTTGATAGTCGTACATATAAGCCTTGTGGTATCTTCAATAACCTGCATGTCGAACTAGTGGGAAAAACTGTAACTGTTTACGTTGAGGTTGTTAACGAACCCTTTGACTACAACATTTTACTTGGAAGGCCATAGGTTTACACTATGACTGTGATCACCTCTACCTATTTTAGAATGATCGCCTTTGATCATAAAGGTGTTATCACAGTCATCAATCAACTCTCCTTCTTTGCCACTAGTTCCCAAGTAACTCGAAGCATTCCATTAGTTCAAACACCCGAACTAGCACTTCAAAACATTGGTGTAGGGATCTTAAAGGATTCTTCCCTAATGGGCAGCTTTTCATTACCGCTACCTGCGACATTGGAAGAAATCACAAGAATAGAGTGTTATAGGAAAAATGACCTCCTCATCAGCTCAGAGGAGAAGGTAACATGGAAGGAAGAAAATGACCTAGACAAGACCCATTTTTTCCAAGGTAACACACCCCAAAAACAACTAGGCAGAGTTATAACACACCCCTACCATGCAAAGGGAGCATTAATTCCTAGGGTAACGCTCTGTCTCACCCAAGGGGCAGCGTTATCCATGTTTGAAAGTGAAAAGGGAAATATCTTGCAGAAAACTGACTGGAATTTCTAGTTTTTTCTCAGAAAGAGTCATTTCAAAATAGAAACTAAATGGCACAAACCTTTTGTTATACATTGCCAAAAACAACTGAACTCCTATGGAAGGAAAAAGAAAAGAAAAGTGAGGACACATCTAGATCTTTCCCGATTTGAACTGGTTGAAAGAGTTGGCAAGGTTTGCCCTCTCCATTTCCTATAAATTGGAGATGCGGGCTCTTGGTCTATGGTTGAAGGTTTGATTATATGTGGAGAAAAATTTCATTATTGTAGTGTGAGGCTTGAAGATTGATGAATTTCATTGAGGACTTTTTGCCTTGAGCATCATCACACTCAGAGACAGAGAAAGAGAGAGAGGTATTGGAAGGCTAAGGAGGGCTTGGTGAAACTGACGGTTGTAATCCTCCTTTTCATAAATCAATAGAATTGTATATTTTTTGTCCATTCCATGCATCAGTTTCACATTTGTTGTTCATTTTTCTATGTAGCATTATATGAATGGCTTAGATCTACATATTTTAATACTATTTTAATTGTTAGAAAACTATATTGTTGTGAATATTACACGGGTGTTTTGATTAGTTGGAGGATCTAGATTTGGACCTGATGAGGAAGGAATCCTACCCCGCCGCTTTATGCTCTCCATAGGATCTGTCGTCCACAAAGAGGTAATTATTCCAAACCTTACTTTGTCAATTATATATTAGTATGAACATGTATGCAGTACCTTTGGAACAACAAATATTACAGTCTACCTCGGGCACCGGAAAGCCATGAGAGGGATACCTAATAACCAACACCCAAGCATATTACCCTATATCAGAAATGGTGACTCCGCTGGGGAGCTAACCCCAAGTTTCCGGATTGTTCCTATGACTTTACCTCTTTTCCTCTGTTCACATATCCTTCTGATCAGTTTATATGCTTAGTAATCATCTCAAAAGCTCACAGAGTCTAGAGTAGACCCTGCCTAGCCATCTGCACAACTTTACCTTAAGTAACGCTCCCTATGAGAGTGTTTTAGTGCGTTATAACGCTGCTTATGCTCAAATGCAGTGCGTTAGTCTCATCATTAACGCTTTGTAGCCTCTGCTTTTCAGCGTTACCCAACCAAAATCTGTTGTTTACCCCCCTGTTGTGTTTCGCTTTGGATGTGGAGTTATTGGTTACCAGATTAAATTCTTTTGCTGGATCCCTGTGCTTGATTACCAGTTAGCATTTTTGTTTTGGTTCTTGTTTAAAGAAGTTAATGTTAGTAGCATCTAATTTTTGGAGAAGAAATTTTTTTATTTAGTTTTCTGAACTTAGCTAAATTAATTATGAAAATTTTGGTTAAAAAGATGTTAGAGAAGATAGATAGATGTTTGAATCTTTAAGGTTGAACTGTGTTATTTGAATGTTTGGTGCATGGATGTTGGAAAAAATCTCTCCCTGTAGAATACAATCTTCATTGAATTGAATATTTAGAGCATGTTTCTGCATGGTTTTTTAGTCAGTGTCTCATCACATTTCATACGTCCACTCCCCCTCCGCAAGACTAATAATCAAGTACACTAAGAATCAAGTGATAATAAAATTAATCATATAAATTTTTCTGAGCCCACACCAACAATAATTCAAGCTAGGATCTTGGGGTAGGAGAAGTGAGAAAATCACCCAAGATCTCAAAACTTGAAACTAGAGTCATTAAAAAGTGAAATCCTACTGCACTCATTGTCAGTTCCACTCCACTACCACTGGAGTTAAGCACAAGAAAACACCAAGGTACATGAGAAGGTAGCCCACCTTCGAGTGAATTCAGTGGGCATGCTATATATTGGGGTTCCCTTCGTGGATGTCGAAAATAGATCGGGGATCTATGTGTTCTTACCATATAGCGTGTTGTCTACCACCATGACCCCCCTGACAATGTCTGTGATTTGAGGTATCTTTAGTTGCCAGAATTTTTAGGGACTTACACAAGGTGATTGGGGCGAGATGTCCTGGTACCTAAAACAAACGGACCTACTCTGTCTTCGATCTTTGGGAAAGTACTCGTCTTGACGAGAGTGCTTACACCTATTGTCTGAGGTTTGGGCGAAGCTCTAGAGTAACCACAACTTTATTTTTGACCAACCCTCTCTGTATTCTATTGTGATATTGGGTTTCATCTCCAGCGAACGATAGTGATCATAGGGGCCCACCCTATTCTGGCTTCTTTTTGATTGATTTTAGAAGTCCTTTTTTCTTTTTTCCTTTTTAGGTGTGTGGTTACTATCACTGAGACTTTACAATACATCACAAATAATTAAAATTTGATAAAAGTAAACAGGTCACCGTGGCGTCCTTCGACCCTCGTCGTCTGTGTCGACGACAGCGAGGTCTCCCTCCATTGACACTAGAGGAGGAGTCGAGCCTCGGTGAGCCAGTTCCTTCTTCGGAAGAGCAGTATCCAGTGACAACCCCTAATTTTCACATAGCCCCGTATCATACAGAGTTTCGAGAGGAACCTTTTACAGAAGGAGTCATACCTCCTTACAATCCTCCTCTCAGTGACCTGTTGGGGCCATTTTTAGTTTAGGTTACACCAGGCCAAGATATGACTTTGGCTGCACCAACATCTGTTTCACAACTGGCATCTTTGGGGTCGATGCCGTTGGTAAGCAACTCTAGTCCACCACGCGGTCTTCCTTGCCGGTTGTCAGTTCTACGCAAATGATTGGCAACTCCAGTAGCCAGGCCATACCCAGTCCCAACAATCCAGTCACCACGACTGTCAGCATATCTCTGAACCCTTTAGGATTTGCTCCTATTGTGATTGCACTGGGAGCAATGGTTTCTGCTCCCACTAGTGGGGCTACTTTGGTTCCTTTTAGCAACCCTTTCGGTTGGAACCCTTTGCTGAGTTTAAACCCCTTGGAAATCATGCCAGGGGGAAGTGTCACCAATACATATATGCCAGGGGGCACTTCGGTACCCCTGCAGTCATTAGGACAAACATGACAACCTATTTTTAACGTTGTTCCTTTGAGTGATCAAACTTCCAGTGTAGGGTGTACGCTGATGCTTAACTATGCAAATGGAAGTATGCCTTTAGCTAACTATATCGCGTCCATGTGGGTGAACCAACCCCATAGTCAATTTGGGCAAGGGGCTAAATTTTACACTGGGGGAAACCAACAGTTTTCCCCCCAGTACAACATACCCCATGGACAACAACCATACACCCCTACACCCCCATTCACAGGGAAATTTTATCAACAAAGTCCTACTTATCCGATTGGTAACATATTGATGGGCGGACCCTACGGTCTGAATGGTCAGCCAATACTTCCTTGGCTAGATCTGGGGACAAACACGCAATTGCCATTCTTGGCAGCTTTAGACATCACCGAACTCTACAAACTGACTAATGATCCCATCAACCACAACCCACTCTGGCCTCCAGTACCGCACAAGATTCTGTCTAACATCCCTAAATTTGACGGGAAAGAAGGAGACTATCCGACTACACACGTCACCACCTTTCATCTATGGTCTGTTTCTAACTCCATGGTGGATGATAGTATCCGGCTTTGAATTTTCCCCCGCATTCTCACAAGCAACACTGCCAAGAGGTACATTGAGCTACCACGTGGGGCCGTCAATACTTTTGGCGCCTTAGCTACGAAATTTCTTAAGAACTTCCAATTACCTATTAGATACAAAACTGGCAAAAAACTCTTAACCTCATTGCACTAAGACATTGACACCCACATCTCTGATCACATTCATGAATGGAGACGTAAGCGGAGGCTCGTCAAAGCACCAATCCCAGATCATCTCTTATTCAACTGGTTTTGTAAGTCACTCTTACCACCCCTAGCTAAGGAAGTTTGCTTATCTGGTGCGGTCACGGAAGACAAATCCATCCGTCCTGCGCATAATTTAGACCTGATATATTTGAAATATGGCACACTATATGATTTAATCCCCCATACCCTTGGCAATATGAATCCTCCCGCTACTCAATTACCTGGAGAACACGCCGATGGCATCGTTGGTGAAACCTCCAGAGTAGCCATAAAATAGCTTAGTGGGCAAACCTCCCACCCATCTTCGGCTACCACTTCCCCTAACCAATCGACTACTATTCCTACTACTGAGGTAAACTCTGTGTAGTCTACACAAAAACCTAGCGGCAAGAACAAGAACAAGAAAAAGACCTCTCCTTTTGAAGAGCAGTCCGGTAATCAGAATAATCCCAATTAGAAAAATGCTGCGAAAAATGACAAAGGAAAGGAGAAAACCATGAAATTTCCTTGTAGAATCTGTGTGGAGGACCGCTTGACATACAAATGTCCCTGGCTGTAGGAATGAAAAAATTTGATCACAAACAAGGACTCTGGGAGGACACCTGCCTTTCTTCATAATCCCTTCCCTAATCCACAATAGCAACAACAACACATGGTTACAAATCCACCACAACTGCCACAAAGGGGAAATGGTGGAATTCATCCTTCCGGTGAAGGATCATTCGCCATTTATGGTGTAGAAAATGTTGATCTCCAAACTCGAGCTAAAATCTATGGATATCCAATCATTGAGGCTTAGGAACCTGGTACAAGTTTGAATCCACCGCCGCCCAACGATTTTCATATCGAAAGGCCTGCTACTGACCTCACGATTCATCCCCCTAAAGGGACACTTCAACACAACACTCATAACACCTCTACACATGTTGCCAAAAACTACAACATTGTAGAAGATTTGGCACAAGCACCATTAGCCATGTCTACACTCAAAGTATTGCAAACCTACCCAGTGCAAAGGAAAGCTCTACTTTTGGCCATTGGTGGAATCGACCCCCAGGATTATATGCTAGCCATCCTTGACATGGAGAAATATAAATCTCGCGTCTCACACCAACTTGCTTTCTAGGTACAAGTTGTGTCAAAAGGGAGACCAATCCATCGCACTATCATAGATGAAGGTGCTTTGACCTACGTTATGTCAACTACATGCTAGCTCGCTTTGGGTTCTCTCACTTTGTCTTTGCCGTCGAATTCCCTTAAAGCTTTCGATGGCCACATGTTCCTCCCAAAAGGCTACCTTGCTATCTTTCCCATTTTGCTTAGTGGGAAAATGATAACAGTGGACATAGAAGTCGTAGATCATCATCTCGACTATAATCTATTGTTGGGTCGCAGTTGGTCTTACGTAATGACTTCCATTGTCTCCTCGGTCTTCCAACTCATCCTTTTTCCATGGGATGGGAAATTTTTCATAGTGGATCAGTTATCCTTTTGCACCCCTAATTATTCCACATTACCAAGTAGCGTTGTACCCCTAGTAGGAGGCATTCTTGACTTGTACGTCAGCATCAATATCGGTCTTTTGAAGGCCTCTTCCCTGATGGGTTGCTTTCCTGTCTCTCTGCCTGAGGTTCCAAAAATGATTGCAATGATATCCACCACTTTAGATGGCTATATTGATCCATGGATCGTACCGGTGCCTTCAGAAATTGATTCCTACGGAGATCAGATGCAACTATCACCGGTCGAGTTGGCTTATCAAGCCATCCAACTAGCATCTGAACCCTCCACTGTTTTGGTCTCAACCAATGGTACCACCCTCTCACCCATCATGGTTCCTTCTAAAAATCTCCTCCATGAAGTCCTTCCTACGGACGAAGCTATTCGAGAGATGATGTCTCTAGAAGAATGACCTTGGGGAGAGTTCCATCATTATGCTTCAATGTTCGATTTGGATGCGATCACTACTCAAATCCCATCTTTTAACCCACCTGAGATCGTTCCCTCCCCTTACACGACTATTTAAACTCTTGATACGGAAGGGAAGATGGGAAATATTTCCAAGACTATGCTCATAGATATCACAGTCAAAACGAGTGTCATGGAAAATATTCATATTGGAGCCAATTGCAATTGAGAGGAAATTGCATGCTTCACATTCCTTTTTAAGGAATTTCGTGATGTGTTTTCTTAGTCTTACGACGAAATTCCCGCCATAGATTCGTCTATTGTTGAGCACGAAATCAAGATTTATGACAATGCCAAGCCTGTCCGGCAAAGACTCCGACCTATCCATCCTCACAAGCCAGCTGCCATTAAGACTGAATTTGAAAAAATCTTACACGCTGGTTTCATCTATCCTCTTCCTTTAACGGAATGGGTTTCCAATCCGGTTCCCATAGATAAAAAACAAGGCACCATTTGGGGCTGTAGTGATTATCATTATCTGAAATTCGCTTGTCCAAAATAAAATTATCCTTCACCGTTTATAGATCAGATTCTCGACAATTGCGTCGGATGTGAATCTTTTTCCTTTATGGATGACTTCTCGGGCTATAACTAGATAGCGATTAAAAAATATGACCAGCATAAAACTGCCTTCATCTGTTCTTGGGGCACATTTGCGTATTGTAAAATCCCATTCGGTCTAAAGAATACGGGAGAAACTTTTCAAAGGGCTATGGAATATTCCTTTTACGATATCTGTCACATTGTACAAGCTTACTTGGATGACCTTCCGACTCACTCCAATAGGTGAACCCATCACCTTGTGCATCTGAAACAAATCTTCGCTCAGTGTAGGTTCTACAAATACTTCTGAATCCGCATAAGTGCATATTTTTTGTCGAGTCTGGATGCCTTCTGGGCTTTATTGTTTCCAATCACAGGATTAGGGTTGATCCAGATAAGGTTAAGGTGATTATTGAATTACTTGCACCACAATCCATTTTGCAACTCCAATGTTTGCAAGGGAAGGCAAACTTCTTACGTCATTTCATAGTAAACTATGCTGAGATGACGAAAGGCTTTATGTGCTTGCTTTAAAAAGGGATACTGTATCTATGGGATGACCAGGCTCAACTATTGTTTGACGCCTTGAAACGAGCGCTCGTTTCCACCCCACTTCTTAGTGCCCCTAACTATTCGCGTGACTTTATCCTCTACCTGGAAACCTCACCATCCTTGTTAGGAATGGTTTTGGTTCAATTTCATAATAACGATAGTGAGAATGTGATATATTATCTGTGAAAAGGTCTCATCAGACCCGAACTACGATATTCATATGTGGAGAAACTATCTCTCGTGGTGGTCTTCGCTGTCACCTACCTCCAAGGCTATATATTTCTGCAGAAGAATACCGTAATTTCTTTGGGGAATCCCATGCGACACATATTGTCTCGACAAATTATTGGAGGAAAATAATCCAAATGGATTGTAATCCTCCAACAGTTCGATTTCGTTTTCACTACTACCAAAGCGAAGAAATCTCTAGTCTTCGTCGAATTGTTGTCAGAACTTCCCAGAATTGACCTAAAAGATGTAGCTCATGATCCATTTCCTGATGAATCTATCTACCTAGTTGATTCTTCTCATCGTTGGTATGGAGACATTTTGGTCTACCTCCAAACTCAACGATTCCGCCCAACTCTCACGTCAGACGACTGCCGTCGTATTCGTCACCAAGCGAAACACTACCTCGTGCTAAATGATACTCTATATCGTCATGGTGTCGATACTATTCTTTGGCGTTGTCTCATTTTTAATGAGGCAAAAGACATTTTAAATGACTGTCATGCAGGGGCGTGCGGCGATCATCTTTTTGGCATAGCTATTGCCCAGAAAATCTTGCGTGCGGGATACTACTAGCCCACTTTGTTTAAATACTGCATTGCAGTGGTCCACAAGTGCCATGCATGTCATATTTTCATGAAGAAAATGCACGCTCACCCCGCCCCTCTTAATTCGGTTGTCTCCATTACTCTTTTCGCTAAATGGGGAATCGACTTCATCACATGCAATCCCACTTTTGTGGATGGAAACAACTACATTGTAGTTGCGATCGACTACTTCACAAAATGGGTAGAAGACATTCCCACTTTTAAATCCAATGGAGAAAATACCACCCTGTTCCTGCTCAATCAGGTCATTTGCCATTTCGGTGTACCCCTCTCAATCTTCAGAGATCATGGGTCACATTTTCAGATTCATATGATGACGGAACTGACTTCCATGCTAGGATTTTGAAAAGATAAGTCTTCGTCCTACTATTCGCAAGCGAATGGTCAAGTCGAAGCCGTCAATGGCGTCCTCAAAACCATGATTCGTCGGTTAGTTGGCAAACATAAAACCACATGGAATCAAAAATTATATTCTGCGTTATGGGTAATACCGAACGTTAGTAAAAACTGATAAGGCTTCACGCCATTCCAACTAGAATTCAGCCTGGAAGCAGTACTTCCAATCAAGTGTGAGATTCCATCACTCAAGCTCGCCGTTGAACTCCTACCCGCCACCACTACTGAAGAAGAGCGTTTTATCTCGCTCTATCAGTTGGACGAAACTCGTTGAGATGCCACATTGGCACTCGAAGCTCACCAGCACCCAGTAAAAGCTCAATATGACAAATCTGTCAAACCTCGTTCTTTCCAAGAGGGTGATCTCGTTCTACTATATGATCAGAGACATGACCTCTTGGGGGCAGGAATGCTTCAATTGTTATGGCTCGGTCTTTACATCACCACGAAAGTCCTTTCAAAAGGAGCTTATGAGATTTAGGACTGTAATGGAATTCCACTCATGGAGCCTCGCAACGGGCTCTATCTGAAGAAGTATTTCACCTAGTATTCCAATAAGCATATGCTTTTTAATTTTATGTATATCAGTTTTGTCTTTGTTTGGTGTGTTTGGATATTTTGTGTTTTCGAGTGTTTTTCTCATAAACACTTTTTATTTTACACAGATACCTTCGTAATCCTTATCATATGTTGGATACGCGGATGGTGCCAGTCATCATACTCGACATGTTGCATCAGCTACTTGGGTTCTTTACACACCTGAGTCAGAGCTCCTTGGTTCCGGGGGAATTTTCCTGGGCAATGCCACCAACAATATTGCTGAGTACATGTCGGTGATTCAACTCCTCATGGAAGTTGCATCTCGCAGCATCTCCAATCTGGTGGTCAGGTTAGATTCCCAATTCGTTGTTATGCATTTAAACAATTGTAATCAAGTCCGTCATCCAGTCTTATTATGTTATTATCTAAGGGTACAAATTCTAGAACGTCAATTTCAAACCATCGCATTTGAGCACATTCCTAGAGAATTTAATACATTAGCTTATTCATTGGAAAATTATGTGTTAGATTGGAATTTGTCACATTTATTATATAAAGAGTCATACATGAGTGTATATTTTTCACCATAAAAATACATAAAAATTAAAAACACAAACATCAAAATCACCAAAATATGTATATGTATATATATATGTCGTGTCCTGTCAAGTTACATAAACAAACTTCCCAAAACTTGGGGTTTTTACAAAATATTGGCTCTCGTAAGCCTCACTCTGACATTTACACATCTATCCACTATTCCTCCTGAGCTTGCTGCTCATGATAGCAGATAAATGCTCTGGCTAACCTCTTAAGAGGCACAAAAAACCTCTCCTGAACACCCACTGTGTGCCGCTGTAGGTGAACTGGGATTTCCCTCATGGGAACAGGTGGCACGCCCATGCTTATACCCTCAAGGTTTCGAGCAAGCTTGTGCAAACTACGTCCATCATCACCCTCTTCGGCAGCTACTGCAGCCTCTGCTGCTGCGCCAGCCCCAGGTAGCTGCATTCCTCGCCTTGCATAGAGAGGGGCTCCAGCTGGACATACAGGTGCCACATATGTGTCAAGCAAAAAAACTTCATGTCAAAACATTTTCACCCATTAAACAAAAAAGTTGCATAAACATTCAAAAGATAAAAAAATACTTCAACACCGAACATGTTCCTTCTTACCATCTAGACCTCACTGAGTGCTTGGTGGGAGTCTCAATTCTAGATCTCCTGTGTGGTTCATCCTTGCATAGGGATAATCTTCAATCATCAGAATCTGGTCCTCTAGCCACTCGAAGAATGCATCATCAAAACATTCACAGATTGGACCCTCTCCAGTCTGTGGTATCAAAGCTGACCAACGAGCTTGTCTTGGCTCCGATGGTCCCAATGCATCCGTGATCATCCTTGGCCTCATTGCGGGCACCCACTCTAGTATGAAGTACATGATCAGTGTGCCATACCCAAACTATCTTTGGGTCTGGGTATTACATGCCGTCAATTCTTCTCGAACCCGACAGACAACACCTTCACACCAGTCAAAAACCTGAGGTTGCATGCAATCCAGCGCCAGTAATACCTTAGTCTTGGTGGCCACTTGCTAACCCTTGGCTCCTGCCAAGCGAACTATCATCCACAAGTGAGACCTCATCGGTCTCGCTGTCACCTGTGCAATGGGAACCTGGTTACTTACAGCCACAATATTTTTTATGCAGTGAGTTCAGATCAAATCCACAGTAGTGCGGGGATCAGCCCTGGAACCCGTCAGATTGGGCCTTGGTCCTCTGCATGATAGGGCAGTCAAGTAGTATATGTCATCTTTCTCCATTGAGAGTTCATTACCCCCGATGTGAAAGACATGCTGCTGGTTATCCCACTGCTAGATGATCCAGCTCAGAAGGTCTTCCTGCCCTCTCATAAGTTATAAATGGGCATACTTTAGCAATCTGCATCTGTGGAGAACCAAAAAAGTCGCAACGTCAACAACCATTTCGTGTTCTTCCCGTTCATGATCTCTTTCATGCCAAATGCTCATAGTAAATTGCTTCATACCTGCACAAGAAATGTTTCCAATGGATTAGTTTTAGGCCGGAACACTCTGGGATTAAGAAAAACAAGTTTGAAAAATGTTTTTTTGAGCTAACGTGGGCCCTAGTGCAAATCAGTGCATGCTAACACACTGTCCCTTAATGGGTAGTGCATTTAATGCGGTCCTGACACTGGGCACCTGCGTTAGCCGCTAAAATTTTTTAGGGCCTGCTAAAAATCACATTTTCAGCCAACAAAAGGAACTAAAATGATAATGGAAAGCTGGGTGAAGGTTCAAGCTCTTACCTAGATCTCACAGAATAAAAAATCATTGCCCGATTTTTCCAGAATCAACAACCAAAGTTTTGCCTCTTTTTTGCTCCAGAGCTCTCTCAAAGCACTCAAAACAGTGAAAATGAAGGTTTGTTGCCTTCTTATAGCCATTCTAGAGGTATGACTCACTCAGCTAGTCTGTTAAAATTGTTAAATTTCTGCTATATTTTGTCACAACTATTGGTTTTTAAAATGTTATCGATGCTCTGATGAGTTGTTAGTGTTCATGTGCAGATTTGACCATGTTCGACCCGGTTACGAGCTTTCTTTTTAGGTACTTTTTCTAGCTTGTAAAACTGAAAAAACCCCGATTTACCTTCGTTGGGCTCATTAAACTACTACGATGAAGAAATATGAGCCATTATTTTTCATATTTTTCTAGCTCATTAAAAAATCGAAAAAGTAACCGAGTTTTTCCCCGTTGGACTCGTTAAAAGTTCACGAAGAGCATCGAATTTTATTCGTCAGACTCGTTAAAATTTCATGAAGAACATTGAGTTTACTCCATCTGCTCGTACTCATAACACAATAAGGTAGATGTCCATTGAACATAGGTTTCTCACTTTATCCAGATTCAATGGACTAACTCACGGAAAATGAACTGTTTTAGGCTTACTATTCTCCCTTTGTCATGCTCGCTTATCAGACATGACAAAGGTACCCCCAGATTTGTGTTTTACGATGTGTTTCAGAATCTCTAAATATGAAAAGATCACCGAGTTTACCCATCCGGACTCGTTAAACTTAATCAGATGGGGAAAAATTTGGACAAAGTGGATACTTCTTCTGTTATATTTTAAAGGTCAATTTGGTAGCACAAAATCTTAAACATGGCACTTCCCAGAATACTTACTCGCATTTAGCCGAACCCTAACATCTATGAGTTTAGCCTTCATATGCAAATGTTCTTGCATTGGTGAATCCTGATACTCTTTGGTATTAATTAATCCTAAGCTGCCTGGTACCCTGTTACAGTGCCTTCTATTGTTCAATAGGATCCCACTATCTACTGCTCCTTGTATCAGCCAAGCCATCATATACCAGAAATTATTTGTCGTCAGTTTTTCCCATTTTCTCTTGACTATTTCTTGAAACAAAATCATCTTTTCCCATTTCGTGTCGACTGATGTAGGATGCCTCAGTGCCTACCTTTTGACAGATCTCTTCCTATTGACTTCAACATATTATCTATGAAGTTGATCCAGAAACACATCAGTGCCCAGGTACTTGCAGACATCAGTGGTAGGCCACCTTGTGTTTGGTTGGGGGTTCTCATTGTTGGCTCTCGATCACATGATTCTACGAGTGTTTGACATCAACTCCTTTTATTCACACTCGTTATATTGTACTGTGCATATTGGGGACCATCATCCTTATCGGTGTCCACCCTCGCATCTGTTAACAATTGTTGTTATTAATTGGTAATCAGACAATTTCCTGCATGTTCGACTACGACTCCTTCATTCACATGTGCGAAAATATGCAATTTAGTGAATCGGCGACCAAGACCTTGGGTTCAGGCTTACACCATTTCAGCTGTGTTTCCTCTCCCAAGCTGCGATATTTTTTTCAGAAACATCTTATCAGTTTTATCCTATCATGACAAAAGCTTCCACATTGTGCTTATCAGTGGACACACTATTCATATCTCTATTTTAGAGAAATCATTTTGATATAGCTACTTAGCATTGGAATGCTCGACTCAAGATAGATACTATATTTTCTGACATATGTTGTTGTTTTAGGTTTTCCTCAGTCCTTCAATTCCTCTCATTCTACTACACTTGTTATAAAGTATTTCGGTCATTGTCTTTGCCCCTGACCTCACACTTTAGGGGGCATTTGTTACAGGAAAAATTACCTCATCATAAGCTCAGAGGAGAAGGTAACATGGAAGGAAGAAAATGACCTAGACAAGACCCATTTTTGCCAAGGTAATGCACCCCATAAACAAGTAGGAAGAGTTATAACACACCCCAATCATGCAAAAGGAGCATTAATGCCTAGGGTAACACTCTGTCTTGCCCAAGGGGCAGCGTTATCCGTGTTTGAATTTGGAAAGGGAAATATCTTGCGGAAAACTGACCAAAATTTCCAGATTTTTCTCAGAAAGAGTCAGTTCAAAATAGAAACTAAATGGCACAAATATTTTTTTAGACATTTCCAAACAAAACTTAACTCCTATGGAAGGAAAAATCAAAGAAAAGTGAGGACACATCTAGATCTTTTCTGAATTGAACTGGTTGAAAGAGTTGGCAAGGTTTGTCCTATCCATTTTCTATAAATTGGAGATGTGGGTTCTTGGTCTATGGTTGAAGGTTTGATTATATGTTGAACAAAATTTCATTGTTGTAGTGTGAGGCTTGAAGATCGGCAAAGTTCATTGAGGAATTTTTGCCTTGAGCATCATCACACTCAGTGATAGAGAAAGAGAGAGAGGAATTGGAAGGTTGAGGGTTTGGTGCAACTGACCGTTGTAATCCTCCTTTTCATAAATCAATAAAACTGTATATGTTTTGTCCATTTGATGCATTAGTGTCAAATTTTTTGTTCATTTGTCTATTTATCATGATATGAATGGCTTAGATCTACATAGTTTGATACTATTTTAATTGTTAGAAAGCTATACTATTGTGAATATTACACGAGTGCTTTGATTGGTTGCAGGATCTAGATTTGGAGCCGGTGAGGAAGGACTCATACCCCACTACTTTGCGCTCTCCATAGGATATGCCATCCACAAAGAGGTAATTATTCCAAACCTTTCTTTGTCAATTATATATTAGTATGAACATGTATGCAGTACCTTTGGAACTTTACAACTAATCTTACAGTCTGCCTCAGGAACCGGAAAGCCCTGAGATAAATACCCAATAACCACCACCCAAGCATATTACCCTATAGCATAGAGACCTGTTGCATGATATATCTAGTCCATCTGGCTTAAGGAATATTACCAATGATTCTAAATTTTTTATGCTAGATGAATTCTTGCAGCCCAACCCAATTGAGTTGGCATAGCAATCAATCTACATGGCTTGGGCGACGAATCCTAATTCATTGTGGCCGATCGTTTGGGTCGATCGTTCATTAGATTTTGGTACTCCATCTGATGCTTTTTCATCCAATTTCTTGACTGATGAGAGAATTTTGGAATCCATGATGCTAGAAGGAGAACCATGGGAAGATAATCATCATTGTTCCCATCTTCAAGATTACGAAGAAGATAATCTTATTGAACTATATCACCCATCGATCAAAAATTTATTTTCGAATTCTACTCCCATTAATGCTATCAAATACGAGAAAAAATTATCAAATATTGAAGAAACCATTTCTATCAAAATTTCGACCAAACCTGACATTGTAGAAAAAATTCATGTCAGCGTGTCTTGTTGTCCATCATAACTTGAAACTTATCGCTTTTTCTTTCATGAATTTCGAGATATATTTTCTTGGTTTTATGAGGAAATTCCAGGCATAGATACTAGTATCGTTGAACACACCATTAAAATGTACCCTAATTTCAGACTGGTACATCAACGCCTTCGTCCTGCGCATCCAAAGAATGTTGTTGCCATTAAAGCAGAAGTTGAAATTTTTTTGCGTGTTAGTTTCATTTACCATGTTCCGCTTACTGATTGGGTTTCAAACATTGTTCCTGTCATGAAGAAACAAGGGACAATCAGAGTGTGCATCGATTATTAGGATGTCAATCTTGATTGTCCAAAAGACAACTATCATACTCCCTTTATCGACCAGATTATTAACGAATGTGCTACGAAATATTTTCGTTCATGGATGGATTCTGTGGTTACAATCAAATCAATATCCACCCAGAGGACCAATATAAGACAACATTCATCTGTCCTTGGGGCACATTCTCTTATTATAAACTCCCATTTGGTTTAAATAAATTTAGGGAAAAATTTCAAAGAGAAATGGATTATGCTTTCAATGACATCAAGCACATTTTTATTTTTTATTTTTTATTTTTTCTCGTTTAGACTAATCCTAATCTTTCCATTTTTTCTCCTCCCATCCCACCCACGGGTTTCGAACCGGCGACCTTACAGAACGGAGTGCCTTAACAGTACATCCCATCACCGACTGTTCTACACCACGTGGGCAATGACATCAAGCACATTGTTCAACCTTATCTAGACGATTTACCCGTGCATTCACGAAATCAGACTGATCACCCAACGCATTTGAGAGCTATCTTTTTACATTGCCCACACTATAATATATGCCTAAATCCACACAAATGTGTGATTTGTGTTGGTTCTGGTTGTTTTCTTGGATTCATCGTCTCAAAAGAAGGAATTCGAATCGACCCACTAAAGGTCTAGCCCATTCTTGATTTTCTTGCGCCATCAAATTTAATTTAATTACAGAAACTTCAAGGAAAGGCTAACTTGATAAGGAGGTTCATACCCAACTACACCGAAATGGCTAAAGGATTTACTCATATCTTGAAAAAGGGGATTCCCTTCCATTTGAATAAGGTTGTGCAAGCTTATTTTGATGATGTCAAGGATACACTAGTCCGGGTGTCATTAATGTATCCCCCCAATTATTAGAGTGATTATTTCTTATACATCACCGCAACAAATACGACCTTTGCTATGGTATTGGTCCAAGAAGAAGATGGGATAAAACATCCAATATATTATTTGAGTCGTAATCTCAATGATATAGAAATGAAGTATTCATACGTCGAAAAGCTCGCCTTGGTGGTCTTTCAAGCTGTCCAAATATTTCACCATTATATCTTGCTCCAAAAGACCATTGTCATTTCAGATTGCAACCCCATGACATACATTATATCAAGTCAATTGCTGGGGGGGAAATATTCAAAATGGATCGTTATTTTTCAGGAATTTGATTTGGAATTCTTTAAATCCATGTCAAAGAAGTCTTTAGTTTTGGCTGAGCTTCTTTGTGACCTTCCCTCTAATAGTACTGATGCTACATAGGAACCATCAATTCCTTATGAGTCTATGTTTCTGATCGGATCATCTAATCCTTGATATGGGGATTTTATCATTTATATCCAAACCCAGACTTTCTGGCTCGACACCTCTCGATCTCAACATCAACGTATTTGAAACCAAGCCAAATATTATTTGATCATCGGTGATACACTTTATCATCGTGGTGTCGATACAATTTTAAGGAGGTGCCTCACCCATGAGGAGGCCGAGAAAGTTCTAAATGATTTTCATGCTGGGGCTTGTGGTGGAAACTTGTCTGGATACGCTACCATGCAGAAGATTCTCAGTGCTAGTTAATTTTTGCCTATAATATTTCACGACTGCATCCTCGCGGTCAGAAGTTGTCATGCGTGCCAGATATTTGATCATAAAATCTGCAAACCGCTAGCACCGATGGATCCTGTTACCACTATCAGACCATTTGTAAAAAGGGGGCATTGACTTCATGACCTGCAACCCTTGTTTTTCCGGGGGGCATTGTTATATTATTGGCCCAGTAGACTACTTTACCAATTGGGCTGAAGCAATGCCTACATTCAATAACACAGGCGAAACAACTGCATTGTTCTTTTTTAATCATGTCATCTCATGGTTTGGTGTACCACAAGCTATAGCCATAGATCATGGTAATATTTTTCACAATCACATGATGAATGAGTTGACTTCCAAATTAGGACTGTCACATGATAGTTCTACTCCTTATTATCCACAATCCAATGGACAAGTTGAAGCTATTAACTAGATTCTTAAGTGAATGCTTCAACGAATGATAGGAGTTCATAAAAGAAATTGGCATTTAATCCTGTACTTGGCTTTGTGGTCATATTGAACCTCGGTGATAAATGCAACTAGATTTACCCCCTTTCAATTGGTGTATGGTATGGAAGCTATCTTTCCAATCCAGTGTGAAATACCATCATTAAAACTCGCAGTTGACTTGTTACCTTACACCTCTATTGAATAAACACATCTTTTTAACCTCATCCATCTAGATGAAACACGTCATGAAGCCGCATTGGCCAACGAAGCACATAAGAGATGAATTAAGGCGCAATACGACCAACATGTCCAGCCTTGCATATTCTCTGAGGGTGACCTGATGTTATTTTATGATCAGGAAGCTGATTTGATAGGTACAAGGAAATTTGAGCCGTTATGGTATGGTCCCTACATTGTCAAAAGAGTTCTGGCTAAGGGCTCCTATGAGTTAGTAGATTATGATGGAATTCCATTGGCCCAACCTCAAAATGGGTTGTATCTTAAATGTTACTATGCTTAGTTGAGCATAGTAAAATTTTGTATTATATTGTATATATGCTTTTGATTTTCATTTACTGTCTTAGTTTGTATTTCTAGAGTTTTCTTAAAGTTAGTAATCCACTTTACCTTTCATCGTAGATGTCTAAATCTTTGGAACCATTCGTTGGGTATGATGATGGTGCTAGTCGTAGTCCGCAGAATCTATCCTCCGCAACATGGGCCATTTTCAGTCCAGATGACGAGTTAGTGAGTTTTTAAGGGATTTGTACTGGTCGATCTACACAAAATATTGCTGAGTATAATGCATTGATTGAACTTCTCTCTAATGCCATTTCGTTTGGTATTAACCGTATAATCATTAGGTTAGAATCACAACTTGTTGTATTGCAAATTACTAGTGATTATACTGTCCGAAATCCAACACTGCATCATATGTTCCTAAGAGTTCGAATTTTGTAAAGACATTTTGATTACATTCAATATCAACACATTTCCAGAAATTTGAACACATTCACTGATTCCTTAGCGAGTTACGTTTTAAACATACATTTGCAACACATGTAAAGATTTATTTTCAATTCACATCACATAATTGAATAGGATTGCACAATAAACATAGGATAACACTGAAAACAAATAGATAGATAGTTATAGGTTTTTACAAAATTTGTGCCCAAGACACATTGGTCATCTGACCTCAAAATGTATGCAAAATGTCAAAGTAAACTGTGATGCTCGTGATAACAAGCTACTGATCTAGCTATCCAATGCAATAACCACATCCAACGGTTAGGAACGCCAATAGTATGGCACTGTAGTCTCATCGGTAACTATTCGATCCAGCAATCCAGAATCCTAAGAGTAAATTCCTCCACGTGATGTTGTATCTTAGCAAGAGTCTTGGTCATATCCAAATCCTGAAGGACTTCTCTCTTGAAAAAACTCTCTGCTGGGTCATCTACTCTCTGCTATAGCTGACCCACTAGTTGAACTCGACCCACATCTGTGTACATAAAAACTTTAGTTTAGTCTTGGGAAACATCAAAATACAAAAACATGTAGAGACCTTAGAAAAAAAAATGGTGAAAACATTCTTACCAATTGCACCCCATTGAGTGTCGTCTGGTAGAATTAAGTCTGGATCTCCTCGGAAATATACGGCTGCATATGCATACTTATTTATGGTGATAATCTGTTGTCTGAACCAAGAAAATAATGCAGTAGAGAATACGATGGTCTATTGACCAACATGTCTAGCCATCAATTCAACCCATCTCTGCATCTATGGATCTCTAGGGCCAAATATGCCCATAAATTCTTCTTCCTTCCACCCTTTTCTTTAGTTAGTTTTTCTTTCATCTGAAAGACCAAAAATTCAGCCTAGTTAAATATTGTTGGTTCTAAACACTCAAGTGCATAATGCATGTAGGATATTTTTTCCACATGTAGTGTAGTGGAACCGAAAAGCTTTGCGATAGTAAAAAGGATGGTCCTCAAAGGTCATGGATGTTTATTTTCCCATCTTTACTTGGTTCAGTCCCTAGATGGAAGTGCTGTAGTATGTAATCTCTCACTGTCTCTCCTCCAAGAGTAGATCCTGCAAGGGAAATGGGAGAAACTTGCCTCGATAATCGAGTGAAAAAAGAAAATTTCCTCCACCAATATTGAGAGCACTTTGTCACCAATATGAAAGCTTGTAATAACGGATCCCATGAAAGAACTAGGAACTCCAATAGTTCCATTCGCTGCCTCATCCCTAACAATCTGAAGTATTTAAGCAACGCACACACTCTAAGGGCTCTTACTGTACATGGATCGTTTATGGAAATCGTATTCTATTCTTCATGTTATTTTTCTTGCCACGTAATTTTCATTTTGATCCAATGAATACTTGAAACATAATCATAAGCTTCATTAGGATCCAATTCATGCAAAAAAATTGGGAAATTTTTTGCACACAACAAGAAACAAAAATGAGAATTGTGCCCAACGCACCCCAAGTCAAGGGACACAGCATTGCAGTGCATCTCGCCTTCAATTTTATTGCATTGCAACACACCTTTCGACATTCAAGGGTGCGTTGCCCTTAGATCATGATATATTTACCCTAAGGGCCTCAAAACCCTAAAATTTTACCATTAAATGCATTGAAAATGATACTAAAAGAAAGAAAAGGTTCATAGCTCCAACTCGAATCAAACAGCAAGAGAAATATTCCACTGAAAATTTCACAATCGATCGCTAAAGTTGGGGAAAAAACTAGTTTAGAGCTCCTAATTTTCAAATGGTAACTTTGGAATGGTAAAAAAGAATGGTAAAAACTCTTTTAATTAGTCAATTTGATTATTTTAAATCATATTTAATGTTGTGACTATGGTTTTTTATTCATTTTTTCTATGAAACATGTATTTTTAGTCCGTTTGATAGTTTTCTGAATAGGTTTCACAACTGATACAGTGATTTTAACGTGCACACTTATTCAAGAAATGATTTGTTGAGAAACCAACTCCAAAAGTAGAATAAAAGAGATATCAATGCCTTAGAAATAAGCCACTTCGAGGGGGAAACCTCCAATAAATTACATGAATGAACAATTATTGGATGATACAAATGAAAAAACCTCCTTTCTATATATAGGAGTCCATGGGGCCACAATGTAATCCTAGCCGACCTAACAATAATAATGTAAGGGCATAATAATAACAATATGAGGGTTACAGGGGTAAAAAAATAACAATAAGGGGTTTACACTAACAAGAATAAGGGAATATACTAGTAATATATGGACTTAACATGCTACTCTCCTTAAAAAAGTGTTGTCCTCAATGCTTGAGTAGCTCCGGGTGCTTATGTATAAAATTCTCATCCTCCCATGTAGAATTTTCAGAGGGTAAGTTCTTCCATTTGATGAGATACTCTGAAATTGATCGATTTCATGTCTATTGAGTTCTTTTTTCCGTGACTTCTTCAGGTTCAAATATGGTTTTTCCTTTCTCATCAAGTTCTGGCAATATTGTTTGAACTGGAAGATTGTCCCCTATAACCTTTTTTAAGCATGAAACATGGAAGACTCGATGCACTTGTGAATAAGTAGGAAGCTCCAATTTGTATGCCACAGTACTAATATTTTGCAACACCTTGTAAGGAACATAGTACTTTGAAAATAATTTATTATCCTTCTTAGATTGCTTGAGGGACATTTGTTTATATGGTTGCAGCCGTAAAATTACCCAGTCTTCCACATCAAAAATTCTCTCACTGCGATGTTGATTTTCCTGTTGTTTCATTCGATTTTGTGCCAAATTTAGGTTATCCTTTAAGAGTTGGATAACTTCTTGTTGATGCTTGATCTGATCCTCTACTGCTTGAACCCTATAATTTTCCATTAAAGAACATGTGATGAACGGTGGATAATATCCATAAAGTGCCATAAATTGGGTCATTTTTTCTGCAATATGGAAGGAAGTGTTATACCACCATTCAGCGAGAGGTAACCACTTGACCCATTGTGCTTGCTTATCAGATACAAAAAAACGAAGATATCCTTTCAAACATTTATTCAGTATCTCTGTTTGACCATTATATTGAGGATGATAAGATGAGCTATGAGCTAGTTGAGTACCCAAACAAGAAAATAATTCCATCCAAAAATTTCCTGTAAAAATGGGATCTCTGTCACTTACAATAATCTTCGAGTTTCCATGTAGCTTTTGAATCGTCTCCATAAATTCCATAGAAAATGTACTTGCTTTAAATGGATGAGATAATGCACAAAAGTGTGCATACTTGGCAAGTCTATTAACTACCACCATGATGACACTCCTTCCTTCGGACTTAGGTAAACCTATGATAAAATCCATTGAAATCTCCTCCCAACGTTGGCTTGGAATGGATAAAGGTTGTAGAAGACCTAGGGTCTTAATTGTCTCAACTTTATTTTGTTGGAAAACCAAAAATTCTGCCACAAATTTTTGAATATAAGATTTAAGGCCATCCCAAAAAAATTCTTTCTTCACCCTGTTGTAAGTTTTTAAAAATCTCAAGTGTCCTCCTAAAGGAGAAGTGTGCAATTCCAAAAGAATCTTTTGTTTTAGTTGGGAATTCTTGCAAATATATAAGTGATCTTTTTACCATAAGGAATCATTTTTCCAACTAAATGTATCAGATGTACTAGGATCTTGCTGTAACTTTTGAATGAGTGTCCACACTTCTTCGTACTTCTTCGATTCATCCCTTGCTTTGGTTATCCAATCTGGTTGGATAATAGAAATGGCACAAAGCAATGCTTCCACCTCTTCATCCTTTATTGAGAGTGCATCTGCAACAACATTTAGCTTCCCTTTTTTGTAGATGATTTCAAAGTCATAACCCAACATATTTGTGACCGATTTTTGCTGCTCTTCTGAATATAATCTTTGTTCCATGAAGTTTTTAAGACTATCATGATCATTTTTTACCTTGAAGTGTCTTCCCATTAGGTAAGGTCTCCATTTCTTTAGTGCATGTAGTATTTCCAACATTTCATTCTCATAAATAGCCTTTTGTAAATAATTTCCGTTTATTGAACGTCTTTCAAAAGAAATGGGTCTTCCTTCTTGCATTAAAACATCACCAATTCCATTTCCTGAGGCATCACATTCCACAATAAATTTTTTTGTGAACTCTGGTGTGGCTAAGACTGGTGCTAGGCACATTGCCTATTTAAGATGTTCAAAGGCCTTAGTTGCTTCAGGAGTCCATGAAAATTCATGTTTCTTCAATAATGTTGTTATAGGTACTGCTATTCTCCGATAATTCTTAGCAAACTTGCGATATTACCCTATTAACCTGAGAAATCAGTGCAACTGCTTTATGGTTGTGGGAAATTTCCATTCCTTAATGGCTTTAATTTTGTTAGGGTATACCTTAACACCCTCGTGAGATACAATATGACCCAGATATTCCACCTCTTGTACTCCAAAGAAACATTTGGATGTTTTTGCATATAATTGTTTCTCCTCCAATAGTTTGAGCACCCTATCAACATGTTGAACATGATCCTTCCAAGACTTGTTGTAGATTAGTATATCATATAAAAATACTAGCACAAAGTTTCTAAGGAAGGGTTTGAAAATGGAATTCATCAACCCTTGAAATGTAGAAGGTGCATTGCTAAGGCCAAAAGGCATGACAAATAATTCATAATGACTCTCATGAGTTCGAAATTCTATTTTCTGAATATCTTCTGTCTTCATTCTAATTTGATGATATCCTGAATGAAGATCCAACTTGGTAAAATAAATTGCTCGATGTAATTCATCCAATAATTCATCAATCACAGGAATGGGAGTGAGCTTATTGAGCTCCCTATAATCCAAACACATGCGCCATGATCCATATTTCTTGTGCACCAATACTACTAGGGAAGAGAAAGAACTTTGACTAGGTTGAATTATACCGGCCTCTAACATTTCTGTAATCATATGTTTAATTTCGCTCTTTTGGACATAAGGATATCTGTAAGGCCTGATGTTTGGAGGAACACTTCCTGGAATAAAATGAATAGCATGATCATGATCACGAATAGGTGGCAGTCCTTTGGGAGTATCAAAAATCTTGGAATGATTGTTCGATACTTTTTGGAGATTTGGAGAAATATATGATTTTGATGTTGGAACTTCTAGTGAGCATAATTGTGAAATTACACCTCGTTTTTATTTCTTCAGAAGCTTTGTCATGAAATTAGAGATTATTATCTTTCCTAGCTTCCCTGTGATACCTCATAATTTGATTTCCTTTCCTTCCGAAAAAAAATTCAAGAAAAGTTCTTGAAAATTAAAAGCTACCGTCCCCAAAGATTGTAACCATTGTACTCCTAGTACAACATCAGCACCTCCCATTGGGATGGAAAGCATTGGACTATTAAATACATATTCCCACATGGCTAGCTTGATATTATGGAATTTTCTTGAGCAATTTATAGTTCCTCCATTTGCAAACATCACTTGAGATTCTGGTGCTAGGTATAAGAAACAATTCAATTCCTTGGCTACCTTACAATGAATAAAATTATGGGTACTACCCGAATCAATAAAAAATATTACCTTTTTCTTCTTGATATGTCCTTCTATCTTAAGAGTTTGAGGAGTGGTAATTCTTGCCAATGCATTACATGATATGGTCAGACTCATTTATTCTTCTTCTAGGGTAGCTTCCTGGTGCATATCCTCTTCTTTTGAAGTTTATTGTTCGTTTTCTTCCTCCTCTTCACAATCTATGTAAAATAAATTCTTCTCAACACACTTATGACCTTTAGTGTATTTGCTATCACAACTATAGCAAAGCCCTTTTGCTCTTTTTTCTTCCAATTATTGTGGTGTCAGCATTGTAGGTTGTGGAAGTCTAGGAGTAGCATCACTTCCATCTTTATAGATGTGAGTGGTAGGTTTCCTTGTCGCCATAATTTTACATTAAATTTTTCTTGCCAACCTGAATGCCTTCTCCAATGAATCAGGTTCTCAAACGCGAACTTCATGTTGGATGTTATCCTTTAAAGTCCCTATGAAGACATCAATCCTATGTTCCTCTCGAATATCTCTTACCCTTATATTCAATTTTTGGAAGTCCTCGATGTGCTCCACCACTGAACCCTTTTGTTTGAGATTTATCAATTAGCTAAAGAAGGTGTTTCTCTTTGTATCCTCATAATGTGCTATCATTTCCTCCGTAAAAATTGACCAAGTGGCAATTTTTTTACGGGATCAAAGCCATCGATACCATACAAATGTATTTCATTCTAAATGTAAAGTTGCAATGCGCACCTTTTGTGTGTTTTGCACATTATTGAGATCAAAATATTTCTCCATCTATAGTATCCATGTTACTGGATCCTTGTCATCAAATTTCCTCATATCCATCTTTGGAATATGGTGGTTCTCAATCCAACATTAGAGTTTATGAAATCACGATTAACATTTGTTTTGTCCTCATCATGAGTTTCTTCTACTGTATTTTCGCCATTACGAATCATTTCTTGTATCAACTTTGCCAAACCTTCCTTGAAACCTTCCATGTCTTCCTTCAAACCTTCCATTTTTTCTTCCATACCATCCTTCAAACCTTCCATTTTTTCTTCCATACCATTCTTCAAACCATCCATCGTAGCTTCCATACTTTCAAACCATCCATCTTAGCTTCCATGCTTTTCTTCAAAACATCCATTTTGTTTTTTTTTGCTCTTTTTTAGAGCGAAATTTGGTGCATTTGCTCTTGCAATTTTGTTATGTCATGTTGCATTTATTCATCTTCATGTGCCATAGTAGAGCCTTCTGAAGGATTAATGGGCATTGAATTCTTTTTAGGGGGAATTTTAGAACCCAATACTAATATCTATTCTACAATGTGCCCTTGGAATCAATTGAAATTGATTCTTAAAACAAGACTTATGCAATTTGGAAAAAAATACACACCTTTTTCTTGCTTTTGAGGAGCTCGATATTGAAATTGAATTATCTCTGTGATTTTGGATCTTAAATATCTCAAATTTGGTCCTGAGGTAGCACTCTGAATCCTATTTCGAATGCCACAGGTCTGACCTAATTTGGATTCTTCAAGACAAATTTATGTCCAATCTCCCATAATGGCCTAAATTATGGACTAGTTCAATAGAACAAACTTGTATGACTGGCCACGTGTCACTGTTTGCTCCTTCGGCTTTGAAATTGATAGAAAAGAAACTAAAGTCCGTGCGCTTCTGACCAATTATTACTGAATTCAAATCTGATGCTCAGAGAGAGATGTATGAATATTTTTGCATGATAACCTCTTTGAGATGAAATTTGGGAGCCTGGAAAAGCCCTAACTTCCATAGATCATATCTCCGAAAATATTTCTAACTAGGCTCTGAAATTTTGCTATGACGTTCCTCAGGATTTTAGCTTAGCGCTCTAAAAATTTCAGCTTCTGAACCTTCGTAGAAACAAAGTTTTAGCGAAAATTCCACAATGACCTGTTTGGAGCTACGAAACCCTAGAATCCAAAGCTCTGATATCAAATTTTGAGAAAACAGCTCCAAAAATAGAATAAAGGATATATCAATGCCTTAGAAATAAGCCACTTCGAGGGGGAAACCTCCAATACGTTACATGAACGAGAAATTCTTGGATGATACAAATGAAAAAACAGCCTTTCTATATATAGGATTCAATGGGGCCACAATGTAATCCTAGCCGACTCAACAATAATAATGTAAGGGAACAATAATAACAATATGGGGGTTACAGGGGTACAACAATAACAATAAGGTGGTTACACTAACAAGAATAAGGGACTATACTAGTAATATAGGGACCTAACATGATTTGACCACAAAGCATAGTTTTATCCTTCTTTTTCAAGCTTTGATAAAAATGAAAGAGGAGTTATAGTGCACTTTTATCTCTTTTTCAAGCTTTTATAATTGCGAAAAATGAGCCCCCTCGAGTCTTCTTTTAGCTCTTTTCAGACTCTGATAATGTGAAAAGAGTTGTGAGCACTTGTCTTTTAGAGCTCGTAAAAGTAAATGAAACGAAATATACTCAGTATAAGTTTAACTCTTTTCCAGACTGAGATAAATTATTTATGAAAAAGGAAAACCTTAGTTGAACATGGATAAGAGGTTTTATCAGGCATCATTTTACACTTTTTCGGACATGAGTGACCAATTTACGAAAAATGACTCATGGAGTTTTCTTTTTGTCCTCTTTTTCAAACTCTCTAAACATGAAAAAAGACCGGGTTTTCACTGTTGTTAGACCCCTTAAAACATAAAATAGCGATGGAATTGTTGATCATGGCAAGATCAAGTTTTATTTATCAATATACTTGTTAAATTAATAAATAGCGATGGATTAACTGGAAGGGTTGAATTATAGATCAAGCATCTGTTACCCTCCTCAAGCTTGTTAAAAAATAAAGAGGTACTAGTTAGCAATGACTGGGGAAATTTTGGGAAAAAGAACAAAACACTTTATGGTAGCAGGTCGCTCTTGAATATGACACTTTCACTCCATCATCGTGAGTTTTGGGTTGGGTATTCTTCTTGAATTTTCATCATACCTATGGTTCATCATATCATCACTTCAGTTTCAGGTGAATGCTGCCAACTCATTACAGTGTCGTCGATATGTTCAAGAGAAGTCATTTAGTAAATCCTCATCTTTCTGCAATACACATAAAGTTTCATTTTCATGACATTCATCCCTGAACATTGCTATATTAAGTCACATTTTGTCTCCAAAATCATTACTCCTGTTTCGTGATAAAGTTGCTTCTTGCTGACATCAACTCATTGTTATGCAGAATTATGATCTACAGATAAATCAAATTCCCTAAGTGTGGTGCTAGGCACTTAGAACAATAGATGAAATAATTTTCTATCACTTTATCTAACATAAATAGACACACAAAACGATAGAAGAACCTACTTATGATCCAAGCACTTCTTCTTCTCTTTCTGTCACTTTTGTTGTCACCTTCAATCAAACTCAGATCGCCTAATTGTTTCCTGCAAGCATAAACAGAGAACAACAAATAGATTGCAATATACAGATGCCTATTTATATTAATAACTTAAATATATTAAACATGAAACATATATATCATTCAAGAATCCATTGTATGAGAAATAGAAGAATAAACATATACATATATGGGAAAATGAATAACAATCTTTATTAAAGAGTAGAAGGGGGAGGTTACAACCAATGATCGATTTGATGTCACCAGCTCTAGCTTCATCCCAGCCTCATCACATCCAACATCACACCAGTAGCATATTATTACTTTCACTCTCTCAAATGAGAGTCCAATAGCATTTCTTTACCAAAATTATTCCTTCCCTAGCACTAGGATTTGTGCTCAATTTATAGGGAAATTGATGGTAGTTTCTCAACGAATGAATTTATAATAATAGGAAAGACATGTTTCCAAGTTTAGAGGTGTTAGATGGGCACTTGGATTTGAATTTTCACACATATGGACTCTTCTAGAAGGCACTGGCCATGTGGAGATTCCAAAACAATGAGAATTTCGCTCCCAATTGACTAGCACACCCTTGAATGTCGGGAAGTGAATTATAGTGCACCCTTGAATGGAGGATGCTGCACATGCAGTGTAGTTAGTCCCTTTAGAGACTGCGTTGGTGAGTCAATAGGTGATATAAGATATACTTCAAACCTTGGAAATATTACAATAGAAGCCATGAATGATTTGTTCTTCTCTTAGGGAATATAGCAACTGAAATGTATGGGGATGATAGAACCTAATTCATTGGTCCTGGGGATAATGTCTAGTTTGACCAGGTCATGGGGGATGATGCCCAAATTGACCTATAACAACTGCCCCATAAAGCATGAAGTAAAAATAATAAAAATATTTTTGAATGAGATGCTTTACGATGTGATGAGCTGGAACTGAAGCGGAGTGGAAAACTAAATCAATCTTACAATACATTACATCATGATATTTTCATCTTGATCATGAATTGCTGAGGGAGGCATTCCCATGCTCAGCACATAAACTATCTAATAACATGTACGTAGTGTAGAAAGTTGTCTACATTAGAATGTTACCCAATACAGACATGCCTACATATATAGGTCGATGTTCGGATGACGATCTGTATGTAACGTCACCATTCATATAATGTGTACAAAAATTCTGAAATCGCAGCTCAGATGGCTGAAAATATATCTGGGGTCTTCTTATCTTGTTCACTCGATCGTTTGGGTACAAGTCTAGCCATGTGAATAAATGATTTGTAGTTAAACATGGTAAGACATCGTTTGATTACCAGCCAATGATGTGAGCTATTTAACAAACATGAAAGAACCACCATTGATGTTAATGGCTCTCAAGGTACTGCAGTACTTTTCATAAGGTGTGAATAGATGATTTGATGTCAAACACCAAACAAAATATTTCAGTCAAAGGTCCGGAAGCGAGGATCTTGTCGATGATGTAACAAGCCTCATGGTACTGGAAGATGATGTTTCTAAGATGATGTCGACAGGAAGCCACTTTATCGCGAAACTAGAGTTATTGATTTTGGAGACAAAATGTGACTTGATATAGCAATGTTCAGGGATGACTGCCATGAAAATGAAGGTTTATGAGTATTGTAGAAGGATGCGTATTCATTGGATGACTTCTCTTTAACATATCAGCGGCACTGAGATGAGTTGGCAGCATTGAACCAAAAACGAATAGAAGGTATGATGACCCATAGGTATGAATGAACTGTCAAGAAGATTACCTAACCCAAACCGTCACAATGATGGAGTGAAGTGTCATGTTCAAGAGCGACTTGCTACCATAAAAGTTCTGTTCACTTTCCCAAAGTTTCCCCAGTCATTTGTCGACCAATACCTCTTTATTTTTTAACAAGATTAAGGAGGATACCATATGCTTGATCTATAATTCAACCCTTCGGGATAATATGCATCGCTATTTAATAATTTAACGAGTCTAGTAATAAATGAAACTCGATTATTGCCATGATCGACAAGCCCGTCACTATTTTATTTTTTAACAAGCCTAACGACAGTGAAAACCCAATCCTTTTCATATTTAGAGAGTTTTAAAAAGAGGACAAAAGAAAACTCTAGGAGTCCTTTTTGTAAATTTGTTGCTCAGATCGGAAAAATTGTAAAATAATATCCAAGAGAACCTCCTAGCCATGTTTGACTAACGTTTTCCTTTTTTGTAAATAATCTATCTCAGTCCGGAAAAGGGTTAAACTTATACTGGGTAGATTTAAATTCATTTACTTTTACGAGCTCAAAAAGACAAGTGCTCGGCAATATTTTCACATTATCGGAGTTTGAAAAGAGCTAAAAGAAGACTTTAGGGGTTCCTTTTTCACCGTTATCGAAGCTCGAAAAAGAGATAAAAGTGCACTTCAAGTCCTTTTTCATTTTTATCAAAGCTCAAAAAATAAGGATATAATTATGCTTTGTGGTCAAATCATTCTCTAAATAAATGTGTACAACTAATATGCTATCAGTTGCAAACTTGTTCAGAACAACATTCAACAGATTAAAAATACCCGTTTCATGATAAAAAATGAATAAAAACCATATTCATAGCAATAAATATGATTTTAAAATAATCAAATGACTAATGAAAAGAGTCTTGCTGTTCATTTTTACCATTTGAAAGTTACCCATTGTATTTTGGAGCTCTAAACCTATTTTTTCCCCTGAACTTCAACTGTTGATGGTGATCAATTGTATGGGTGGTTTTCCTCACCGTTCGATCCAGGTTGGTTTCAAAAACCTCCTCTTTCCTTCAATAGTATTTTTGTTTCATTTCATTCCAAATTGTTAGGGATTTGGGCCCCTTAGGTTAAATTTATTTTGAAAACAAGGCAATGCACAATTGAATGTCGAGACGTGCATTGCAGTGCATTGGAATTGAAGGCCAAGGGCACTTTCAACGCACTGTCTCTTGACTAGGGGTGAGTTGGGCACAATTCACATTTTTTTTTCTTTGCAGTGTGCCTAATGTTTTCCTATTTTTTTCATGAAATGGGTCCTAATGAGTCTTATGGTTGTGTTTTAGGGATTCAATGGACCAAAATGACAATTACTTGGAGGGAAAGAGAACATGAGGAACAAAACATGATTGCCCTAAATGATTCGGGTACTGTAAGATACCTCAAAGACTGTGGGTTGCTGAAGCACTTCAAATTATCTGGTATGAGGCAACAGATAGAGCTTTTGGAGTTCCTTGTTCATGCATGGGATCCAACAATTCGGGCATTTCATATTGGGAACAATGTGGTCCCAATTTTAGTGGAGGATATCTATTTTCTAACAAGCTTGTCGAGGAGAGGCCTGCCCATTTTTCTCTCAGGGTCTGCTCAGAGGAGAGACTATGAGAGACTACATATTGCAGTATTGCAATCCAGGGGCATAGCCTAGCAAGGATGGGAAAATAAAAATCCACGATGTTCATGATTTTCCATTGAGAACCATCTTATTCATGATGGCAAAGCTTGTTGGTACCTTTACACTCCATGTAGCAAAAATATCTTATATGCAGTATGCACTAGAGTGCATGGAACCAACAATTTTCAATTGGGCTAAAGCCGTACTCTCTATAATGAAAGAAAAAATGGGCAAGGCAAAGGAAGGAAGGTAGAAAAATTTCAACTATGGTTTGATCCTGATTTCTTTTGCCTTAGAGCGGATTCCATTGATGTAGCCTCAACATGTGACGTTGGGTATATCTAACCCTAGAGATCCAAGGATGCAGAGATGGGTAGAACTGATGGCTAGACATGCTGGTCAATAATCCATCGTGTTCTTGACTGCATTCTTTAGCTGGTTCAGGTGACAGATTATCACCATCGATGATTATGCATATGCAGGCGTCGACTTTCGAGGAGTTCCAGATTTAGCTTTAATAGAAGGCGCTCAATGGGGTGCAATTGGTAAGAATTTTTTGACCATGTTTTGTGATTTTTCTAAGGTTTATACATGTTTTTTCATTTTGATGTTTTCCCAAGACTAAACTAAAGTTTTGATGTATGTAGATGTGGGTCGAGTTCGACCAGTGGGAGAGCCAAAGCATGGAGCGGATGAGCTAGTAGAGAGGTCTGTTGGGAGAGCAGTCCTTCAGGATTTGGATATGGCTGAGACTCTTGCTAAGCTTCAACATCACATACAGGGGTTGACCTTTTGGATTCTGGATTTTCGGATCGAAGAGTTACCCATGCGACTGCAGCGCCATACTATTGGCATTACTAACCATTGGATGCGGTTACTGCGAAGGATAGCTAGATCAATATCATGTTATCATGAGCACCACTAGTTTACTTTTGACATGTTGCATAAATTTTGAGGTCATATGACCAATGTGTCTTGGGCACAAATTTTGTAAAAACCTATAACTATCTACCTATTTGATTTTAGTGTTTTCCTATGTTTATTGCGCAATCCTATTCAATTGTGTGAATGTATCTTTACATGTGTCGCAAATGTCTATTTATAACATAATTCACTAAAGAATGAGTTAATGTGTTTAAGTTTCTGGAAATGTATTGACATGCAATGAAATCAAAATGTCTTTCCAAAAGTTGAACTCTTAGGATATACGATGCAGTGTTAAATTTTTGACAGTATAAACACTAGTAAGTTGCAGTATCACAAGTTGTGAGTCTAACCTAATAATGATGGGGTTAATACCAAATAAAATGGCATCAAAGAGAAGTTCAATCAGCGTGCTATACTCAGTGATATTGTTTTTCAATTAACCGATATAAATCCATTGAAAACTCACTAACTCTTCGTTTAGAATGAAAATGGCCCATGCTGTAGAGGATAGATTCTGCATACTTATACGACTAGCACCATCAACATACCCAACAAATGGTTCCAAAGATTCAGACATCTGAGATGAAATGTAAAGCAGATTACTAACTTCAAGAAAACTCTAGAAAAACAAACTAATATGGTAAATGCAAATCAACAACATATATACAATATAATATAAAAAAATACTACGCTCATGATTAAACATAGTAATGTTTTAGATACAACCCATTTCAGGGTTGTGCCAATTGAATTCCATCGTAATCTACCAACTCGTAGGCACCCTTAGCAAGAACTATTTTGAAAATATAGGGGCCATGTCATAATGGCTCAAATTTCCCTATACTTATTACATCAACTTCCTGATCATAAAAGAGGAGCAGGTCACCCTCTAAGAAGATGTGAGGCTAGACATGCTTGCCGTATTGCGCCTTTATATGTCTCTTATGCGTTTCGTTGGCCAATTGTGCTTCATGATGTGTTTCATCAAGATGGATGAGGTTAAAAAGATGCACTTCTTCAACAAAGGTGTTAGGTAACAAGTCGATTGCGAGTTTTAACGATGGTATTTCACATTGGATTGGAAAGATATCTTCCAGACCACACACCAATTGAAAGGGGGTAAATTTGGTTGCCTTTCTCACCAAGGTTCGGTATGCCCACAAAGCTGAGTACAAGATCATATGAAAATTTCGTTTATGAAGTCCTATCATTCATTGAAGCATTCGTTTAAGAATTTTGTTAATAGCCTCAACTTGTCCATTTGATTGTGGTAATAAGGAGTAGAACTATTATGCAGAAATCCGGATTTTGCAGTCAAATCATTCATCATATGATTGCAAAAATGTGACCCATGATTTTTGACTATAGCCTGTGGGACCCCAAACCGTGAAATGACATGATTAAAAAAAAATAATGCAGTTGTTTGTCCTGTGCTGTTGAATGTAGGCATAGCTTTGACCCACTTGGTAAAGTAGTCTACTGCGACAATAATGTAAGCATTCCCCCTAGACGAATGAGGTTTACAGGTCATGAAGTCAATGCCCCATTTCTAAAATGGTCTCACAGAGACAACAAGATGCAATGGCACTGGCGGTTTGCAGACTTTACGATCAAATATCTGGCACGCATGACAAATTCTAACCTTGAGGGTGCAATTGCGAAATATGGTAGGCCAAAAGTAACCAGCGTGGAGTATCTTATGTGCGACAGCGTATCTAGACAAGTGTCCACCACAAGACCCGACATGGCAATCATTTAAAACCCTTTCAGCCTCCTCATGAGTGAGGCACCTTCTTAAAATTGTATCGACACCAGGACGATAAAGTGTATCGCCGATGATCATATAATATTTGGCTTGGTATCAAATATGTCGCTGGTCAGAGCGAGAGGTATCAGGCTGAGAATTATAGGTGTGGAGATAAATGATAAAATATCCATACCAAGGATCATATGACCCAATCAAAAATAAAGGCTCATCAGGAATAGATGGTTCCGATGTAGTAGCAATACTATCAAAGGGAAGATCACAGAGAAGCTCAGCCGAAACTAAATAATTTTTTGACTTGGATTTGATGAATTCCAAATCAAATTCCTACAAAATGACAATCCATTTTGAATACTTTCCTCCCAACAATTAACGTGATAATATATAAGTCATGGGGTTGTAATTCGAACTGACAATGGTCTTTCAAAACAGGATATAGTGGCAAAATCTTTGGATAGCTTGAACAACCGCCAAGGTAAGCTTTTCTACGTATGAATACTTCACTTCCATATCATTGAGATTAGAAATAAAATAATATATTAGATGTTCTATCCCATTTTATACTTGGACCAATACCATAGCAATGGTTGTATCAACCGCAGCGATATATAAAAAATAATCACTTTGATAATTAGGGGGATACATTAATGATGCCCGGACAAGTGTATCCTTGGCAACATCAAAAGAAGCTTTCAAAATCTTATCCCAATAGAAGGGAATGACATTTTTCAAGAGCCGAGTAAATCCTTTAGCCATTTTGGCGTAGTTGGGTATGAACCTCCTTAGGAAGTTAGCCTTTCCTTGAAGTTTCTGTAACTGAGGCAAATTTTATGGTGCAGGAAAATCGAGAATGGCCTAGACCTTCAGTGGGTTGATTCGAATTCCTTATTTTGAGATGATTAGTCCTAGAAAACAATTAGAACCAACACAAAACACACATTTATGTTGATTGAGGCATATTTTGTAGTGTCGACAACTTAAAAAGATAGCTCTCAAATGCATCGGGTGATCAGTTCGGTTTTGTGAATGCGCAGGTAAATCGTCTAGATAGGGTTGAAAAATGTGCTTGATGTCATTGAAAGCATAATCCATTACTCTTTGAAAAGTTACCCCAACATTCTTTAAACCAAACGGGAGTTTCCGATAAGCGAATGTGCCCCAGGGATAGATGAATGTTGTCTTATATCGGTCCTTTGGGTAGATATTGATTTGATTATATCCAGAAAATCCATCTATGAACAAAAATATTTCGCATCCAGCATAATCGTTAATAATCTGGTCGATAAAGGGAGTAGGATAGTTGTCTTTTGGACAAGCAAGATTGACATCCTGATAATCGACACACACTATGATGGTTCCTTGTTTTTTCATAACATGAACAATGTTGGAAACCCACTCAGTAAGTGGAACAGGGTAAATGAAACCAACAAGAAATTTTTTTTCAACTTCTTCTTTAATGGCAACAACCTTATTTGGATGAACATGATGAATGCGTTGACGTATCGACTTGACATCAGGGTACATATTGATAGTGTGTTCAACGATACTAGTATCTATGCCTAGCATTTCCTTTTAAGGTTAAGAAAATACATCATGAAATTCATGAAAGAGAGAGCGATATGTTTTTAGTTCTGATGGAGAACAAGACACACTGATATGAATGTTTTCTACAATGCCGGGTTTGGTCGAAATATTGATAGAAATGATTTTTTCAATATTTGATAAATTTCACTCGAAATCAATTGCATTAAAAGGAAAAGAATTTGAAAATAATGTTTTGATTGATGGGTGATATAGTTAGCTAATATTATATTCTTCGTAACCTTGAAGATGGGAGCGATGATGATGATCTTCCCATGGCTCTCCATCTGGCATCATGGATTCCAATATATTCTCATCTATCAAGAAATTTAAGGAAAAAGGATTTGATGGAGTACCATAATATAATTAACGATCAACCCAAACGACCAACGATAATGATTTCGGATTCACTGCCCAAGCCATGTAGATTGATTTCTATGCCAACTCAATTGGGATGGGTGACAAAAATTCATTCAATGTAACAACTTTAGAATCACCCGTAATCTTCCTTAAGCCAGATGGAGTGGAAGATATCATGTAGCAGGTCTCTATGTTTGCAATTTCTGCCGACGTCGCAGGTGGCAGTAATGCAAAGGTTCCCATGAGAGTGGAATCCTTTAAGAGTCCCACACCAATGTTCTGAAGTGAGAGTTGTGGTGTGTAAACTAATGGAACGCTTCCAGTTACTTGGGAACTAGAGGTAAAGAAGGATAGATGATTTATGATTGTGTTAACACCTTTTTGTGGAAAGGCGATCATTCTAAAATATGTAGAGACGATCACAGACATAGCATATACCAATGGCCTTCTGAGTAAAATGTGGTAATCAAGGGGTCCGTAAATGACCTCAACTTCAACATTCACTGTTTCCCCCCTAGTTCAACATGCAGGTTATTGATAATACCACAAGGTTTATATTTACGTCTGTCAAAAACTTTCAACGTAGTAGGCAATTGAGATAGGCGCAGTGAGCCAAGTGACTTCCAACATTTTAGAGACATAATGTACATAGATGCTCCCTCATCAATAATAGTACGATGAAAAAGTGATTGAGAACATTTACTTGGATGGAGAATGCCAATTATGCTGGTACTTATGGCACATAGCTCGTATGATTAAAGACTACGAGATTGGAATCTGTCAGAACAATTCTACTAATCGTTGAAAACAAAGCCTGCTTCTGGGAGGGACAATTTTGAAGCACCTCAAGCGCTGAGATGGATGAAGGGTATTGAGCCAAATATTCAACTATATTATAATTTTTAGCAGCTCGGGCTCGAGGATTAAATGTTGATTTATGAACGACTCCCTTGGGGGGATTGATTGCCAATTTAGGAATAACAGTTGGCGGTATCAATTTTGTAGATAGATTCATGGTCAAAGTAGTAGGTTGATCAATAGCCTGAATACCAAAATATTTATTACACGTTGACACCAAAACATCAATTGATGGCTTCGTGAGAGACAACATAAGCACTTCTGAACAAGAAGTTGGATCCGTAGCAACCAAATTTGTGTCCAGATTCGGAAATGTGTCTGTCAACACTGCAGATGCATATGAGGTCTTAATCAATCTTGAGGCTTCTAAATGGTGAGGACAATCCCGAACAAATTTTTCCTCATTATATATTATGCAAGGGTAACGATGTTTTCGATTTCTAGTCGATTTATCAGATGATCTTTCCTGCATGGTAGAAGTTTTATTTTTCTTTGATATCCCATTTTTCTTACTTCTGGTTGCTTGTCACTTTTGCATTTGTCAGATGACACAAATTGGATTTTGTAAGAAGGCGCAGGATCAAATGCAGTTGAGTGATGTGTGATTGCAGTATTGATCATACTGTCTCTGTCATGAGAGTCCTTAGATGGAGGAGGAACAGTAAAATTAGATCGTGGTGCATTGGGAATTTTCTCGTAGAGCATGCCAGACTGAGTATGAATCAAGTTTAAATATTGGGCATGAGAAATGAACTTCTCTGCAGTGACGATGCCACCCTTAGCCACATCCTTAATTATAGATGGTAATAGGGAATTAATGAACCACTCAGCAAGGAGCTGATCAAGAATAAATGTCTTAACCATTCTACGATGACGACGCCACTCATGACTATGATCAGAAATGTGAGTAGCATTAGTCTGTTTAAAATTAGTCAAGAGTTTTGTTCCAGTCTATTATCATATGGATAACTGGAAGTGGGTGAAAAAGACAGTAATTAAGGCAATGAAATTATCAAAAGAAGCTCTTGGTAAATCAATGTACCATTTCGCGACTGGACCAGTGAGCATACGTTGGAAAATACGTTGTCGAACGGAGTCATGATTTAGGGAGTTAGATGAACACTACAAATGATAAGTCATGACATGCGTTGATGGGTCTTCCCCATGGTTTCCATTTAACTTAGGAATATCTGAGGGTAATTTATGAGGTATCACCGACCATTAAGGAGCATAATTGATTGGATCATTGGTGAGCTGGTTTATATTTGGTAATTCTAAAGTTGCAACAAAGGGTAACTGTCGATTAAGGTCGGGTTGAGCATAGCTAGGGTATGATGGAATTTCTTGGGAAACAGGCCTTTGAGCACAAGCATAAGGAATTTGTTGTTGGTAACCCAGATAGGGGTTGTTTTGAAAAGAAAACGCTTGAGGATTTTGTTGACCAAAACTTGGGTACGCTACTTGTTGAAATGAAGGTTGTGGCATTTGCACTTGTGGTTGCCAAGGGGTCTGCCCACCAATATTATAACCCAAAATAGGATAGCTTGGATTTGGATGCAGATAGGTATAACCTGGTTGCGGCTGTGACATCCCATAATATGGTATTCCAGCTTGTGAATAAACAATTCCGGATATAGGTGGTTGTTGTAAACTAGCCGAAGGAGTTGGAGTCTGAGGGCCCAATACCTGAGGGTATTGGGTGGAAGGACCCGCCTAATATAGTTCAGGTATAATGGTTTGAGTCTGTAATAGGGGAAAGGATGTATTAACAAGTGGAATTGATGTGGGTGCAATAGGTTGAACCGATTGATACGAGTGTACAACCGTTTGTGGTTGGATGGGTAGAGTGGGCTTCCAGTGACAAAAATTAATTTCGACATTAGGATAACCATATAACGATGGAGTATTGTAAACATGGGTGACCATATGTTGCCCCCCAGCCAAATAATGATAGAGTATTGTCAATATGGGTGACCATATGTCGCCCCCCAGCATGAGGAGTATAATAAGATGGAAATATTGTTTTCCAAATGCAGGGGGTCCAGTTGAAATTGTACTGGATGGAATATACCTAGATGTACCAGCTTGATATTGCCTTTATGATGTATATAAAGTATCAATCCATTCAGTACTCACTATAGATTTACTAGTTAGAATACCAGACGATGACATTGGTGAAGTCCATGGGTTTGAGGATGCACCAAAGAAGGTTCCAGATAAAGATTGGTAACCAGGTGGGATGGAAGGGCCACCATATAAATGTGGCTTTGGTGATGTTGTGAACATCGACGGGGTAGCAAGAATAGGTTATGTCGTAACTAGAATAGATGGTCTAGCCTAAGATGTTGGCTCAGACATGGTTATTCAACCAAATGTATACCCTATTGGATCTACGAGAACTCTAATAGACAAAGGATCAACAAAAGTAGAGGCATTTGATTGAGGAAAAGATTCATACAGGTAAAGCTCTACCCCAAAATGAGTTGGAGTTAAAGGTGTTTCGTCTTGTGGTATTTCTTCAATCGAACTTAAACCAAGTGGAAGAATTTCACTGTAAGGCCCAAAGCATATCTCAGGAGGTTGACTGCGCGATATGGGAGACTCAAGGGATACAATAGATTATGGGATGAACAATACAGGAACAACTTCCATTCGTTTGACTTCAGGATGCAGATGTTCTGGCAAAAAAGTGACAGGATCTTGATCAACTTCCAGTTGAACAACGTCGGGTTCGCGAGGTATGGTCTCACTAATTTGATGGATCATGACCACATGTAGCTATGAGGACTCTGTCTCGACAGTAGTAGATCAACCAAGATTTGTAGAAACAACTTATGACTACTCTGGTATATGTGAAGATGATGTCGCACCAGAGGTACTGAGAGTACTAGTTTCGGTAGAGCAATGTTGCCTTCGTCGACCAGAAGTACCTTCTGGTGGTAAAGGCGGTTTCAGGGCTATTCTACGTGAATGACGGGGAAAGGGGTGTTCTTCTTCCACAATGACTGATTTATTTTATGAAAAAAATAAAATAAAAAAATAAAAGGGGTAATTATAGGCAAAAGGTTTACCAAGTAATTGTGAATTGCAGAATACCTCTTGGCGAACCAAGAAGTATGGGCAGGAAATATCCTTGAATGTTGTGTTCAGTCTATCACAAGTTACAAGGCGGCTGATTCGGTTCACTATGGATGGATAGCAACCTAAATTTTTCCTCCCAAATACACCTAGAGGTACATGGAGGCCCAAGTCAGTATTAGCGCTGTCTAATGTGAAACCGCACAGTGAGAGCACCCATTTATAATTTTTGTACTAGAACACCACCCAATATACACGAAGGTATGTGGACGAGCTCCGATATGCTTACGTACATGGAGTGAGGTATCACACTCAGAATGTATCGCAAAAAAGTTAACGACAACTGCTATGTTTAACGACGCCAAAACACATCTCTAGTCTAGACCTTCTAAATGTTATCGCTATGGTTCAAATGCTTTCTTAGGTAAATTGACGTAGATTTTAAGTTGATCTTGTTTAAAAATTTTCATTTTGAGGTTCACTGTGTGATGTAATGGAAATTCCTAAAAATGCAAACTAAAATGATAAGCAGACTTTTCAATTTAGCTTTTACAATGAAAATCCTAGCTACTAAGGGAAAGAGAAATCAGTTTTAAAGAAAACATCAAAGAGCACAAACCAAAACGTAGCTTTCCTAACTTGTTCCTATGAAAAACACATAATTCACTATAAGCACATGTAGGTTTTTCTTTTCAGCTCCCTTAAAGTGAATGCAAGAAAGGAAACTATATGCATCAAATCAACACAAAACAAATGTTTTCTTATTTGAGAAATGAGGAATTTAACAACAATTTTCTTTTAGGTAAAATGAAGAATGGAACTACAATTTTTCCTAAAGGAAATGAAGAATTTAACGATAATTTCCTATACGAAAACAAATGGATCTAATGAAGAAATAAAATACTTTTAATTTTATTTTCCAATGACAAAGAAAAACACTTAAAGGGACATTGAACAAATTTACTTTTCAAAGAAGGAAGAATCAGGAAAATTCACTGGTCTCTAAGATGTATTAGACAGTTGAAAACATAGCTAAAAAATGGCTGAGAATGATGGTAATCAAAAATTTGAATGGAATTTGGTTGGTTGAGGGGGCAACGTAGTCCCTAATGGGAGACAGTGCGTTGCAGTGCACCTCTGAGTGGGAGACAATGCACTGCAGTGCACTGTGTCTTGACCAATAGTGCGTTGAGCGCATCAGTGATTGAAAATGAAAGCTACAGAACATGCAATTATTTCATTCAAAAGTATAATAACTAAAATTAGATGCTAAAATGTGGATAAGAAGAGACAAAAACACCAGGAATGATAGGAAACTCCCTAGAGGAGTCGCCAATTTGTTATGTATAATTATGATCTACGGATAAATAAAATTCCCTAAGTGTGGTGCTAGGAACTTAGAACAACAGATGAAAGACTTTGCTATCACTTTCTCTAACATAAATAGAGACATAGAATGATAGAAGAACCTACTTGTGATCCAAGCGATTCTTCTTCTCTTTCTGTCACTTTTGTTGTCACCTTCAATCCAACTCAGATCGCTAGATTGTTTCCTGCAAGCATGAACAAAGAACAACAAACATATTGAAATATACAGATGCCTATTTATATTAATCACTTAAATCGATGAAACATGAAACATATATATCATTCAAGAATCCATTTTATGAGAAATAGAAGCATAAGCAGATACATATATGGGAAAATGAACATCAATCTATATTAAAGAGTAGAAGGGGGAGGTTACAACCAATGATCGATTTGATGTCACCAACTCCAACTTCATCCCAACCTCATCACATCCAACATCACACCAGCAGCATATCAGTACTTTCATTCTCTCAAATGAGAATCCAACAACATTACTTTGCCAAAATTCTTCCTTCCCTAACACTAGGATCCGTTCTCAATTTATAGGCAAAATGATGGTAGTTGCTCAATGAATGAATTTCTAATAATAGGAAATACATGTTTCCAAGTTCAGAGGTGTTAGATGGACACCTAGATTCTAAGTTTGACACATATGGACTCTTCTAGAAGGCACCGATCATGTGGAGATTCCCAAACAATGAGAATTTCGCTCCCAATTGACCAACACACTCTTGAATGTCGGGAAGTGCATTGTAGTGAACCCTTGAATGGAGGATGCTACATATGCAACACATTTAGTCCCTTTAGAGGTTTCATTTGTGAGTCAATAGGTGATATAACATATACTTCAAACCTTGGAAATAACACAATAGAAGCCATGAATGATTTGTTCTTCTATTAGGGCATATAATAATTGAAATGTAAGGGGATGATAGAACCTATTGCATTGGTCATGGGAATGATGTCCAGTTTGACCAGGTCATGGGGGATGATACCCAAATTGACCTATAACACTCATCATTCAGGAATTTTACTTAGAAACATCTTCCAGTACCTTGAGGATTGGTACATCATCGACAGGTTTCACGCTTCTAGACTTTCGAACGAAATATTTTGTTTGGCATTCGACATCAAATCATCTATTTATGCCTTGAAAATTGTACTACAATACCTTGAAAGACATCAACATCAATGGTGGTTTTCTCGTGTCTGTTAACAGTTCACATCATTGGCTGGTAATCGAACGATGTCTTCCCATGTTTGATTTCAAATCATATATTCACATGGTTAGAATTGTACCTGAACGATTGTGTGAACAAGATAAGAAGACTCGGATCTAGTTTCATCCATCCGGGCTGCAATTTTAGGATTGTTGTACACATCATCTATACGATGGATTTACATAGAGATCGTCATCCGAACACGGGCCTATATATGTAAGCATGTCTATATCGGGCAACATTCCAATGTAGACAAATTTCTGAATTTTGTACATGTTATGATAGTTATGTGCTGAGCATGGGTATGCCTCCCTAAAAAATTCACGATCAAGATATAAGATATCATGATATAATGTATTGCAAGTTTTATGCATGTCACCATCCACTTCATATCTTACTCATCACATCGTAAATCATATCATCCAAATATTATTATTATTTTGAATTCATGCTTTAGGGGGCATTTGTTATAAGTCAATTTGGGCATCATTCCCCAGGACAAATGAATAGGGTCTATCATCCCCTTATATTTCAGTTGCTATATGCCCTAAGTGAAGACATTCCATTCATGGCTTTAATTGTGATATTTCCAAGGGTTGAAGTATATATTTTATGACCCATTGACTCACCAACACTCCTCTACAAGGGAATAATTGCATTCCAGTGCCAATACCTCCATCCAAGGGTGCACTGCAGTGCACTTCCTGACGCTCAAGATTGCATTGGTCACCTGGGAGTGAAATCATCATTGTTTTGGGAATCTCCACATGGGAAATTCCCTCTAGAAGAGTCCATAGGTGTCATAATTTGAATCCAAGTGTCCATCCAACATATGTGAACTTGGAAACATGTCTTTCCTATTAGAAAGCCATTCAATGAGAAACTACCATCAGTTTCCCTATAAATTGATCACTCATATAAGTGCTAAGGAGGAAGAATTTTGTGCAAAGTTATGCTGTTGGATTCTCAATTGATACTGAGATTGGAAGTACTGATATGCTGTTGAGATGATGATGGATGTGATGAGGGTGGAATGAAGTTGGAGCAGGTTGACGACAAATCGATCTATTTGTTGTAATATTCTCCTCCTACTCTATTAATAAAGATATTTATTCATTTTCTTAATACATATGTCTATATCTTGTGAAAAATATTATTGATGATGTATGTATTCTAAGATCTAATTGGTTTGATTTGATTAAGATAATAACTACTTGTATATTGTATGTTTTTTTTCTGTTCTATGTCTTTGATTGCAGGAATTGATCTAGCAGCTTGAGATGGATTGAGAGCGACGGTAACAATGACATAAGGAGAAAGAGAGAAAAAGTATAACATATAGGCTTCTTTCAATTTATGTATATCCATTTTTCTTAGAGAAAATAGTAGTTGTCTTTCTTCTGTTTTTTTGAGTGAATGAACACCACACTTAGGGAATTTAGTTTATCCGTAGATTGAAATTCCGTATAATAGTAGACCTTGGAAATTTGATAGGAAAGTGGTGCATGATGGAGAGAACAACACTTACAAGTTTTAAAAGGATGGTATCAAGCATACTCTTGTACCACTGAAGGAGGAAAGTATAACTAGGAAAAGTAGCTCAAAATTACGACTCTTAGGAGGAAAATAATTTCCACAACAAATAGAGAAAGAAGAGGTGAGCTATGCGGTGGCCTACAAACCAAAGGTAACACTTCTACACACTGAAATTGCAGATTTACTTGTTGAGATTCAAGAGATGTTACAAGAGTTTAATGATATTGTATTAGATGATTTTCCAAGTGAGCTTCCACCTAAGAGAAGTATCAACCATCACATAGACCCAATACTAGGAAAAAGCCTTTCAAATAAAACTACCTACCGAATGACATCCAAGGAGAATGAGGAAATAAGGAAACAAGTTCAAGGATTGCTTGATAAAGGTTTGATAAGGGAGAGCTTGAGTACATGTGTTGTCCCTATGGTACTTAGTCCAAATAAGGATGGAGAATGGAGGGTGTGCACATATTCTAGAATAATCAACAAGTTCACAATTAGGTACAAATTTCCATTGCCACAGATGGATAACATGATGTATTGTTTGAATGGAGCAACCTAATTTTCAAAGGTTAATTTGAAGAGTGGTCAACATTAGATCTGGATCAGAGAAGGGGATGAGTGGAAGAAAAATTTCAAGACCAAAAACAAACTATGTGAATGGTTGGTCATGCCATTTGGACTAAGAAATGCACCACGTACTTTCATGTGACTGATGAACGAAATATTGAAGGAGTTCGTCGGTAAGTTTATTATTGTTTATTTGGACAATATTTTTATTTTTCAGCTAATCAAAGGAAGAACACCTTAGGCATGTAAGGTATGCTCTAGAAAGGTTGCAGTAGGAGAAACCATTGATTAACCTAAAGAAATGCCAATTTTCATGGAGACTAAGTTGGTATATTTAAGCTTTTTCATTTTAAAGGATGGACTAAAAATGCATCCTAAAAAAATAAAATAAATTGTGAGTTGGCCTTCACCCAAGAAAATTTTCAAATTTAGGAGCTTTCATGGATTACCTAGATTTTATTGGAAGTTCACCAAGAATTTCAATGGTATTTGTGCACCCATCGTTGAAGCAATCAAGAAAGATAAACAACCATTTTGTTGGATAGTAGTGTTATTTTTTTTTTACCATAAAAAGTGTTTTAGCCACAAAATTTTGTGGAGAGGCTAGAATACACGAGTTCTCCAAAACCTAAAAATCATTTATGGAAATTCCACCTAGAAGTGTCTCAATTAGATTATTAACCTATTTTTAAATATTTCTGAAGTCTAAACTTAGGGAATATGGTTAATTAATCAATATTAATTTAGATAAGGCGATAATAATTAGAAACTCACGCGGATAGATCCAAAGATGATTCTAACCATTGTTTAAGTTTTAATCTTGGTCGTTGGTGCTCCAACAATGGATTATAAGAGGAGGTCAATGTGGTGATGGAGAAGATGCTTGCAGAGTTCGATTTCAATGGCTAATTGATTTCCATAGTAGCAACAGTCAGTTATCGGAGAGAGAGTCAGAGAGATAAAAGCAGTGTGAGAGGGGTAGGGATAGTGATCCAGAGGAAATATTTATAGATTCAGAGAGGCAACAATAAGGGGGTTGATTTATCCCAGAGAGGCAGTGCAGAGGCTCTAAAAAGTAGCTTCAACAGGTAGATCGATTTGGTGGAGATAAAATCATTCTTAGTTCCAGAGGCTGGGCATAGGTTACAGAAGGTTTGAGAGACATTTCCTCAACAAATAGAGGTAAAACGACTTCATTAGAAGTAATTTTGAGCCACATGTTTGGGAGACAACGTAGAGGCAGTGCAAAGGGGTTCACGATGAGGTTTGGACGGCCAATTTACTAAAGGCAAGTCGTCCTAGAATATTCTTGTAGAAGGATAATCCCCTTTAGTATTTTTCCCAAATTTTCTTGCTGTTTGGATTGTGATTTGGGCATCCATGGATGTACTCTGAATTCACTGCTACATAATAATAAAAACCCTTACTGCTTCACCAGTTTTCCCGAGTTGGATTTTTTCCAAGGAATTTTGTCCAAAAATAATTGTGTTAATTTTATATGTGTGTGTTAGCATTTCTTCCACTGTTTTATTTTTGTATATTTTAGTGTGATTTATTTAGTATTTTTAATAGCGAAAATAAATAAATTGTTAAATTAAATTAATAATTAGGAGAATAATTTCCAGTTGTTGCAATAGGTTTCCGGTTTGGAATTTTCACCTGGTATTAGAGTGAAGTTGATTAGATGGAGAGCTCAGAGGAAAATAAGAAGGAATTTCGCTGCTCAATAAGGGAATCATGCTGAAATTCCCAGGGGAAGAGTAATCACTTTTCCAAGAGGTCGAGTTGCATGAGGAAATTTGATTTTTTTGAGGCAGAAAAATTTGAGTTTTGCAGATCGAGTATCTCTAGAGGTAGAGGGAGAAACCCAATATTTTTCGTTGGGAAGATCTCTAATTGGATGTGGAAGGTTTTTGTAGTAGTTTCTAGATTAGAACCTGCAGCGGGTGGAAGAAAGGCACACACATTTGGAAAATTTCTTTTAGGGAACTTCTAGTCTCAGAAGTTCAAATTTACAGTTGTAGATCAACAATAGAACCTATGAGAGCCATGCATTCCAGGAGGGAGTACGAGTAGCAGAAAAATATTCGAGCACAAGGGAAGAGGATTTTTCTACATTCATCAAATATGGCCACTACAGGGCTGAGAGATCAAGAAAAGTTGGATGGTTCTTCCAACTATTTCATTGGAAGGCAAGGATCTCCCTCCTTCTAGATGATTTTTTCCTGAAGGCATATATCGATAATGTGGTGGAAGTTCCCATGGATGCAGATCAATTGAAGGAAGGAGTACAAAAGGGAGATGGAACAAGAGAAAAATTTGATCCTAGATAGAGTCTGGGATCATGTAGTCTCGCATATAGCTGGAAAGGATACTGTCAAGAAGGCATGGGATGATCTTGCCACATTGTATCAGGGTACTTCCGAGTAGCGAAAGATGTACCTCGAGGAGAAGTTGAGATGAATCTAGATTCAAAAATGGGAAGGCATAGACCCCTTCCATACCAGGATTTAGGAGGTCCAAGACCAATTTTTAGTTGTTGGGGTAGTGTCTCAACCCACGAAGCTAGTGTGATTAGCTCTCAACAATGTCTCTAAGGAGTGGAAATTTTTTTTCCAAAGGCATATTGGGAAGATACACACTACCAGGAAGGGAAAATATGTGGGATGATTTGCAACAGGAGGAGTTGAGATGAGCTCTATTAAAGATCTCCATCAGTGGAAGCAGCAACAGGTCATAGCAGGTGAAGGAGGAGGATAATGTGACCCATAAATCAAAGGGTCCTAATCAGGGATAGGGGGAACAGAGGAAGAAGAGTAAGGGCTTTTCAAAGGTCAAGTGCTTCATATGTGGTGAGCTAGGCTACTATAGTACCGAATGTCCCCCTCTTAAAAATAAGGACAAGGAGGAGAAGCAGGACCAACAAGCAATGCAGAGATCGACAGTATTTCCTCCTAGAGGATGGAGGAAGAATTCACTATGTTTGCCGATATAACTCTAGGAGTTAGGTGGGGTGATTTGGTTTTGTAGCCCTTAAGAGTTATAGTTGGGAAATATATTTGAGGAGCACACCTCTTGTATTAGTGCTTGGATATATGGGCCCATAGGATTTAGTAGCAGGATGGACCAGTGAAAGTTGGTGCAGTGAGATGCCAGAGTGAAAATTGAAGAGACTAGGAGCTGTCAGATACTGGGGAGCGCAGTGAAGAGTTGGAAACCGTGTAGATGGCATAGTGAAGAGTCATCAGGAGCACAAATTCAACAGTGAAAGTGCATATGCTAGTAGCAGTCAAGACTCAGGTGAAAAATGCATCATACTAAAAAAAAATTATTTTGGATGTTTTTCTGTTGCACATGTTGCTGTTACAAAAAAAAACAGATGCAGTGTTGGCAGCAGTTCAACAGGGTTAGAATCAACACAAATGCATCGCATATCAAAGTTACACAGTGGTTGATGGGAAGTAGTAGACAAACATCAACAATGTGACATGAGATGATGTAGAGAAAATGTGTTCTGGTAGTAGGTGCAACACTAGAACACATTCCTCACTAAGAGGGAGTGTCAATTTTTGTAGCATTGGATATGTTCTAGCCACAAAATGTTGTGGAGAGGATAATATGCATTAGTTCTCCAAAACCTAGAAATTGTTTTTGGAAATATCGCCTAGAAGTGTCTCAATTAGATTATTAACCATTTTTTAAATATTTCCCAAGTCTAAACTTAGGGAATATGGTTAATTAATTAGTATTAATTGAGATAAGGTGAGAATAATCTAGAAACTCACACAGATCGACCTAGAGATGATTCTAGCCATTGATTAAGTTTTAATCTTGGCCATTGGTGCTCCAACAATGTATTATAAGAGGAGGTCGATGTGGTTATGGAGAATACATTTGCAGTGTTTGATTTCATTGGCAGATCAATTTACACAGTAGCAACAGGAATTTGCTGGAGAGAGAGTCAGAGAGATCAAAGTAGTGTGAGAGGGGCAGGGATAGTGATCTGGAGGAAATATTTCTAGATCCGGAGAGGCAACATTAAGACGGACAAGATATCCTAGTGAGGAAGTGCTGAGGCTCTGCACAATAGAATCAACAGGCAGATCGATTTGGTGGAGAGAAAAATAATTCTTAGTTCTAAAGGTTAGGCAAAGGTTCCAGAAGGCCGTAGAGATGATTTCCTAAAAAAATGGAGGAAAAATGACTTCATTAGAGGCAGTTTCGATCCACACGTGGGGGAGGCAACATAAAGACTGTTGAACATTGGATAAACCAACGCTCTTTGTGTGTTTCGCAACATGGACTAATCGCCTCTCATGGATCCTTATCTCTGGTGATGCAATCGTTGACTAACACTTGCGGGTTTTTGTCTAACGACAATCATGATTCCCAACAAGTGGTATCAAAGTGTAGGCCACGAGTTCGATACACACCCTACTCACGTTGGGGGGATATCGTTGGACATTGGATAAACCAACACTCTCTGTGTGTTTCGCAACATGGAGTAACCACCTCTCATGGATCCTTATCTTTGGTGATGCGATCGTTGACTAACACTTGTAGGGTTTGGACTAACGATAATCCTGATTCCCTACAAAGGTAACACAATGGGGCTCACTCTGAGGTTTTGACAACTAGTTTTTTGAAGGCAATTCGTGCCAAAGTTTGCTTGTGGGAGAAGGGTAATTCCTTTCAGTAATTTTCCCATATTTTATTGCTATTTGGATTTCCATTTGGGCATCCATATATGTACTTAGATTTCACTGTTGAATAATAATAAAAACCCTCACTGCTACACCAGTTTTCTTGAGTTGGGTTTTTCCGGGGACTTTTGTCCCAAAATAATTGTGTTAATTTTATGTGTGTGTGATAGAATTTCTTCCAGTGTTTATTCTTCCAAAGTTTTATTTGTGTATATTGCAACGTGATTTATTCAATATTTCTCATAGCAAGAAAAAAAATAATTTTTAAATTAAATTAACAATTAGGAGAATAATTTCGAGTTGCTACAATAGGATTTTGGTTTGAAATTTTCACAAGTAGAAACAAATAAAATTTTCTAGCTCTTGAAGAAGAAGATCACTAAGAAACTAATGTTGAAACTACTTGAATCCAATAAGATTTTCCAAGTTATATGTGATGCCAATGAAATAACCATTGGATCAGTATTAAGTCAAGAAGGTAGACTTATTTCATATTTCAACGAGAAGTTGAATCATTCAAAAAAAAAATAATCCTCTTATGACAATGAATTATATGTGGTTGCTCAAGATTTGAAGAATTGGAGACACTATTTTATGCCTAGGGAGTTTGTTATGTTCTCTGAAAAGTCTACATTACAATATATTATGCAACAACACAAGTTGAACCATAGGAATTCCAAGTGGTTGGAATTCCTAAAACGTTTCACCTTTGTTTCGAAACATGTGAGTGGACAAGAAAATAAGGTAGTTGATTCTTTGAGTAGGAGTAATATTTTAATCAAGTAGGAGTGCCATGTGCATATTTTTTGTTTTGATTATGTTAAGGAATTGTATGAGGATTGTGCTAATTTTCTAGAGGCCTTTGAAGCATGCAAGAACCCCATGAGTAGAGATAAAAATCCATGGTGGGAGTTTATGTTGCAGGATGGTTTGTTTTTCAAGAAAAACCAATTATGTATTCCTCGTTGTTCAATGAGAGAGAATTTGAGGCAAGAAAAGAACAATGGAGGATTGGAAGGGAATTTTGATGTTGACAAGACACTTGGGAAGCTAGAACACTCAATATTTCTGGCCAATAATGAGGACATATGTGCAGAAATATGAGAGGAAATGCAGTGTGTGTTAGCATGCAAAAGGGAGGAGTTAAAATGTTGGATTATATATTCGTTTCCCATTCCCAACAAACCATGGGACTCGGTGTGTATGTAATTTTTTTTGGGCTTACTAAGGACGCAATGAGGTAAGGACTCCATACTTGCAGTTGTGGACAGATTTACATAGATGGCTTATTTTATCTAATGTTTCAGGAGTAGTGATGCTAAACGTGTGGATCATTTGTTTTTCAATGAGATTATTTGATTGCATGGCTTGCCTAATGTAATCACCCCTCCCACATTTACCTAATTTCACCAGCTTGCCTGGGTAAACATGAAACAAAGAGTGAATATGAAATGATCTGACCTCCTAGATCCACTTAAGGAAGTGGGGCTGAAAAGCTTACCATAAACTAACAACTCACCTCATTCCTAAGTGCTACAAAACACTAAGGGGCCAAAGAACCTCCCCAGGTGACCAACCCTTGAGTTGTGGCTTCTTTTCACAAACTTTAACCCCCAACCACATGCATGACAATGCCTCCATGCGGTTATAAGCCTCCAATTGCATATACAAGCCTCCCTGAGTGTGGTTGTGATCCAAATTCTCTAGTTTTGAGCTCGCGGTCTCGAGATCAGTGCCACCTTTTCAGGCATGCCTATAGACCACTACCCATAATTGCTTGATACTATAAAATGGAAAAAAGATAAATATTTAATCTTAACTAAAAAACTTGACCTATACTACCTAGAAAATAATATACATTCCATCAAACCCATGGAAAACATGTAAGCTATAGGTCATGAATGCATATATGATCATAAAAGTTTGAGATTTATTTGAGAATAACCTAGAAGTCCCTATTCCCTCTCCACATAGTTGCAACTAGTTGCAACACTAGTTATTATTCCATACAATCATCATCGATCAATAGCTAAACATTTCATGATAAGAGCCATAGAACATATACATAATATAAACAACATCTAACTAGAAAATAACCAACATATAAACCATGTAAACCCAACCATAGTAGTACCAACATATTACCAAAAATATACATGAATCATCATAGAAGAATAAATCTTATTAACATATGGAAATTCCAACCAACTTAGGGACTTCCATGTACCACTTGACCATAGATTGGGATGAACCAAATCTATCTTTCAGCCAATCATCCCTGCACCATATTCCAAGCATGATTGTGGGATCTCATGGAATAAACCAAACAAAACCAAACCAACACTTCCAAAGGGAAAACCACCTCAACCCTCAACCAATGATTCCACCTCACAGTCAGACATCACTAACACCAACTAGACTAGCCTCTACCCAAGTTGTCTAGGGATCCATGAAATAGTAACTCAACCCATAGCCTTCTAGGGCTCTAAAGAATTTGTGCAACCTGACTCTAGGGACTAGTAACTCAACCCACTAAGGCATCTAGAGAATTTGTACCATCGTAGGCTCCAGGGCTTCTAGAGAGTTTGTTCGAGGGCTTCCAAAGAATTTTTTCCAACCCACAACCATAAGGAATTATTAGTACCAACCATAAAACAATCAAGTGGAAAAACCCACAACACCATGACTATCTAGGAAATTGAAAGGAAATTCTAAAACCACGGTCAATCCAGACAATCCTCCATGCCATTTATAGAACATAATTAGATAATCACATGCATATACCATGCATCCATAAATAAACAAGGAATCACACATGCAACCTATTACATGCAAATCAATCTAGCTATAGCTATTGATCCACTTGTTCCCTTATGCTTTCCTGCTTTCCCTTTCCTTCTTTCTCCAATCCAAGTAGGCCAAAGTGCTCAAAGAATGCTCTGAGATTTCTCTAAGTGTGCAAGAGTATGAGAGAATAGAAGAGAGATTCAAGTTAAAATTGACAAAAGGTTATACTGAAAACAATTGTGAACTGATCCTTAGAAGCCTTTTTATCATTGAGGCCTCTATTTTCTTCATTTTCCTTCATTTTCCATTCAATTTCCTCCTCATTCAAATATGTCATCATTCATTTCCCTTTCCTCCTATTTTCCTTTATTTTTATAAATAAATGTCAATTAATGCCTCTTTTCCTTTGCCAATGCCTTTGCCAATTTCCATAGCCATTAATTAATCACAAGTGATCCCCATCACTATGTTTTTCCAAACATTTAGCTTGGAATAAGTGTCCCATGACCTTGGTTTTTTTTTTTTTTTGTAGAGGAAATTAACAAGGGGTTGTTATAAACCCCTCCCCTGTGAGAAACACTGTCCTCGATGTTCAATGACACTTATAAACCAATAAAACACATGCTTTGCATGGGGCTTTATAATACAACTTGATATAGAATTTACATCATAAAAAATTGCTGAAGACATAACCAACATATCATGAACACCATACCTCTTATTGGAGCTTTACAATGTAACTCGATGTAGTATTTGCATACACATGCATATATAGACATAAAAAAAAACACTAAATCAAAACATATATTAGAATACATCCGTTAAACCAATGAATAAATAAGGATACATATCCCACATCTGATCAACCATCTACCATATAGCTTCACTGGGCCAAAAGTGCTTCCAGTACAATTTAACTTGCTCGATTGATCAAATCTAGAGCATGATAAGATTTCATTGCAAAATGCACTGAGGTTCCAACTGGAATTCTCCTTCTGGTTCCACCTTTAGTACATACCAGTCAATCACATGATCAACATTTTTCACATACTTCTTAAAAAATGAGATATGGAATACATCATGGAATTTCACTGTTGGAGGCAGTGCCAGTCAGTAGGCCACTGGTCGAATCCTCTCAAGGATCTCAAAAGGCCCGAAATATCAAGGTGCCATCTTGGTACATGATCCAATCCTCAAGGGGATCTTCTTGGGGTTGATGTGCAAGTACATATGTTCCCCAACCTAAAAATCCTTAAATACCCTGTGTTTATCTACATAAATCTTCTTCCTGTCCTGTGTTGCATTTAGATTATTCTTCATAACTTGTATTTCCTACTCCATTTCTGCCAACATGTCTGGTCAAATCAATACCCTATTCATTGGATCACTCCAATTGATAGAACTATTACAACTCTGCCCGTAAACTACCTCAAACATACTCATCTTCAAAGATTTTTGATTCCCATTATTGCACACAAATTCCACCAATGGAAGAAACTCTTCCCACTCCCATTGTTGATGCATGACATATATACTCAACATGTCCTCAAGAATCCTATTGAAATTCTTTGTCTATCCATTTTTCTACAGTTGATTAGTTTTTATGAAGGCCAAATCTATCCCCAAACCTGCAAACAACTCTTTCCAAAACCTGGAAGTGAACTTTGCATCTCTTTCTGACACAATATGCTTAGGAATATCATGTAACCTCACCATCTCCTTAGTGAATACTTGAGCTACCTCATGAGCTGAATTCATAGACTTCATTGAAATAAAGTAAGCTACCTTATTTAACCTGTCAACCACAACTAAAATAGAATCACATTGTCTAGATTTACTTGACAAATCTATAATGAAGTCCATGGAAATGACCTCCCATTTCCACTTTGGAATCATAATTAAATACATTAAACAAAATAGATGCTCATTCCACTTTGAAATCATAATCAAATACAGTAAAAAAATAGATGCTCACACTCTAATTTTACTTGTTGACAATCCAAACATCTCACAACAAACTTAGCCACCTATTTCTTCAAATTCGACTAATGGTAGAAATTTTCAACTATTTTCAATGTCTTCTAATATCTTGGGTGACCTGAATATGGCTTGATATGAAATTCCCGCAAGATAATCTTCTTGATCTCATTTTTTTTCGACACTTAGATCTTGTCCCTAAATATTACCAAACCATCTTTCGTGAGATGATAGTCCACATCTTGTTCACTTGTACCCTGATGCTATAACTTGTGCTTACGCTGTTGGTACATGTCATCCTGTTATCTTGCTTGCAAGATCCAATCTTGTAAATCTGTCCCATATGAACTCAGAGCTGCTATGTGATTTACCTGTTCTCTTCTGCTAAGAGCATCTGCAACCTTGTTCTCTTTACCCTTAAAGTATATGATCTCAAAGTCAAACTCAGTGAGCGTATCAAACCACCTAGCTTTCCTGGCATTTAGATTAGTTTGTTCAAACAAGTACCTCATCTCACTATGATCACTCATCAAGATGAATCTCCTGCTAAGACACATCTTCAATGCATGAATGAACACTTCCAACTCAACATCACGTGTCACATAGTTTTCCTCGTACTCATTCAATTTCCTTGAATCATAGCATGCAACCTATCCTTCGTACATCAAGAATCCATTAAGTAATCCCTTGAAAGCATCTGTATATACGAAAAAATCTTTATCGAAGTCTATAATATTTAGAACTGGAGCATTTGTAAGAAATTTCTCAAAACTAGCTGCATATTCCTCTATCCATTCAAAATTATTTTCCTTTCACTGCAAGAACGTAATAGGATAGGAAATTCATGAGAAGTTCCTAATGAACATCCTGTAATAACCCATTGATCCCATCAATGATTTAACATCATACACATTCCTAGGAGTTTCCCATTCCATGATATCTTTGATATTTTCTTGGTCCAATGCTATACCTTCCTTGGGAATCACATGTCCCAAGTAATGAACTTATATATGAAAGAAACTACATTTACTAAGATTGACATACAATTGATACTCTCTTAGAAACTTAAACACTGCTACTAAGTGTTTTGCATGCTCTTCTTCATTATTTGAATATATAACTATATCATCAATGGATACTATCACAAACTTGTCTAGATAAGGATGTAAAACACTATTCATCAAACACATGAAAGTATCTAGAGCATTTGTAAAACCAAAAGGAACTACTACAAACTCATAATTCCCATACATGGTCTGGAAAATAGTATTGTAGATGTCCTCTTCTTTGATGCGTACTTAATGATATCCGGATCTCGAGTCAATCTTTGAGAACATTGTTGTTCCCTTCAAGTCATCAAACAAGTGATCAATATGTGGCAGAGGGTACTTGTTTTTGATCATCACCTTGTTGAACTTCCTGTAATCAATACACAACCCGTGAGTGCCATCCTTCTTCTTCGCGAACAATATTGGTGAACCCTAAGGTGACACACTTAGCCTAATGTATCCCTTGTCCAACATTTCCTTCAACCGCAACTTCAGCTCCACTAACTCTAGAGTGCCCATACTTTAAGGTGCCTTTTATGTTGGTGCTGCTCTTGACATCAACTCAATAGAAAATTCCACTTCCCTCTGAGGCAGTAACTATGAGGTTTCCATTGTAAACACATCTTAAAACTACTACAAAACCATATACCTCTTCAAGACTTCTGCATCTTAAACAACCTTACCTTTCTCGCCATAAATATGAACTACAAATAATACACATCCTTTCATGCTGTTGTGCTTTGCCTACATAGTTGTAATCATTCTCATTGATGTAGGATTCTTCTTACCCTACAAGATTCTCTTCTCTCTTTCATTATCTAAGCACTCAATAGCCTTATCATAGAAATCCACCTTAGCGTTGTGAATATACAACCAATCCATACCCATTAAAATATTTTAGATGCATTGATGTAGACATACCATGTTGAGATTCAAAAAAATGATGATCCTAGTGAAAATTAAGCACTTACACTAGGTGGGGCCCGCAGGCTATTTTTAGGTGTATGTCTATTTTTAGAATGGTGAGAAAATTCTATTTATATCAGGAGTCTATTTTTATAATGGTGATAAAATTCTATTTATAGATGATGTTCTATTTTTAGATTCATGCGCGAAGTCTATTTATAGATCACATGTATATTTATAGAATGCATGTCGATTATTATTATCTCTTAATAATAATTGGACAATAAACATTAATCTATTTTCAATGAGCACACATAAATAGTTAACTAAAGTGGAAAATCAGTTAGCTAAGTGGATTTCGAGTTGAGTGGTTGGTTGGTGGGTCATGCAAGTGGACTTAGTTGTAACTGAGCGATTCAAAGTTGTAACAGAGTTATATGTGTAGTTATGTGAGTTGTAAAATAGTTTAACTCAGTTAAGTGAGTTAAACTCAGTTGTGCTAGTTGTAACTAAACATACACTAGTGAGATATCAGTGAATTAATTATTTACTGCTGTTAACTACATGCATGTCAGATCCAGTGGAGACCTAGTTGAGAGATAGGTGACAGGGACAATTTGACTATTAGTTGTGACATTAGTGGGTGCACTCATGCAACCACACACACATTGGAGATGCCAATGTGGATTGCGTAGTCAAGGCAAGGCAGGATCTCATTCATTCAGGGATTGTGATCAGAAGGGATTGCGCAATGGAGGAAGGCTATCAGGAGGTAGTAAATTGGCACATGCATTTGCCAATTTTTGTATGACAGTGTGAGACGATGGTATATTGTACTGAGAGCTCTTAGAGTAGAGTTTTTTATGAGATTGTTTCATGATCTATGATATATACATAATATATGATAGTGGGTATTTTAGCTTTAAGATTTCCCGATAAAAACATTTATGTTATGTGTGATTGATATTTCTTCATGTGTTTGCAATTGGCGATCGTGTTTTAAATTTTTGCAAGAATTTTTGTAGAAGCAATTCTGTATTTAATAGTGGCATATAATTTTTAGATCAAGAGAATCCAGACAATACATAATTTTATTAAAATTTCTACATGGTATCGGAGCGAAGAAGATTGCAATTTTGAAGTAGTAGCTAAGTTTGTTGGTGGAAACAATTTGAATTTGCTGCAAAAATTTCTTGGTGCGACAGTTGAGTAAACATCGAAATGGATTTCAATGGCTTGCGGCTAGAGTATGCACTCAAGGGCAGCTCGAACTAAATTTCCTGGAAGGACATGATGGAGGTGGTGCTTGAATATAATGGTTTGAAGGTATTCATCGACAATGATGTTCCTAAGCCCACTTCGACGGATGCTGCGTTACTTGATGCATGCAAAAAGAAAGTAGCAAAGACGAGAAAGGTTTTGTTGCAAGGTGTATGAGACCATATTGTCTCAGGCCTTCATGGGAAAGCCACTTCGTTTTCTATGTGGAAGGCTTTGACAGATATTTTCCAAAGTAGCAGCGACCATTGGAAATTGGCACCGAAGGATAAACTCAAAAAGATCAAGATGGAGAATCTCGACAATATTCCTAAGTATCTCACAAATTTTGTCCAATGTTAGGATGAACTGGGGAGTGTGGGAATCACAGTTGTTGATGATGATTTGGTGAGCTTGGCTCTCTTGGGAATTCCTAAGATTTGGCACAGTTATCAAGACTCTGTCAACGGACAGGAAAAAATGTCAGATTAGGAACAAATGTGGTTGGATCTAGTGCAGGAGGAGTTCAGGCGAAACACGAGAGATGGCTCTTCATCAAAGCATGATGATGAAGAGGATTGTGCTTTGGCTACCAAGGAAAGGAAAGGGAAGGGGAAGAATTTTGATTCAAAATCCGAGTCTAAAGGTAAGAAGCCAGATTTTTCCAAGGTGAAGTGTTTTCACTGTCACGAACATGGGCTTCTCGCCACTAACTGCCCACAGAAAAATAAGAACAAGAAGGTTTCTGCAGCTACAGTTGGTGAGGCCCTTGCCTCGCAATTTGAACTTGATTTCTCCTTGATCACATGCTTGGTTTCAAGTGCAATGGGATGGGTGTGGTATCTTGATAGTGGTGCTTCCTTCCACATGAAGGGAGATAAGGAGATTTTCAGTGACTTGGAGGAGAAAGATCTCCAGATGCATATAGAGATGGGTGACGATGGATGATACAATGCGGCTGACATTGGCAGCATTACCTTTGAGAGGGGTTCACGTAAACCATTTCAATTGAAATATGTTATGCATGTTCCAGGTCTAAAGAAAAACTTGGTGTCAGTCACGATGTTGGAGGAAAAAGGCTATGACATTTTTTTCAGCAATGGAAAAGCTTTCTTGTGACCTAAAACAACGAGTCAAGCCAAGAGGATAGGGAATCAAGTTAAGAATATCTACAAGTTGGAGGTATATGGCTGCACTGCCATGATGGGCAGGGCATAAAAAGTGGTGAGTCAAAATGAGGGTGAATTATGGCACATGCGATTGGGCCATCTTCATCATGGAGACTTGAAAGTCATGCAACAAATATCTACTGGACTTCCAATGGGAACACTTGCTTAGTTAGATCAGTGCAAGGGTTGCACCATGGGGATGTATGCAAAGTCCACATTTCATGAAAAGGAGAACCATGCTTCAATGATCTTGGAGAGAGTTCACATAGACGTGTGTGGACCATTCTGTAATATTCCCAAATTTTCACATGATATTCAGAATATTAGAGTTCTTAATTTTCTTAATGAATTAAGTAAATAAAAGGGTGGAGGGACCCATAATCCTCAAGATGAATACATATCCACTTTTTGTGTGTGAATGTGGATTGATTAAGCCTAGATCTACATAATGGGGTAGTGGAGCAACTACTAATGTGAATGGAGTGGAGATCATGTCTCATTAATGAGATAGATCATGGAGGTTGAAGCAGTCAACTAAGATCATGGAAGGCATCTAATGTAAGATCATAAATAATTCATGATGAAGTGATGGAGGAATGAGTGCAATTAATGCACACATGATGGAGTGGGTTTACATTGCATGTAGACATGATGAATGACTTGGAGAGACAACACAATCAAACATGGAGGATTATGTCCATATGCACAATGCAGTTTAGAGGTGGGCCAAGGCATGCAAAGGCTCATAAACTATATAAAGGAGATGAAGGCAACAATGGAGGCATGATTTTTGATTATTCATGTAAAGGTACGTTTGGATTTGGAATTTTCATTTGACATTCCATGCTTTCTTTAGTTGTTTATCTAAGATTGCAAGTGTTGTTTAGCACTTGGTGTTCCTAGTCGGGAATCCCACCTCTTTCAGTGAGTAGTTATTGGAAGAGGGTTGTACTTCATTCTTCATCAGGAATTGGTGCCAAATATCATTTCCATTCTCTGCAGAACATCTACCTTTAGGAATTACACAATTTTTGAAGATCAGTTTGGGAGGTGGAGGTTGTCTTCAGTATTTCAGCTGGAGAACCAGTGTAGAATTATTCCTATCACCTTGGGCTTGAAGATCAACATTCCCAGGGCTTCATTTTAGATGTGGCATCAGGAAAAATATTATTTAACTCCTATCAGTAGCAGTCCCATCAAGGATTGCACAGTCCATCATTGCAGATCCAAAGGAGGAAGGAAGTTACTATTATTTCAGCTAGTAATCCTATGAGGGACCATTCCCTTACCTTTACATCACCATTTCCATCAGCCTGAAGCTTATTGCGGCAAATTTCAGTAGGAATAGAGCCTCTCCCTCTTGTACAATCCATTCTCTATAGCAATTTCATATTCAGCTGCTGCAACTTGAAGGAGGAAGAAGAGGAGACAAGATCTCAAGCTCCTAGCTTGTAGATCTGGAAGAGGGATTAGCCCTCAAAGCTCAGATATGTTTGTATAAAATATTGCAGCCATCTTTAGATCAGATCTATCTTCAGATCTGCATAACCCAGCAGTCAAAGGATCAAACTCTAGGAGGGTGATTTTCCAAAGTTGTATATCTGGAAAATCCTTTCTAGGTTATCTTGGGTTCCCATCGCATTGGCCAGATCTTGAATCTTGGAATCATCAGAGCTTCTGAGCTCCATAGATATGCATTTCATTTTGCAACAGCTTCACCAAAAAAAGGGACAGTGCAGTATTTCTTCATGTAAGCTCACCAGTTATGCAGTGCTAGTTGTAGCATGTTTGCAGGGTGATTCTAGGCCATATCTTTGGCTAGATTCCCTTATCTTTTATACATTGTATAACTGAATCCTCTCCACATAATAAAAAGGCTCAGATTCTCTGTATATTCTGATGCTGTATTTAGATCTATTGTTTACTTAATTGCAATTCTTATATTATGTTTCAGTATTACTGCATTCTCCCTTTTGGGATATTACACATTCTCGGTTGCTTCAACAACAAAACACAGGTATTATGTTATTTTTGTTGATGAATTTTCTCATAAATGTTGGATATTTTTCATGCAAAAGAAGGATCAAACATTCTCAAAGTTCCGTGAGTTTAAGGCATTGGTTGAGAAAGAGTCGGGGAAGCAAGGGAAGGCTCTAAGGAGTGACAATGGTGGAGAATACATCTCGAACGAATTCAAAGACTTCTGTAGCAAAGAAGGAATTCAAAGAGAACTCATAGTGTCTCATAACCCACAAAAAAATGGGGTCGCAGAGAGGAAGAACAGAACAATCACGGGTGTTGCATGAGCGATGTTGCATGATCAGGGCCTACTAATGCATTTGTGGGCGAAGCATGCAACACTGCAGTCTATGTGCAAAACCGTTTTCCTCATAGAGTACGTGGCATGAGTACACCTGAAGAAGATTTTAATGGTAAGAAACTTGATGTTTCTCACTTTAATATTTTTTGCTCATCTATTTATGTGCATGTGACCAAGAACGTCAGGAAGAAGCTAGAGTTGACTACTGAAGTTGGGATATTTGTGGGGTACACAGAAACACCCTGTAATTATTGTGTGTATTTTCTAAACAATCAAATAGATGTGGTGTGACTGGATATAAAATTCAATGAGGAGAAAGCCATGAAGTTGTTGCTTGTGAGGGAGATAGACTTACATGCAGAGGAGGAACTTTTGGTTGCAAAAGATGAGTTTCTAGATGTGGATCAGCCACAGGAGGAGGTTCATGGAGTGGAGGAGTCCACTCACATAGAGCCAAAAATCAAAACTGGTAGAAGGCATACCACAGAAGCTGAGAGTCTAAAGTTTGATGCGACATAGAATGTAGGAGTCCCTACTTCATAGTGCAAACAAATATAGTCTCCTGATTGATTTACTGGATATATGGTGCTCATCAGAAAATTTATCGTGACTGAGCCATCTTTCTTTCAGGAAGCAATGTAGGAGCCCACATGGGTAGATGCAATGGTGGAGGAGTATGACTCCATTGTCAGAAACAATTCTTGGGAAATTGTTCCAAGGTCAGTTGATAAATCAGTGGTAGGTTCAAGATGGATCTACAAGGTAAAGCAAGCTCCTAATGGGAGTGTTGAGAAATACAAGGGCAGATTTGTGGCCCGGGGATTCTCATAGATCGAGGGGATTGGTTATGAAGTAACTTTTGCAGCTGTCGCACGATATTATTTCATAAGGACCATCCTTGCTCTCTCAGCGCAGATGGGTTGGCACATTCATTAGATGGATGTGAAAACTACGTTCCTTAATGGGATCATTGATATCCCATTAAGGAAGAATTGTACATTGAGCATTCTGAAGGATTTGAGATCTTCAGCAGTGAGTCGCATGTGTGCAGACTCAAAAGAGCACTATATGGGCTGAGGCAAGCACCTCGTGCTTGGTACAATCTAATTGACATCTATTTCACTGGAATTGGCTTCACCAAAAGTGAGGCGGATGAAAACCTATACCAGATTGTGGTGGAGGGTAAGCTTTTAATCATTATTCTTTATGATGATGATTTAATACTAACTGGTGATGAGAAGGTGATACACTCATGCAAGGAGGACCTTGCAAAGGAGTTCAAGATGAAGGATGTGTGATTCCTTCATTATTTCCTTGGATTGGAAATATGGCAGCAAGAAGGTGAAATTTTTATGTCTCAAGGCAAGTATGCAAGGGAGATACTGGGTAAGTTTCAAATGGAGGGCTGCAAACCCATGGATACTCCTCTTCCTGGAAACTGGAGGAAAGAGGATGCTACATCTGAAGAGGTAGTGGATGCTACTGTCTATTGACAATTAGTGGGTTCACTAATGTATTTAGTAAATACAAGACCAGATATATGCTATGTGGTGAACCAAGTTAGTCAAGCGATGGTTAAGCCTACCAAGCTCTTTTGGAAGGGGGGAAAGCATGTCCTGAGATATCTCAGGGGCACATGTGAGTATGGCTTATGGTACAGACATAAAGATGAGGTGAAGTTTCATGGCTTCATGGATGCAAATTGGGCATGCAGCCCAACGGAAAGAAAGAGCACATCAGGAGGGGTCTTCAGTATCGGATATACAACTATTTCTTGGTACAGTAGGAAATAGAGATCCGTGGCACTCAGTTTAGCGGAAGTGGAATACATGGCAGCAAGTCAAGATACATGTGTGGCTATCTGGATGAGAAATATCCTCATTGGTTTGTTTGGTTATCATTTAGATCCTACATTGATTCATTGTGATAATCATTTGTTTCATGATAGGTATAAGCATATAGATATCTGGTATCATCGTATCAGAGATTGTGTGCAGCGGAAGATCATGTTGCTTCAATACATTCCTACGGAAGATCAGGATGCAGATATTCCGACGAAGGCGCTCACCGGGAGAAAATTCGAATACCATAGAGACAGGATTGGGGTGAAGGATAATACCTTTCTTATTGCGAGGGAGTGTTGAGATTCAACAAGATGATGATCCTAAGTGAAAATTAAGCACCTACACTAGGTGGGGCCCATGGGCTATTTTTAGGTGTATGTCTATTTTTAGAATGGTGAGAAAATTCTATTTATAGATGATGTTCTATTTTTAGATGCATGTGTGAAGTCTATTTATAGAATGCATGTTGATTATTATTATCTCTTAATAATAATTGGACAATAAACATTAATCTATTCTCAATGAGCACTTGGAAATAGTTAACTGAAGTGGAAAATCAGTTATCTAAGTGGATTTCGAGTTGAGTGGTTAGTTGGTGGGACATGAAAGTGGAATTAGTTGTAACTGAGTGATTTGAAGTTGTAACAGAGTTGGACGTGTAGTTATGTGAGTTGTAAATTAGTTTAACTCAGTTAAGAATTGAGTTAAACTCAATTGTGCTAGTTGTAACTGAACATACACTAGTGAGAGATCAATGAATTAATTATTTAATTAATTCACAGGCAGTTGTCTCACATGAAACTGAAGATTTACTACTGTTAACTACATGCATGTCAGATCCAGTGGAGACCTAGTTGTGAGATAGGTGAAAGGGATAGTTTGACTATCAGTTGTGACATTAGTGGGTGCACTCACGCAACCACACACACATTGGAGATTCTAATGAGGATTGCATAGTCAAGGCAAGGCAGGATCTCATTCATTCAGGGATTGTGATCAGCAGAGATTGAGCAGTGGAGGCAGGCTACTAGGAGGCAGTGAATTGGCGCATGTATTTGCCAATTTTTGTATGATAGTGTGAGACGATTGTATATTGTATAGAGAGCTCTTGGAGTAGAGTTTTTTATGAGATTGTTTCATGATCCATGAGATATACATAATATATGATAGTGGGGTTTTTAGCTTTAAGTTTTCCTGGTAAAAACATCTGTGTTATGTGTGATTGATCTTTCTTCATGTGTTTGCAATTGGCGATCGTGTTTTAAATTTCCACAAGAATTTTTCTAGAATAGATTCTGTATATAATAGTGACATATAATTGTTAGCTCAGGAGAATCCAGGCAATACATAATTGTATTAAATTTCTACATATCATTCAACTCAAATGCACACTATCTTACCCAATGATGAACTCTTTTCTTAGTACATGTAGCCAAATTAACTAACCAAGAATATGCATGCACTTATTTAGCTAATCAACACTTGTCTACCAGGTTAGGACTGATACAATTATATTTAGGTTGAAGATTAGTCGGAATAGAAAAAACTTGATAAAAAATATTACCTTTCATCTCAATAATAAATGCTTGATGACCAGTATGCCTATTATCCAATGTTGCATAAATCCGAGGAATACTCTTTCCATCATCCCCAACTGTTTTGTGCCTCCTGAGCATTTTAAATCTACGGTTTGACACCCTGATGTTGTGGAAAATATCTCTTATGATGATCATTGCCATAATTCCAACATTGCAAAGGCTTCTTGCAATCACCCTTGTTCTTCTTCTCAAATTGAAATCCTTGTTCTTTATTAACTACATTGAATTTCTTGTACGATGTTTCATTTTCCTTTTCATCTATATCCTAAGGTTTTTCTCTATTCTTAGCTCAATTTCCTTTATTCTTATCATTACCTTTCCAATCGTACTTAGAATCGGTATTACGCTTTTATTTCTCACAACAATGTTTCAAAATTTTGATGGTTTCCTCCAATGGTCTAGGCTCATCAAAAACAATATTGTCTTTGAATGATACTAGAAACCCATTGATGAATCTTTGAATCTTTTGTTTCTCCTCCTTAAGATAAGGCACATATCTTAAAAATTCCATGAATCTGCTAGTAAACTCCTCATCGGTCATAGATCCCATATTCAACTCATAGAACACCTTTTCCCTATTATCATAATATCTTGCAGATAGATACTCCTTCCTGAAAAGTCTCTCGAACTCACTCCAAGTCAACTCCTCTTCTCAAATTCCTCTAAAATTCTTCACATGTTCTCACCAAATGTATGATTTTACTTTAAGACTAAAATTATCTATCTTGTATTTCATGTTTTATGAATAATCATGAAATCTAAAAAACTTATTCATCCCAAGCAACCAAGATTCTGCATATTATGACTTCTTCATTTCTCCATAAAATGTAGGAAGATTTTCTTTCTTGAATTCCTCTGACAAGTACTGCTTCTCACACCTCTCATATGGATGGTGACGGTGATGATGATGTTGCCTCTCTGAACCTGAACTAGGATAGAACTCAAAGTCATTATCCATCCTGTTAGGTGTATCCAAGAACCTACCATCTATGATTGTATCATCCCTATCAAACTTGTATCCTGATTGAGACCTGCTACCATATGCCATATTTTTCCTTTGCTCCTATCCATGATTGATCCTAAGAAGTTTCTGTCTTTGAAAATCTGGCAAGCTCTAAAGGATGGTTGTATTAACTTCCACTTGCTTCTCCTGTGCCCTAGAAATTATTTCTTGTGACTGAATGATATTGTCACTATCCGCTTTACAACTTTTGATCTCTGCTTTCAAACTTCTCAATGTATCTGCTATGTTGGGGGAGTACTCATCACCATGTTGTTCCTTTGATCTATAGGGATAATCACGTGAAATATAGTCCACCATTTTTCTAGTCATCTTAATATCATGTAAACATACCATGTTAGATAACCAAATACGAACATGATCAACATACCTCAGTGTAGCTTAGGGAAGGCTATATCATCTGCAAAATCAATCTGGATTAGCACAACACATGTATATATAATGAAATCAACATGTCAATAATCTCAACATACACATCACCAACCTCTACATGACAACATAATTGCAATAATGAATATCACAATTCATGCATAACGAATACATAGACAACTGACATGCATGCATGAAAACACATTCTCCCAATCCAGTCCAAGTGCTTGAAACTGGGTGCTCTGATACCAATCTGTAACCACCCCTCCCACATTAACCCAATATTAGTGGCATGCCAAGATAAACATGAGATGAAGAGTTACTATGACATGAATCGACCTCCTACATCTACTTAGGGAAGTGGGGCAAACAAGCTGACTACAAACTGAAAACTCACCATTCCTCAGAGCCACATGACACTCAAGGGCCAAAGAACATCCCCAGGTGACCAAGTCCTAAGCTGGGGCTCCTTTTAACACACTTTAACCCCCAACTACATGCATGATAAGGCCTCCATGCGGTTATAGGCCTCCAACCACATGCACAAGCCTGCTTGGGTGTGGTTGTGACCCAAAATCTCCAGTTCTGAGCCTGCAGTCCCATGATCAATGCAACATTTTCATTTCTGCCTCCATAACACTAAAAAAATTTTCTTGAGAGTTTCTAGAATCATATTTAACATGGAAAAAAAAATCTGAACATTCAATCTCAATCCAAAAACTGACCTAGACTATTTGGGACATAAAAAACATTTTATCGAACACATGGAGAGCATGTAAGATATAGGTCATGAATGCATATCTGATAAAAGTATGATATTCATCTTGGAATCATCAAGAAGGCCCTATTAAATCTCCACATAGTTTCAACACCACTTATGATTCCATGCATTCATCACCAATAAATAGCTAAACAATTCATGACAAGATCCATAGAAGATATACATCATATAAACAACATATAACTAGCATATAAACCATGGAAACCCAACCGAAATGTCACCAAAATATTTCCAATAAATAGACATGAATAAATGTAGAAGAATAACTCTGATTAACATATGGAAATTCTAACCAAGTCATGTAATTCCACATACCACCCGATCATATAGTGGGTTGAACCAAATATCTCTTTTAGACAATCACCCCAACCCTCAACTAGTGATTCCACCTCATGGTTGGACATCACTAACACAAACCAGATTGGTCTCTACCCAAGCTGTACAGGGCTCCAAGAACTAGTAGCTCAACCCAAAACCTTCCAGGGCAATGCTTGTCCAACTCGAATCCAAGGAATAGTAACCCAACCCACCAAGGGCTCCAGAGAATTTGTCCCAACAAAGGCTCCAACACTAGTAGCTCAACCCAAGTTTTTCAAGGGATACCAGAGTGTTTGTGCCAACCCAAATCCATAAGGAATTATGAGTAAAAACCATAAAAAAATCAATTGGAAAAACCCACAATACCATGGATATCCAGGAAAAGTCAAGACAATGCTAAAACTATAGTCAATCCTAGCAATCCTCCATTCCGATGACAAAACATAACCAGATAATCATATGCATATACCTATTATGCAGATTAATCCATCTTGTGGACAAGAGTCATCTCCCTCGTATTCAATGAATAGCTAGAAACAAACATCCATTTGGAAACCCTTTTCTATAGATTTATTTCATTTCAGAATTATTATAAGAAAGTAAATAGGACATGCCCCTAGGTTGAAATCCAACATTCGATGCAGTCTTTTATCCAGTCGCTCCAAACAGGCTTCTTCCATAAGTAGAACCTGCAATCAAAGACAAGACAAAAGAATCAAAGCATCTACAACATATAATAATTAAGAAAAGCTAATCCTACTTAGTGATCAAGTAGTCTAAGTATTGATGTTATTCAATAAGCATAGGAACAACTCAATGAGAAAAAGAGATCCTTATGTATTATCTTGAATAAAAAGAGAAATCTTACAACCTGATGCCTTACTGTCGTACATATTTCTACCGGGGTCCTGAAAATTCGTTCCTGCTTCAGTTTGACAAGCCTTCCTCTCTGAATACCAACATAGAGTTATGGAAACAAGGGTGTGATCATTATTATGCCAACAAAAGTTTACTAGTGTAGAAAGTATGCACTCTTGGGAATTTCTTCAACAACTCATTTATAATCTTTAAGCTTAGCATCTACCCTTCAGCCTAAAACTTGAGCTCAATTTATAGGGAAATGGAGGTAGTTTCAATTTCCATGAAGAAGGGAATGGATTCCTCTCATGAAGGGATTTGAGCTCCATGGACCAAAGGATAATATCCATGAGTGGAGGGATAAAGCTCGAAATGATTGCGCCTCTAGAAGCTTCTAGTTGGGAGAATATTCGACCAACTAGGCTTCTAGTATTTACTTTTTATTTTATTCAAATTTTTACGGGATCCACAGGTAATAGAAGCAAAACGTGCGGGGGTTGCCATGGTTTATAGACCAAGTATCCACGAACTCGCTGGAAAAGGCAAGAAAAAGTGCGGAGGTAGACTTTTAAGGGTTTTATAGATCTTTTCTCCAATTCCAAGACTTGATTTAGGAACATTAAGGTTTTTGACTTCTAAGGGAGCATGATATAGGTGGTGATTGACCTATATAGACATTCAAATTTCATGGTGACAAAATAACGTGTAACAATACCATGCATCCATAAATTAGCAAGGAATCACACATGTAACACGTTATATGCAAAGCAATCGAGTTATAGATATTGATCCATTTGTTCGCGTGCACTTTCCTACTTTCCATTTCCTTGTTTCTCCAATCCAAGTAGTCCAAATTTCTCCAAGAATACTCCAATATTCCTCTAAGTGTGCAATAGTATGAGAGAATAGAAGAGATCTCCAAGCTAAAACTGACAAAAGGTTAAATTGACAAAAGCTGTGAACTGATCCTCAAAAGCCTTTTATCATTGAGGTCTCTCATTAGGGGAATTTTGAGGTATAAAATGGGTCTCCTAAGGAAACTATAAAATAATAGTGGAAATAATAAAACAATATTAGATTACATCATCAAATTTTAGAGTGAAAAAATAAAAAACTTTTTTTTCAACTCATATTTTCAAATTATCTCCCTATGGGTTTACTCAAATTTCGAGCAGAAACATTCATTGGATGAAAAAATTGATTCATCATCCAAGGAGTATCCATGTTGCATACTTTCGATGGAACTTTCTACACAAAAAATGAGAAATACATTAAAAACATGATTGCAGTCACGTTTTTTCATGTATTTCTCATTTTTTGTGTAGAAGGGTCCATCAAAAGTATGCAACATGGGTACTCCTTGGATGAGGAATTAAATTTTGAATCCAACAAGTACTCCCGAATGAAATTTGAGTAAAACCTTAGGGAGATAAGTTGAAAATGCAAGTTCAAAAAGCAGTTTTATTATTTTATTATTTTTTTACTGTAAAGATGGTGAATCATCCACCTTGGTTGACATCATCATCTTGAATCATAATGGTTCTTATAAAGATTATTTTGGTTGTACATTTTTCTTAGGAGGCCCATTTTATACATCGAAATTCCCCTAATGATTTTCTTCATTTTCCTTCATTTTCGCTTCAATTTCATCCACATGTAAATCTATGATCCTTCATCTCCTTTTTCTCCTATTTTCCTTTATTTACATAAATAAATGCCTATTACTGCCTCTTTTCCTTTGCCAATTCATTTTCCAATTTCCATAGCCATTAATTAATCACAAGTGATCCCCATCACTATGTTTTTCCTAAAATTTATCTTGAAATACGTGTCCCATGACCTTGATTTTTGTTTTTTACATAGGAAATCAACCAGGGGTTGTTACACCGAAGAGTATAATATTTGACATGGACACCAGGTTCACAGGGAATTTTTGGAGGACCTTGTGGAAGAATCTTGGACCAAAATTGAACTTCAGTTCAACCTATCATCCATATTCTGATGGGAAAAATGAAGTTGTGAAAAATATTCTCAGGAACATATTGAGGAGCCTTGTGGGTGAGCATCCCAAGTAGTGGGATCATGTGTTAGCTCAAGCTATGTTTGCATATAATTATTCTCCAAATAGGAGCACAAGGAAGAGTCTGTTTCAGATCTTGTATGGAATGCATCCTAGAGGAGTTTGTGAAGTGATATATTTTGGAAAAAATGAGCAAAGGAGTACTAATGGGGAAGATGATAAAATAGAAGCTACAAGACAACAACCACAAGTACAAAAAAAGAGAATATTTAAGAAGAAGAGAGGTAAAATTTGAGGTAGGGGACATGCATGTATTAGACCACTCAAGAAAGGAGATATTCTTAAGGGGGGACTATAATAAACTCAAGATTAAGAAAATAAGGTCTTGCAGGATACCCATAATATTTTTTGCAAATTCTTATGAGTTATAGTTACCTATGGGCATAGGTATCTCACCTATTTTCAATGTGGATGATTTTTATCCCTATTAAGTTGGTGATGAAGGCGCACCTACAATAAATAAGAGTAGTGGGGAATTCAGTGAACATATCTGGATGAAGCAGATGCCTATGGCAGAGGGTCCAAAGGTTGAAAGAATTTTGGACATCATATTTGCAAAGCACACTAGGGGAAAAAATATGTAGAGCTTTTGGTCAAGTGGAAGGACTTTTCGATGGAGGATTCTACACGGATGAGTGTTGCAACACTACATAAGGCAGTTTTCTATGTAGAGGACCTTATGATAAGGATATCATGAGCTTTCCTTCCTAGGGAATCTGTTGTAGGAGCATTAGACCAAACTCAAAATGAAGAAATGGATCCGAGCTTGAAAATGTGGTGGATTGGCCACATGTTAAGTTGAATATATATATATATATATATATATATATTTTTTTTTTTTTTGGAATTATAAATACTTAATGCAAATGCATAATTGGAGTAAGTTGAAGAGTTAGAGTTTAGGAGTTAATTTCCATCTCACTAGTGTCTTTTCTACTTCCCTCATTTGGAGGGAAGGGGAAACAAAACATTTTATTAAGTTGTCAATAAAAGAGGCGTCGAATGGGAGAAAGGGAACTTCTTCTCCTGCCACCAAGTATGTAATTTCAAAGAAAATGATAAGAAATTTTTCATATGTGTGTATTCATAAATTCTGTGTTTTATTTTCTATAGTTTCCAATCAAACTGTGTGTGTATGTGTGTGCCTTTACTTAAATTTCTAAAAAAATCATGGTGAGCATTTGTTAAATGCCTTATTCTTTCAAAATCGACTTGGATAAGTGATTAATTGTGTGTATTCCACTTACAATGGTCCTTCAAACTATTTTGCAGCACCTTTTTGATTTTGCAGACAAGGACATTCCCTTAATGAAGAGATCTCTGGATTATGCACAGTGTGATAAAACAATGGTATACATTTCAAATCCCAACATGGATCCATATTTAGGAAAAGATGTTGAATGAAGGTTGAAAGAAGGACAAAGGTCAAGGATTAATAGTGATAAAGGACAAAGAACAGTTGAATCACGACACTCTTTGAGAAAATGGAGGTCTGCAACCCTTCTTTCAATATTCAATCTAGGTTTTTCCAGATAACAAATATATTCCCAAAAACCCCTCTTCATTTTATCATTTAATAAAATTAATAAAACAAGTAATGACATTCCCCTTTTGAGTGGAGCATGAACCATTGGTGAGCGAAATTCTAATCATTGACATGGAGAGGTGAGAGGAGAACATTCCCTTAGTTGGGGGATGTGCCAAGACCATGGAAAGTCGAGTTAAAGAGGGTGAGTCGCTTCACCTTCCCAAAATTTTGAAATTTTTTTTTTTTGGAGCACTAAAAAATCATTTTGTAGTGCCTAAAAGTTTTTAAATGAGCACTGCGAAATCATTTCGTATCACCTACAACCATAATTTTCTGCACTGCGTTTTGGTGTCTAGATTTCCTTTTGGCATTCCCATTGGCATCAGTTTATTATTTGAATGGATGGATCCTCAGGTTCTAGGACCTCCCCCCTGATTTACTTTATTTCAAAGTTGGTTTATGTGTTTGGTGAGTTTCTTCCCCTCAATGTAGGTGGGATTAACCTATATCCCGGAGAGTGCACATTTCAATAATATTTTTGTGGAGTGAAAGAAGAATTGGTTGACATAAATGGGAAGTGTTTGGTGGAATTGGAAGCTTGGTTGTCATCATTTTTCTATTTCTCAACCTACAAAGATGTGGTGGTTACACTGAATATGAAGGGGATGATGGGTTCAATGGATTAAGAGAAACTAAAGGTGTCTAGATAGCTCCATAATTTAGATGGATACCTAAGGAGATTCAACACTTTGACTATGATTCCCGGTGATGGCTTGTTTCAGTTATTCCCTAGTGATTTTGTATGGTAATTATGAATTTACTTTCCTTTTATGGTTTATTTTGGTTTTTCATGGGTTATATTCTTCTTTGGTTTGTGGCGAATTTATTAAATTTGGTTTTTCTGAACTTCGAGGCTCTTTCATTACTAGTTTTGGTTGCATCCACTAGGCATAAATATTTTAAGCATCACAGGTCATGTTTTGTATGTTTGAGGCCTAGTTGCATTCACCCCTAATTGTTCCTTTGTTATGTATTATCTGGTGCTGGCGGGGTTATTTGGGATCCATGGTTTGGGGAAAGTAGTGGGACTCTTATTCTATTTTTTTCTCAGTATATCTTGTTCACACCTAAGGGATATGTTTTTAGGTTGGCACACATGGTTTTAGTTTTATTTTTATCCTGAATATTGTGGGGCAGTTCTCATATTTAGCGCAATTATGCTATTTTAGTGCAGACATAGTCGATGTGGGGTTGGGTAACATGGCCAAACCATCCAGTATCACGCTAACACCCTGGCTCAAGAGGCGTTCACTAGTTACCATGCAACGATCTCGCTAGGTACACAGGTAAATATCTAGCAACTAAAATTCAAGCCTGTCAAGATAAACAAGAGTTGTTTGATACTAAACTTATGAATGAATTTTTTCACTAGATCCCTGACCCTTGGCATACCTAGGGTAAGAGAAACTAGTACATGCATGTTATTAATCTTCCCTGGAAGTTGGAGACACTTCTAGGGAGAATCCTAAAAGAAAAGAAATAAGATAGAAACAATATAATCTCTTTCCTTAATGAGATCCAACAAAATCAATGGAAAATGCAAGATAGTATTGACAAGATGGAAGCTCACTTGAATCATATGGAGAGACATATTCAATGTAAACTCAAGTTTCTAGTACCCCCTAGTACCAACCCATAGGATCTGACTCCTATGACATCCTTAAACTCCTAACATGATTCTCTGCTTCATTCAATGCTTTTTTTTGTGTTATTGGTCCTTCAACTATATGTTGTTTTATGTATTACAATTATTTACATTTCTTATAGAACTTTGTTATATCACATATGACCAAAAAATCTAGTAAAAGTGAGGTTGGTATAATTTTGTAAAAAACTATCAAAGTGTTGTGGCGTTTTTCATTGATGTCAAAGGGCCTTGAATGGAAGCATGCCTCATGAATAAGGTCTAAAAGAAGTGCAATGATGGTTGGATCTATGAAATCCTAGAAACAACTAATAAAAATACAAGCCTACATATTATATTAATTAGTTATGCTTATGTTTGCCTATCATGTCATCTCACCAAGAGGAAATATGTCTACTAGAATAAAACATTTGGGCAAAAAATTATGGGAAACATGATGGATACTCTTATTCTTAATAATCTTACTTTTAAGCAGATGTTGAACTTCAAACATCTCATACTAAGGTACTTTATGTTGTGGAGCCCATGCCTATGAAGAGTGAAGATAACTCTATGCTAACATGTATAACAGGGGAATAGACTACAACCCTATTGATTCCTGGAATTAACTTTAAAAAATGAAATTTAGTATATTTTATACCAGTTAGCTATTAAATGGTCATCTCGGCCCTCCTAAGAGACATGAATGTTCACATACTCCAAAAAGTATAAATATAAACCCAAGCTCCTCATTTTGGAAAGGTAATTCGTTCAAGGAAGTATGAGGATCTAAGACAACAAAGTTACAGGGTCTGAGGCAACACAATTATATGGTCTTAGGAACTCAAATCTGTTGTTTGAGACTGCGACAATTCAGACCTATTGATCTATTCCAAACAAAAACTATTTTAGGCTTTTGTAATTCAAACTATGGAGAAGAGGTTATACTTGGATAATGATCTCAGACATCAAAAATCGGATTGTGGAGGATTAATCACAGATAGTGTATGCTTAAATTCATACTACAAATACATCAAATTTCAGACTGAGGAGGCTTCTTGTGAAGGCTTATAGTAGCACTTTATTTGGACTATATTCAAACCGATAAAGGAAACTTTTTTGGATTGTGAAAGAGCCCTTTCTTCAAACTGTGTGACCTTATTCCTTGACTGTGGAAACTAGAAAACTTGAACTATGAGACTACTAATTTGGACTATGGAGGAACCTTGACCTTGGATTGATCTCAAACTTTTGGGTTTGGAACACAAAATATTTTTGAAGGTATTTTAAGGCATCCTGGAAAACATTTCTTGGAGCATTTTGGAACCGTGTTTGCCTTGGCTTGCACCTGTGTTTATAAGAAGAACCTATGACACTTGGTTGGTAATTGGGACATCTCTTCAAAGTAATTTATTAGACATTTTGTGGGGAAACTATGTAAAAATGTTTTTGGGAGTCTTGAGAACAATTTTTTTTTCACATCTACTTGAGGGCACCTTTGGAGAAAAATATAGTAAAATAGAAATATATTGGAGTAAAAATATTGAGTTTTTGTTGAAAAAAGGCTTGAGACACTTTGTGGATACATGATTCATGATTGAAGCTCCAATGAAGTAATTGTGTAAAATAATGCTTGGGTGACTTGAAGAGTCTTAGAGACACCTACTTGAGTTGTTGATGTGGATCTTCATCCTTGAAAAATAGTTGAAGAAGACCCCTTACAAAAACCATTAAAAATTTGAGAAACAATCCCCAGAACATTATTGAAGCCAGTTGAAGACGTTCATTGAGGGACCTTTGAAGAATCACTTATTTCCTTGATTAAAGACATTCGTAGAGACATTTTTTGAATATGTCACTTAATACTTGTTGAATATTGGTTTGGAATCCTTGACGAAGTAGTGAAATTACCTTGAAAATTGAACCAAATTGAGAGGGTTGGAGCCCTAGAGGCTTAGAGTCCTCATTCAAGGTTGGGGCCTGAAATGTTGAGAGGATTGGAGTCCTAAAATAAAAAAAGCTGGAGCTTGGTAGTATATTATAGGTTGGATCCTGGTTGATTTGAATATTGGGGTCTTCATCTAGGGTTGCAGCCTTGAAGTATCAGTGTACTTGATTTGTTGTAAATAGGATTGGAGTCCTTATCTTTATGGTTAGTAATTTTGTTGTTGTTGTTGTTGTTGTTGTTGTTAATTTTGTGTTCTATTTTAAGTGATATTAATTAGCATAAAATAAAAATTATAAAATAAATATTTATTCAACCCCCCTCTGCCCCCCACTTTAATATTTCCAACAATTGGTATCCAATCCAATACCTTCCGTCATAGCCTAATAGTTGGAAGGTATATTGTTAGAGCAAAAATGGAAAATTCAACGAAGAAAGTCTCCAAACCTTCTGAAAATATCTCCTCCTCAATTATGAAAACAAATATAAATCAGGTTGGAAAATCCCTCATGTTAAATGGAACAAATTTTGAACTATGGAGTACAAGAATGAATTTCTTTTTGATGGCCATTGGAAGTGAAGTATGTGAATCAAATATTACTAAAAACACTACTATAATTGAATCATTAGATTCCAATACCAAATCAATGGAATAAATATTAATTGGCCTACTAGATCCTATAAAAGTAAAAATGGAGAAATGTTTATTAGAAAAATAGCTTTGGGAGAATCTTCAAGATCTTCACTCAAGGAATTTTTATCATGACCTCAAATCTAGAAGATGATGGTAAAGAGGACAAAGATAATATGGAATTAGAGAAGGATGAAGGCACCAGTTACATAAAATATGATGGTGATGAAGGCACCATTACATAAAATAAGTTGAAAATAAGGATGAAGGCACTAATTACATAAAATAAGTTGAAAATATGGATGAAGGAACCAATTACATAAAAGATGATGGTGATGAATAGAACCTTGAAATAATGATTGAATTATACCTCGAGGAAAAAATTTGTAGCTCCTCTAGTAGAGGTAAGAAAATCGAAAAACAAAAATGAGGAGCTCAAGAACTAGGTACAAAATGTTGATCATTACCTTGTCAAAAAAAAGAAATAAGTTATTCTTTTAAAGCATCAAGTACAAGAAAGAGATGAGGATCTCAACAAGCTTAAGTTATAATTGTATCAAAATGGAAAGAGACACAATAAATAAGTGACCTTCATGAAAAATAAATTGGAAGACATAAAAAGAAGGGAAGATACTTTTACAAGCTGTCTCAAACAAAATCTGAGCACTAGGGTAAATTTGAAGCACAGTTTGGTCAACATGAAGAAGTAGTCAACTCCCTAAATATTCAGCTAGAGGAAGAAAAGAAAGTAGAACAAGAAATGAATATTCAACTAAAAAATAAATAAGAATATTGTGAAAGGATTGAAGAAGAGATTGGTTCCTTAATAAATGAATTTGACAAGCTATATAAGAATCTAAAAAGTTCTCAAGTCTTGGATGACATTCGAAGTCGTCAAATATCACCACTTAACAATTCTTATCTTGGTTATGCAGGTGTGCATTCTAGAAAAAGTGATGCAAACCCTAAATAATTAAAGAACAAGAATGTGGAAATATTGAACGTTGTGCTAATACCCCCGGATCCAACAAAAGGAAGGAGAGGAGTCAAAATAAAATTTTAAAATCCTTTGCTCCAAGAAGACATGATGCAAGTAGAAATACATATCATCAAATAACCTCAAGGTAAAATAAACTTAGAAATGCATCAAGGAAATCCTCATTTTCAAGATATCAAAATATACTTTTTAGATAAATTTTACTCTTGTAAAAATTTTAGGCACATGAAAAAAAATGTAGGGCTTACTGGTAAAGCCATCAAAACTCTAGAAGGAAATTTGCAAGAAGACAAGATAGAACTCTAAATGGCTATTACATATCAATTGTCAATTTCAATGTAGAATATTATCAATGTCACAATATTGGTCATATAGCACGAGATTGAAAAATAAGGATGAAATGGGTTCCTAAACAAACCAAATAACAAACATTACTTGTAAATATCACCAATGTTTGAAAAAGGAAACAAGAGGAGAAAAAAATAAAAGTACGTGATTTTTTCCTGAAGTATTGAAGTATCTTCAAAGTCAAATGCTTAAAACTGATCCCTATCAACAAGAGAAGATAACCAAAATTTTTCATTTATAGCCTTGAAGATTGGTTTGAGTCTTGGTCAAATATAAAGTACATGTTAGAGCTACCACTAAAGATAGTCAAGAATATAATTATATCAACCATGAATATTAAATATGTTAAGAAAGATCTCTCACACACAAGTGTATATTTTCCATTGTATTGAAATATCTAGATTGAACAATTATGCTAAGAAGATCGATGACTAGAGGAAGACACGAATTGAAGAAAATAGGTAGCACATGTTATCACTCCGCCAGATTCCAAAGGCTGAAGAAGAAATCCCAACAGAGGTAATCACAGACCAACATTTTAACTTGGTATCTAGCCCTACCAAGTTGGAGAGGGATCTCTCCACAAAAATCACAACTAAGAAGTCTGGATGAAAAGGTTTTAGGCTAGCTATGAAATTCAGAAGGGTTTTTTTGGTTTTGATTGGGTTGGGTTTACTGGATGAGGATTAGGTCAAGGGGACTAGGTTAAGGAAAATGAGATGGAATTGTAGTCCATTCAATGGGGCAAGGTACATAGAAGGTTTAGCACTTAAAGGTGATTTGGTGAGATGGTTTAATATTGAAGAGGAGTTAGGAAGAGAATAGGAGATGTATTCTTCCTATACTGAAGAAAATGGACAAATTATGATAAATTTCCCAAAACAAAGCATGAAAAAAACATGTATTCTACCTATCAACTTGAAATTTATCATATAATAGACATGAAATGTTTATGAGCTTACAAAACATTCATACAAATTATCATAGAGGAAAAAAAATTCCAAACATTCATACCACATGAATCCCAAGGAAATAGTTGTAATTCTTCATTAGTTTCAGGTCAAACTGATTACTTAATCAATACACAAGCATCCAAAATAATTGCAACCCTTGCTAAGAGTGAAGAAAGGGAATGTATAGACATCAAAACTAAATTCTCTTATCCTCAAGGTTCGAATTCCTGAAAGCTGGAGTGTAGGGAGCTCTAACTGACTCCTCCTTAATTAAATTGAAACTGATTCATTTGAATTTGATGAGTACATTTTCATCATGAATCTAACCCTAGGTCACTTATCAACATCATATTTACATTTACCATGCTCAATTACATAAGTGAAATCATAATTTTCAGGACAAAAGTAAAATTTGCAGTGAAATTTGAAAAATATCAGCAAACTGTCAAACACACCCTCTCTTTGGTAAACACACCCTCCATCTTGCATGCTATTTTTTAACTCGGTTGTAGGTGTCCAAATGGGCTCCAAGATAGCTTGTTGGAAATCCATTCAAGTCTAGTTTCGGAATATGCCTTTAGGTTTAAAAATGAAGCTCATTTTTCCTGTCAAAACTCAATCCTCCTAAGACTGCTCAGTGCGTAGTGCCAGGGCCAAAAATGAGGTAGAAACATGATTTTTTGGTGGTTTTTTGACAATTTCACTTGCTTGTTTTACAAAACAAGGATTGAAACATGGTTTTATTAGATGTATTTACCATTTTGTATCCAATGGTGGTGAAATTTTGCTCAAAATATGGCTTAAAAAAGAGCACAACGCTAAGGGTGCTACGCGTCTGGCACTTTTCTCTGTGACCTGACTATCCAAAACTCAATAAAAACATAGAATTTGTAGAAATGACCCAAAACTCTTCAAAATTGGTGAAATGATGGCTTATGATGTGGCTAGGCTTGGAGTGAAGCCTCTGCAAGTATATCCAATTTTGTTTTCTCCTCTAGCATGGTCAAAGCCTCAATTTTTGCATTGGCTTGTTTGAGCTTGGCCATTGCAAATTTTTGCTTTCGGGCACAATGTTTGACCTTCCTCCTTAGTATGTCATTATATTTGTTTGATTTATCCAAAAGCTTCTCAAAATCCTGATTTTCTATATCAAGCCATGGTTCCCAGTTTTCATTCATCACCATTGCAAGTTGTTCATTTAGGGTTAACTAATCAACAAGCTCAACCTCTTTTTTCCTTTCTAGAGCTAGAGCTCTTTTCAGCAATCTAATTCTAGCTCTGCCTCTTGGTGTTTGTTCTTCTTTTTCCTCAAGAAAAACATGCTTTTCAAGTGTTTCATCTAGAAAAACTTTGGCCTTTTTTGCCTCCCTTTGAGCTGTGATGTATTTCACCTCATCAATGACATGATTTGTCTTCAACTATTGGTTCTCCTGCTCAAGGAATTTCATGACAAATTTGTACCTTCCAAGATTAGTTTGGAGCTCTCTAATATTGGAATCTATCTCAACCACATTAGCCTACTTAGGCTCATTGATCTTAGCTCTGCTAGGTGATCCAGTCTCAATGTGGGATGGAGATGATGGTGGTGAAGTAGATGAAGGAGACTACTCTGAAGATGTTGAATGTGCTATGGGATGAGACAGAGGAGTGCAAGTGGAAGGATGAGATGATGAAGGAACATTTTTAAGCATGCTGAAGTGCTGGAGCCCAGTGAATATGTCATCGGCCATGGATGAACTCTATGGAATGTTCAATTGTTTAAGGTGATGGAGGACTATGATTTTGATGAGGGAGTGGTGAAAAATACTATTCATTTGGTGTTCATACTCTCTCTTCTGGACAATAAATTCCATCTTATCAATGCTCAAGAAGAGGTAGTAGGGTATGTTGAGCATCTTTACCCTAGTGAAGTGCATAAGTAACTGGATGTGATAGGAATACAATCTAGAAAATCTACCTTCACATGAAAATTATTTCATGATTATCTTCATCATGGGAGCATATCTCTTCAATATGTAAGAGAAACGAAAAATCCTCTTTCTCTCATTCTTGTACCTAGGTTTGATGAAAGGCTCATGGTTATTCTCCTCCAAGTCTTTCTTTTTGAACCATTTTTCCCCAAAATTTGGGATCCCAGTGGCAGCTAAGATGATGGTAGTTGACACAGTGAAAGTGACACTTGCAAGAGTAACTTGGTTGTCATGGAGATTATAGATGAAAAGTATTGTCAACATAGCATGTTGTTGGACCTTATGAATTTTCTCATTGAACTCAAAACATCCAACATGTTTAAAACATGTCATAGCCATAGGGGATGCCAAAGTTCCCTGGTATTTGTTGGCTCTAACTTGAGTATTGTTCCCCCTTTGTGTGGCCTCCTTCCCTCTATTTCTTCTCCCTCACTATATGGTCTGTTTCCTTCTTCTGTCATGATGTCTTAGTGTCAAAACCCTAGGGAGGTATGATGATGGTAGAATATGGTTATTAGGAATAGAGAATGGGATAATGTAATTGAGGGAGATGGGGGTAGAGATTTATGAGTTAAGGGATGTAGAGGGGTTTTGGGATAGGGATTAATTACAAGTGTAGGGATTTGGATACTAGGAAAATAGTGTACCTAGGGCTTAGGGTTTTAAGGAAATGAAAGCTTTCGGAAAGGGGATTTTAATGTAGGTATTTGGGAAAGGGAATATGGAAATGTGGCAAGGTTTATGAATGTTTAGGGAGTGGATTTGAATTTGAATTAATATTTTTAGGAATACTATGGTTTTGAATTTGAAGAAATACATCAAACTTCTCTTAACAAACTTCACACATCCAAAATGATTTTATGGGAGGAGGAATGAAGCAATTGTAACTTGAAAAACCCTAATGACCTAGTGAAACCTTGAAAAACCATAAAAAACCTAATGAGACCTTGAAGGATTGAATTTTCAAGATGACATGACTGACATTATGGCATGATGACATTAACTTTATGAATGATGTACAGTCGGCAAGGTATGAAAATATGCCAGCAAGTAATCAAATTTGAGGAAGAGTGATGTTTTTGGACTAGGGCTACCATCAATGACTATTTTTTTACATGACCTAGTGGAATGATAATTTTTTTTTGAGTGGGACTCCTAAAATGATATGAAAATAGTATTTTTAATCACTGATGGAAGTATGCAAATACTGACACTAACATTGGCCTTATTGGGGATGATAACTCTGAAAGAGGTGTCAATAACCACAAAACTCTGGATTTTGCAGATCAAGGCCTTATCCATTGGGCTAATACAGTAAAAAAACTCAAACTAATAAAAATGACTTAAAAATGATAACTTAAATGAAATATAATGACTCAAAGAAAACTCAAAATTGACTGAAATTTGACTCAATACTGACTGAAATAAAATATTTACTAAACTTATTGATGGCAACATATCACTGGGACTTGAGGGCTTAAACTCCTGATGACAACCACTTGCCTACTAAAGACATATGTACAATCATGTGAAGTGATCCTTCCAGTGTAACAAATCCAGCAGATGACTACTTACTGAAATTCTACTCTCATTTTCCTTGAGCAGGTAGAAAAAAAAAAATGAGGCCACTCCAAGTGTCTTCTGAACATGTGCTTCTGGTCGATGAAAACAAGAAAATACATCTTCCCCGCTAATTATAGCAAATCAGTAAAGGGATCTTAAAAAATTTGAAATGTTACCTTTTCTTGAGATTCAGAAAAACAAAAACACGCCCTTCATTCTGATATGAAAGAACACTTGTTTTTTGATCCATAGGAAGGCAGAGGGAAGTATGAATTTCTGCTATCTAAGTGTTGGCTCTAAATTCCTGAATTACAGGCAATTCTGATTCTATCTTTGGCATACTGTCTCTCTTAGGCTCATACTCCTCAAATTCATAGTCTAAATCATCCTTGAACATAAAAAATTCTTCAAAATTATCAAACATGACAACCTTATCCTCTTCATGAAAGACAATAGTCTCTGTTAGCTGATCTCTTTGCAGGAAATCATCATCAAAAATTGGCTTACTCTCAAAAAATTCCTGTATAGTTTCATCAATCTCATGACTTTCATCATTTAAACTCAAACTTTCGTTTTCAATGATGGAAGAAGTTTCACTAACACATTCTTGACTATGTGAACACTACAAACCTACATTAGCTTGGGCTGTAATATGAATTTTTGGGAGATGATCTATCTCATATTCAGACAAAGGAGAAAACTGAGTTTTATAGAATTTAACATTGGCTTGATGATTCTCATTTCAAGATCAGGAATAGGCATTTATTTTTCTAGGTCCTGGTATTTTTCATCCAAGTAGGGAACTACTAATTCTTGTTGGGAGGAAAAATCATATAGGGCTTCTATGATCTCATCATCTAGACACTCTTCATCCCCATACAAATTTTCAAGAAACTCAATGAAATTATCAGATATCTCACAACGACTATCAACTATCGACAAGGAAGAATTATAACTTTGATAATGTTGAAAGAAAACTGAATGAAATTCATTCAAAGAATATAAACTAGTAGATGGTAGAATCTCCTACCATGATCTCACTTTTTCCTCCAAGGTAGCCATAAACATCTTCGTCAGAAAATCTTCAGGAAACTCGACCTTTAGTTTGTGAATATGAAAATTAAATTTGACCAAATGCAAATTAGAATATTCACCGTCTTGACCCTTAAACTTTAACAGTCTTGATTTCAAATCTATACGAAGAATATGGTTCGAAAAACCATGAATATGTGCTCGATTCATAGGAGCATACCTTCGAGCAATTGAATCCATTTTGACAATAGTGAGTTCACCAAGAAATTTTTTAAACTACCGGTTCTTGACGAATGGAGTCACCATAAAAATTCCAAACTTTTGTATTCTTCGACATTGGAGTCACCAGGTGAATGACGCAACCTTCATATGCATCTGCCTGCCGTTGACCATTAGCAATTAGATCTGATCTTTGTCATTCTTTCCCAGGTTAGATTTGTCTTTTCACCTCCCCGACAATGACGCCAGTATGTTATCACTCCACCAGATTCCTAAGGCTGAAGAAGGACTCCCAATAGAGGTAACCACAGACCAACCTTTTAACTTGGTATCAAGCCCTACCAAGTCAGAGAGGTTTCTATCCACAAAAATCACAACGAAGAGGGCTGGATGAAAAGGTTTTAGGTTAGTTATGAAATGCATAAGGGTTTGTTTTGGATTTTATTAGGTTTGGTTTGCTGGATGAGGATTAGGTCAAGGGGACTAGGTCAAGGAAAATGAGATGGAATTGCTAATATATTAGATGAAGCAAGGTAGGTAGAAGGTTTAGCACTTAAAGGTGATATAGTGAGATGGTTTAAGACTGATGAGGAGCTAGGAAGATCATATGAGATGTATTCTTCCTAAACTAAAGAAAATGGACAAATTATGAAAAATTTCCCAAAACATGTATTCTACCTATAAACTTGAAATTTATCATATAATAGAAATGAAATGTTTATGAGCTTACAAAACATTCATACAAATGATCACAGAGAAAAAACAATGCCAAACATTCATACCACACGAATCCCAAGGAAATAGCTGCAATTCTTCATTAGTTTCAGGCCAAACTGATTACTTGATCAATACACTAGCATCCAAACTGATTCCAACCCTTGGTAAGAGTGTATAAAGGGAATATCTAGAAATCAAAACTACATTCTCTCATCCTCAGGGGTAAAATTCCTGAGATGAGGATGAGATCCAAAAAATTATGAACTGAAAGCTAGAGTGTAGGGAGCTCTAAGTGACTCCTCCCTAATTATATTGAAACTGATTCATTTCACTCTGATGATTACATTTACATCATGAATCTACCCCTAGGTAACTTATCCACATCATATTTACATTTACCATGCTAATTTACATAAGTGAAATCATGATTTTCAAGACAAGAGAAAAAATTGTAGTAGAATTTGAAAAATATCAACAAACTGTCAAACGTGCCCTCTCTTTGGTAAACATGCCCTCCATCTTGCAAGCTATTTTTGACTGGGTTGCAGGTGTCCAAATTGGCTCCAAGATAGCTTGTTGGAAATCCATTCAAGTCTAGTTTCTGAATATGCCTTTATTTTTTTAAAATGAAACTGATATTCCCCATCAATACTCAATCCTCCCAATACTACTCATTGCGCAGTGCCAGGGCCAAAAATGAGGTAGAAACATGATATTTTGGTGGTTTTTTGACATTTTCACCTGCTTGTTTTCAAAACCAAGTCTTGAAAAGTGGTTTTATGAGATGTATTGACCATTTTTCATCCAACGGTGGTGACCTTTTGCTCATAAGATGGCTCAAAAAATAGTGCAACGCCAAGGGCGCTGCGTGTTTAACACTTTTCTCTATGACCCGACTATCCAAAAAGTCAATAAAAACACAGAATTTGCAAAAATGACCCAAAACTCTTCAAAATTGGTGAAATGATGGTTGATTATGTGTCTAGGCTTGGATTGAAGCCTCTGTAAGTAAATCCAATTTGTTTTTCTCCTCTAGCATGGTCAAAGCCTCAATTTTTGCATTGGCTCTTTTGAGCTTGGCCATTGCATTTTTTTCCTTTCGGGCATAATGTTTGACCTTCCTCCTTTGCATGTCATTATCTTTGTTTGATTTCTCCAAAAGCTTCTCCAAATGATGATTTTCTCTATCAAGCCATGGTTCCCAGTTTTCATTCATCACCATTGCAAGTTGTTCATTTAGGGTTAACTAATAAGTAGGCAGCCTCTTTTTTCCTTTTCTAGGGCTAGAGCTCTTTTCATCCCTCTAGTTCTAGGTCTGCCTCTTGGTTCTTGTTCTTCTTGTTCTTCAAGAAAACCATTCTTTTCAAGTTTTTCATCTAGAAAAACTTTCGCCTTTTCTGCCTCCCTTTGAGCTGTGATATATTTCATGTCATCAATTACATGCTTTGTCTTTAACTACTGGTTCTCCTAATCAAGGAAGTTTATGACAAATTTGGACTTGCCAAGATTAGTTTGGAGCTCTCTAATATTGGCATCCTTCCCCTTGATGACTACACTTGTGATCTCATCATCATCATTCTCATCTAGGTCAACAAGGTCAAAACCCTGTTCTGTTTCATGGAGGTCATCCTCATCATGAATGGATGCCTCATGTTCACCCTCCTCTACCATATTTTCTTTCCCCTTATGTCCTACTTTGTTTGTGAATAAGTCAGGTCCATTCCACAATCTGTAGAGAAAACACTTGCCTATGACCCCTCTGGTATGTTTTTTCCAATGGATCTATCTCAACCACATTACCCTACTTAGGTTCATTGATCTCAACTCTGCTAGGTGACCCAGTCTCAATGTGGGATGGAGATGATTATGGTGAAGTAGATGAAGGAGACTACTCTGAAGATGATGAATGTGTTGTGGGATGAGATGGAGGAATGGAAGTGGAAGGATGAGATGATGAAGGCACATTTTGAGCATGCTGAATTGGTGGTGAAGTGAATATGTCATCAACTATGAATGAACTCCATGGAATTTTCAATTGTTTAAGGTGATGGAGGACTAGGATTTTGATGAGGGAGTGGTGAAAAATATTTTTCATTTGGTGTTCAAACTCTCATTTCTGGACAATAAATTCCATCTTATCAATGCTCTGGAATAGGTAGTATGGTATGTTGAGCATCTTTACCCTAGTACAGTGCGTAATTAATCGGATGTGATAGGCATACAATCTAGAAAATATACCTTCACATGAAAAGTATTTCATGATTATCTTCATCATGGGAGCATATCTCTCCAGTAGTTAAGAGAAAGGAAAACTCCTCTTTCTCTCATTCTTTTACCTAGGTTTGATGAAAGGCTCATAGTTATGCTCCTCCAAGTATTTCTGTTTGAACCATTTCTCCCCAACATTTGGGATCTCGGTTGTAGTTGAGATGATGGTAGTTGACACAGTGAAAGTGACACCAGTAAGAGTAATTTTGTTTTCATGGAGGTTAGAGATGAAAATTATAGTCAACATAGTATGGTGTTGGACCTTCTAAATTTTCTCACAGAACTCAAAACATCCAACATGTTTTAAACATGTCACAACCATAGGAGATGCCAAAAGTTCCCTTGTATTTGTTGGCTCTAATCTGAGTATTCTTCAACCTTTGTGTGTCCTCCTTCCCTCTGTTTATTCTCCCTCACTATATGGTCTGTTTCCTTCTTCTGTCATGATGTCTTAGTGTCAAAACCCTAGGGAGGTATGGTGATGGTAGAATATGGTTTTTAGAAATAGGGAATGGGATAGGGTAATTGAGGGATATGGGGTAGGAATTTATGAGTTAAGGGATGTAAAGGGGTTTTGGGATAGGGATTAATTACAAGTGCAGGAATTGGGAGCCTGGGAAAATAATGTACCTAGGGCTTAAGATTTTAAGGAAATGAAATATTGGAGAAAGGGGATTTTAATGTAGGGATTTGGGAAAAGGAATATGGCAGGGTGGGAAGGTTTATGAAAGTTTAGGGAGTGAATTTGATTTTGAATTATGTTTTTTAGGAATACTAGGGTTTTGAATTTGAAAAAAAGACACCAAACTGCTCTTCACAAACTTCACACATCCAAAATGATTTGATGAGAGGAGGAATGAAGCAATTGTAACTTAAATGCTTGTTTGGAGGTGTGAAGAGCCACTACTGAGAGATTGAAGGTGAGTTCGTGAAGTTTAGAGGCCTTTTTTAGAGTTGCCGAGGAAGATTGACAAGCGTGTAGTGCCACAAGAAAGCATGCAACACATTTGGCAGGCACACAAAGCAACACATAGGCGCACATCACCTTAATCAAACACGTCCTCCCTTAAGAAAACATGTAGCGCCTCCCCTATTTTTCTGATTTTTCCTTCAAAACTGAAAACCTTACTTTGCTTTGACAATGCTTGATGGTAGAGTAGACAAATGAGGTCTCTTTTTATGCTATGAGGCTTTTATACTTGTGTTAAATTTAATCTTTGATTAAAAAACCACTTTCAAATGTTCAATTTCACCTTTGAAAACTTTAGAAGATACCATTTACACTTCGATTATTTCCTTTGACAAATTGATCTTTTGATGGTCTTTGACAAATTTTTGAATTTTGACTTTTTGGTGCTTTGGCATGTTTGAAACATTGAGTTTCCAGCTTGGGAACCTTGTACTTATTACATTTAAATGACATAAAATTACAAAATGAAAATTAAAAATACTACATTTGAACTCAAAATTACATGATGAAATAAGCATTTCTCTTTATAAATAATCTTCACATGGTGAAGAGATGTTATTGGATCACTCTCTACTTGTCAGTCTTAGGCAATGAAATCGAGTTTTGTTGAATCATGGAAACCCTAATGACCTAGTGAAACCTTGAAAAACCCTAAAAGACATAATGAGATCTTGAAGGACTGAATTTTCAAGATGACATGACTAACAATATGGCATGATGACATTAAATTTACTAATGATGTACAGTAAGAAAGGTATGAAACTATGCCAACAAGTAATCAAATTTGAGGAATAGTGATGTTTTTGGACTAGGGCTACCATCAGTGACTAAATTTTTGCATGACCTAGTGGAATGATAATTTTTTTTTGAGTGGGACTCCTAAAATGATATGAAAAAAACATTTTTGATCACTGATGGAAGTATGAAAATACTGACACTAACAATAGGATGCCTTGAAGATTGCTAAAAGATTAAGAAAAAGAGAACTAGGAAGCATGAAAAAAATATTGAATAAAGTATAAGCTTACATGGGCAGCACTATGACAAGGGAAGAATGAAGATAAAGAAGAACAATTCGGGAGTGGTGTCAAAAATTAGATGGGAATAAATTGTATTCTTCTTCCAAAATAGTAAAGTTAAAAATGATATATTAGTGGAGGTAGAAGACATGTGTCATAGTTAGTATGAATGCCTAAAGTCATAAAGAAAAAGTATTTCATATGCATCTCACAATCAAATGCATGAGAAAATGGATACACAAACTGATTGCTAGCAGGTCTAAGAAAAAATATTTCAATGATTCTTTTGAATGGTAGCGAAGGAATTGGGACTAGTTGGAACTCCTTTGTACCTAACTAGAATCCAAGAGATATTGTTGCAAATATAAATCATTTTCTTAATGATGAACCTCTACAACCAATGGTGCCTTGGTACAAGGTTCTTTAAGAGAACACTTGAATAAAAATCTACCAAGTATAAACACATATCTTATATAGTGAGTGGCATTATAGTGGAAATTAATGAGACCACATTGAGAATTACATAACTACCCATTTTCAAATGAATAAGGAATTACAAGGAGTGAACGAGGATCGATTTTGAGGTGTCATTATCTAAAGAAAATATGAATATTACACTTCAAGAAGGTCTTTTAACCTCTACTATCAACATAAGTAATTTTCATGAGACCCCCAAATAATTTCTAGTGCCCTTATATCATCTTTGAATGGAATTATATGATATAATGAAATTGGATAAGAAATATAAATTCATTTTGGAAATTGTAAACACTACAAGAAAAAAGGACATTTGGTCACGCCTGTGACAGACCTTTAAGGTCCGTCACCAATGTCGCATATGGTGACAGTCCCTAAAAAAGCGTTGTTGTAAGTGTATGTAGTGATGGTCCTTTAAGGTTTGTCACCAAATCAATTTTCAATGACACTTTTGGTGACGGTCGTTAAAGGCCCATATTCTCTCTTTAGTGACACTTCTAGTGATGATATTTTTTTGAACCTCAACAACGCTATTTTTGGTTACTTTTGGTGACGGTAAAAGAAAGTTCATCATCATTGATCATTCCAATGAGTTTTTGATGATGCTATGTGCCTGTTACTATATTTTTTGTCAAAAGGCAACAATTTAAGACCATTATTGTGGAGTATTTTTCATTATGTGTCTAAGGCCACAGTGGTTAGAGGCAGTCAATTTGTTAAGAAGTAATTAGTGTGTATCATTTCCCTCTACTATTGAGAATAGATTTTTCCTATGAGTCATCACATGATTCATGTCTATTAGCTTTATTATCTAGAAAATTCCCTTTAGATAAAGTTCCACTAGTGTGTGTAGGAAATATATTATTTAATACATAATCAAGCTGTGTCAATTCTATTAATGACAGATACCTAACACTCCTCAACAATCCGGGCACACCTTAAATTAATTCTTTGGAAAACACTAACATTTCATATCACCTCACATGTCTTGGAACATATTTGTACCTAGAACATCTTTCCATGACTTGGACACCCAAGCACATGTTGGCATTCCATAGTACATCATAACACTCTCCTATCATGCGTTGACATGCCTGTAGTCCCTAGCATGCATTGGATAACCTTGGCTACATGCATTGACAAACATTGTCACTTGGAATGTGTTGGGTCCTATTATTACTGTACCTAGCATGCCCCTTTTGAAAAATATAAAGTCCTAAATTATTAACCCTCTTATGTGTTCATTTCCTTGAATTTTAGCTTGGTTATTCATTTTGTTTCCATGCCACTCCTTGACACACATTGACATACCCTGGCACCCTACACATCCTAGCATGCCTTAGCACCTATCATGTATTGGCATACCTGGCACTATTTGGAAAATATTAGCCCACACTGGAACTTCCTAGCATACTTTGACAATTCTTCAAATTCCTTGATATTCCCTAGCATGCGTTACCAGTGCTTAGCATACCTTGTCACTCCCTCCTTGGCATGACAACTAGCACTCATTGACACTAGTCACTGGCACACGTCCCTCATATTCATTCATTTCCATGAACTTTGATTCATTTCTCCCTTAATGTGTTGTTCTAGTACCCCCTATCACTCATCAACCTCCATTAGCACTCTCTGGAACACCTTAGCACTCTTCAACATGCCCTACCACTTCATAACATGTAGAACACTCTGTGACACAAATTGTCTCTTGTCGCATGTTGGAGTTTGGAAAATATTAGCATGTATAGAATACATTGAGATTCCTTGGTATGATTTGGCATGGTTTAATATTAAATATATTTGAGATCAATTATTGTAAAGTAGATGAGAAGCAACAGAGAAAGACTTATCACTTAGAATGCACTAAGACTTGGTACTTAGCACCTATTGGTGCCTAGTGTTGGTGTGCCTATCATGGCCGTCTTGGAAAAGTTAAATTGATGACTTATTAACCCTATTATGTGTTCATTTCCATGTAGTTTAACTTTTTTATCCCTTTTTTTCGTTGACATTCCCTGACATGCATTGTCACACCCTTGCACATCTTGGAATGCCTTAGCACTTGACACATATTAGCATGTTTCACATGACTTTGTACTATCTAGCACATGTTAAAATTCCCTAGCACGTCTTGGCATTCATGTCCTCACAACTAGCCTTACATTTTTTCATGACTTGGGAAACTAATCAAGTCCTTGGCTACTATAGTTCATGTGACAATATTGGTCTGATTCAACCACAACATCTTGAGAAATTTCACCTACTACAAGTATATTATGCCTTTTTCACCTAAGAAATTCCTATAACTCATCTTAAGCCACTTATTTAAAAGCTTAATTTGTCCCACTTTGTTATGAAACCAACTCCAAAAATATAAGAAAAGAGAGATCAATGCCTTATAAATCAACCACTTAGAGGGGGAAACCTCCTTTACATTACATAAATGAACAATTCTTGGATGATCCAAATGAAAAAACACCTTTGTATATATAATATTCCATGGGGTCACAATATAATCCTATTTGACCTAACAATAATAATGTAAGGGCACACCAATAACAATAATGGGGTTTTATGGGGCACAATAATAACAATATGGGGACTACATGGGTACAACAATAGCAATAAGGGGGCTACACTAACAAAAATAAGGGACAGCACTAGTAATATAGGGACCTAACATGCCCCTCTCCTTCAAAAAAGTGTTTTCCTCAACACTTGAGTAGCTCTGGATGCTTATGTATAAAATTCTCATCATCCCATGTGGAATCTTCAGTGGGTAAGTTCTTTCACCTGATGAGATACTATGAAATTGATCGATTTTGTTGCTGTTGAGTTCTTATTTCCATGACTAATTCAGGTTCCAATATGATTTTTCCTTCCTCATCAAGTTCTAGAAATAATTTTTAAACTGGAAGTTTTTCACCTATAACCTTCTTTAAACATTAAACATAGAAAATTGGGTGCACTCGAGAAGAAGCAGGAAGCAACTCCAATTTTCATGCCATAGTACCAATATTTTGCAACACCTTGGAAGGACCATAGTACTTTGGCGATAATTTATTATCCTTCTTAGCTTGCTTGAGGAAATTGTTTTGTATGGTTGTAGCCATAAAAATACCCAGTCTCCTACATCAAAACTTCTTTCACCACGATGCTGATATGCCTATTGTTTCATTCAATTTTGTGCCAAATTTAGGTTATCCTTTAAGAGTTGGAGAACTTGTTGTGGGTGCTCGATGTGATCTTCCACTGCTTTAACCTTAGAATTTTCTCTTAAATATGATGTGATGGATGATGGATGATATCCATAAAGTTCCATAAATGGGGCCATTTTTGCTGCAGTATGGAATGAAGTGTTATACCACTTGACCCATTGTGTTTGTTTATCCGATACAAAACAACGAAGATATCTTTCAAAACATTTGTTCATTATATCATTTTTCCCATCGGATTGAGGATGAGAAGATGAGCTATGGGCTATTTGAGTACCCAAACAAAAAATAATTCAGTCCAAAAATTTCCAGTGAAAAAGGGATCTCTATTGCTGACAATAATCTTTGGGTTTCCATGTATCTTTTTAATTGTTTCCATAAATGTAGTACCAACTATACTTACTTTAAATGGATGAGATAAGGCACAAAAGTGTGCATACTTGGTAAGTCTATCAGCTACCACCATGATGACACTCTTTCCTTCGGACTTAGGTAAACCTGTGATAAAATCCATTGAAACCTCCTCCCAATGTTGACCTAGAATGGGTAAAGGTTTTAGTAGACCGAGGGTGTTAATTGTATCAACTTTATTTTTTTTGGAAAACCAAACATTCTACCACAAAATTTTGACTATCAGACTTAAGGCCATCCCAAAATAAATATTTCTTAACCCTATGGTAAGTTTTTAAAAATCTTGAGTGTACTCCTACGGGAGTGGTGTGCAATTCCAAAAGAATATTTTGTTTCTAGTTGGGAATTCTTACAAAGATATAAGCGATATTTGTACCATAAGGAATCAATTTTCAAACTAAATGTATCAGATATACTGGGATTGTGCTGCAACTTTTGAATGAGTGTCCACATTTCTTCGTCATTCTTCCATTCCTCCCTTGCTTCGGTTATCTAATTTGGTTGGATAATAGAAATTTCACAAAACAAATCTTCCACCTCCTCATCCTTTTTTTGAGTCAAATTATAGGCTTATAATTTGTCAATCATAAATTTTCAACCCAGGGTGTGTAGGCTTATGAGATTCTATGAAAAATATATGCAGGCTTAATACTTGAAGTGTTTACTAATAAAATGTTAGGTCCCCATATTACAAGTGTAGTCCCTTATTATTATTAGTGTAGCCCCCTTATTTATATTGTTGTACCCCTGTAACCCCCATATTGATATTATTGTTCCCTTACATTATTATTGTTAGGTCGGCTACGATTATATTGTGACCCCATGGACTCCTATATATAGAAGGAGGTATTATCATTTGTATATCCAAGAATTTTTCATTTATGTAATGTATTGGAGGTTTCCCCCTCAAAGTGGTTGATTTATAAGGCATTGATCTCTCTTTTCTTCTATTTTTGGAGCTGGTTTCATAACTTTTGGTATCAGAGCTTTGTATTCTAGGGTTTCGCTGCTCCAAAAAGGTCATCGTAGAATTGTCGCTATGAATTTTTTTCTACGAAGGGTCAGAAGCTAAATTTTTTACAGAGTGAAGCTGAAATCCTGAGGAATGTCTTGTACAAATTTCAGATCTTGGTTCGAAACATTTTTGGAGATATGATCTGTGGAAGTTAGGGTTTTTTCAGGCTCTAGAATTTTGTCTAAACATGTCATCTTATAATTTTAGCGATAAGGTTTTTTCTACGAAGGTTCAGAAGCTGAAATTTGTACACAGCAAAACCGAAATCCTGAGGAGCTTCTTGTAAAAATTTTAGATCTTGGTTCACAATATTTTCAGAGATATGATATGTGGAATTTAGGTTTTTTTTAGGCTCCCGAATTTCATCTCAAAGAGACGAACATGGGAAAATCATCATAACTCTCTCTCTGAGCATCGGATTGGAATTCTATAAAAAGTGACCACATGTAAACATACTTTAGTTTCTTATGTATCAATTTAAGATCCAAATGAGGAAACAATTATATGTGGCACTTCGTACAAGTGCGATCTACTGAACCAATCCATAATTAGGTCATTGTGGGAGATTCAGCATAACTTTTCCTTGAAGTATCCAAATCATGGTCAAACCTGTGGCATTTGAAAGAAAATTCAAAGGGATACTGCAGGACTAAATTTAAGATATTGAAGATCATCAATTACAAAGATAATTCAGTTTCAATATCTAGATCCTCAAAAGAAAGAAAAACGTGTGTATTTTTTTTTTTGAAATCGCATAAGTCTTGTTTGAAAAATCAGTTTTAAGTGATTCCAAGGGCATATTGAGCATATATATCAGTATTGGGTTCTAAAATTCCCCCTAAAAGGAATTCAACACCCATTAGGCCCTAATTGCAACATGATCTATACAAATTACAAGAGCAAGTGCACCAAATTTCGCTCTCGTAAAGAGAAACAAAAAATGAAATGGAAGTTTTGAAGAAAGGCATAGAAGCGAAGATGGATGGTTTGAAGAATAATATGGATGGTTTGAAGAAAGGCATGGAAGCCAATATGGGTGGCATGGAAGCTCGCATGGAAGCTAAGATGGATGACATGGAAGAAAAAATGAAAGACAACATGAAGAACATGAAGAATGATCTAAAAGCAGACAAGGAAGGTTTGACAAAGTTGATACAATAAATTTTTCCTAATGGCAAAAATATAGTAGAGGAAACTCATGATGAGGAAAAAATAAATATTAATCATGATTTCATAAACTCTAATGTTGGATGGAAGAACCATCATATTCCAAAGATGGATATGAGGAAGTTTGATGGAAAGGATCCTGTAACATGGATACTACAGATGGAGCAATATTTTGATTTTAATAATGTGAAAAACACACAAAAGGTATGCATTTCAACTTTAAATTTAGAAAAAAATACATTTGTATGGCATCGATGTCTTTGCTCCTATAAAAAAAATGTCACTTCGTCAATTTTTACGGAGGAAATGATAGCACATTATGAGGATACAAATAGCAACTCCTTCTTTAGCCAATTGATAAATCTAAAACAAAAGGGTTCAGTGGTGGAGCACATTGAGGACTTCCAAAACTTGAATATAAGGGTAACTGATACTCCACAGGAACACAGGATTGATGTCTTCATAGGGACTTTAAAGGATAACAACCCACATGAAGTTTGCGTTTGGGAACCTGATTCATTGGAAAAGGCATTCAGGTTGGCAAGAGAAATTGAATGTAAAGTTATGGCAACAAGGAAGCCTACCACTCACATATATAAAGATGGAAGTGTTGCTACTCCTAGACCTCCACAACCTACAAGGTTGACACCACAAAAAATGAAAGAAAAAAGAGAAAAAGGGCTTTGCTACAGTTGTGATATAAAATACACTAAAGATCATAAGTGTGTTGAGAAGAAATTATTTTACATAGATTGTGAAGAGGAGGAAGAAAATGAACAAGAAACTTCAAAAGAAGAGGATATACACCAGGAACCAATCCTAGAAGAAGAAGAAATGAGTCCGACCATATCATGTAATGCATTGGCAGGAATTACCGCTCCTCAAACTCTCAATATAGAAGGACATATCAAGAAGAAAAAGGTAATAATGTTGATTGATTCGGATAGTACCCATAATTTTATTCATTGTAAGGTATCCAAGGAATTAAATTGTTTCCTAGACCCAACACCTGAATGTCAAGTGATGGTTGAAAATGGAGGAACTATAAATTGCTCTGGAAAATATGTATTGAATAGTCTAATGCTTTCCATTCCAATGGGAGGTGTTGATGTTGTACTGGGAGTACAATGGTTACAATCTTTGGGAGCAATAGCTTTTAATTTTCAAGAACTTTTCTTGAATTTTTTTTTTGGAAGGAATTGAAATCAAATTACGGGGTATTGTAGGGAAGCAAGGAAAGATAATAAGCTCTAATGTCATGAAAAAGCTTCTGAAGAAAGAACAACGAGGCGTAATTGCACAATTATGCTCACTAGAAGTTCCAACATCAAAATAATCTATTTCTCCAGATCTCCAAAAAGTATTGGACAATCATTCCAAGGTGTTCGAAATTCCCAAAGGACTCCCACCTATTCGTGATCATGAACATGTTATTCATTTGATTCTTGGAAGTGTTCCTCCAAACATCAGGCCTTAAAAATATCCTTATGTCCAAAAGAGTGAAATTGAACGTATGATTGGAGAAAAGTTAGAGGTTGGTATAATTCAACCTAGTCAAAGTTGTTTCTCTGATCCAGTAGTATTGGTGCACAAGAAGAATGGATCATGGTGCATGTGTCCAGATTATAGGGAGCTCAATAAGCTCACTATTAAATATAAATTTCCCATTCCTATGATTGATGAATTATTGGATGAATTACATGGCGCAATTTATTTTATCAAGTTGGATCTTTGTTTAGGATATCATCAAATTAGAATGAAGACTGAAGATATTCTGAAAACGACATTTCGAAATCATGAGGGTCATTATGAATTTTTTGTCATGACTTTTGGCCTTACCAATTCACCTTCTACATTTAAGGGGTTGATGAATTCCATTTTCAAACCCTTCCTTAGAAAATTTGTGCTAGTATTTTTTGATGACATACTAATCTACAACAGGTCTTAGAAGGATCATGTTCAACATGTTGACAGGGTGCTCAAAATATTGGAGGAGAAAAAATTATATGAAAAAACATCCAAATGTTTCTTTGGAGTACAAGAGGTGGAATATCTAGGTCATATTGTATCTCACGAGGGTGTTAAGGTAGACCATAACAATATTAAATCCATTAAGGAATGGAAAGTCCCCACAACCATAAAGCAATTGCGAGGATTTCTCAGGTTAATAGGGAATTATTGCAAGTTTTTTAATAATTATGGGAGAATAGCAGCACCTCTAACAACATTAATGAAGAAAGATGCATTTTCATGGACTCCTGAAGCAACTAAGGCCTTTGAACATCTTAAAGAGGCAATGTGCCTAGCACCGGTGTTAGCTACACCAAACTTCACAAAAACCTTTATTGTGGAATGTGATGCCTCAGGAAATGGATTTGGTTCTGTTTTAATGCAAGAAGGAAGACTCATTGCTTTTTAAAGTCATCCAATCAAAGGAAAGTATTTATAGAAAGCTATTTATGGGAAGGAAATGTTGGCAATACTACATGCACTAACAAAATTACGACCTTACCTAATGGGAAGGCACTTCAAGGAAAAAACTAATCATGATAGTCTTAAACAATTTTTGGAACAAAAAATATCTTCATTAGAGAAACAAAAATGGGTCACAAAGATGTTGGGTTATGATTTTGAAATCATCTACAAAAAAGGGAAGTTAAATGTTGTTGCAGATGCACTCTCAAGAAAGGATGAAGAGGTGGAAGCATTGCTTTGTGCAATTTCTATTATCCAACCAGATTTCATAACAGAAGCAAGGGATGAATGTAAGAAGGACGAAGAAGTGTGGACACTCATTCAAAAGTTGCAGCAAGATCCTAGTAGATCTGATACATTTAGTTGGAAAAATGATTCCTTATGGTACAAATATCACTTATATCTTTGTAAGAATTCCCAACTAAAACAAAATATTCTTTTGGAATTTCACACTTATCCTTTAGAAGGACACTCAAGATTTTTAAAAACTTACAACAGGGTGAAGAACGAATTTTTTGGGATGGACTTAAATCTGATAATCAAAAGTTTGTGGCAAAATGTTTGGTTTTCTAGAATAATAAAGTTGAGACAATTAAGACCCCGGGTCTTCTACAACCTTTATCCATTCCAAGTTAATGTTGGGAGGAGATTTCAATGGATTTTATCATAGGTTTACCTAAGTCCGAAGGAAAGAGTGTCATCATGGTGGTAGTTGATAGAATTACCAAGTATGCACACTTTTTTGCATTATCTCATCCATTTAAAGCATGCGCAGTTTCTACTGCATTTATGGAAACAATTCAAAAGCTACATGGAAACCCAAAGATTATGGTAAGCGAGAGAGATCCTATTTTTACTGGAAATTTTTGGATGGAATTATTTTCTTGTTTGGGTACTCAACTAGCTCATAGCTCATCTTATCATCCTCAATCCGATGGTCAAACTGAGATAGTGAACAAATGTTTGGAAGGATATTTTAATTGTTTTGTATGTAATAAACGAACACAATGGGTCAAGTGGTTACCTATGGATGAATGGTGCTATAACTGTTCCTTCCATACTGCAGCAAAAATGACCCCATTTATGGCACTTTATGGATATCATCCACCATCCATCACATCATATTTAAGAGAAAATTCTAAGGTGCAAGCAATGGAAGATCACATCGAGCATCAGCAATAAGTTCTCCAACTCTTAAAGGATAACCTAAATTTGGCACACAATCGAATGAAACAACATGCATATTAACATCACAGTGAGAGAATTTTTGATGTAGGAGACTGGGTATTTTTACGGCTACAACCATACAAACAAATTTCCCTCGAGAAAGCTAAGAAGGATAATAAATTATCGCCAAAATACTATGGTCCTTACAAGGTGTAGCAAAAGATTGGTACTATGGAATACAAACTGAAGCTTCCCGCTTCTTCGCGAGCGCATCCAGTTTTCCATGTTTCATGCTAAAAGAAGGTTATAGGTGACAAACTTCCAGTTCAAGAAATATTGCTAGAACTTGATGAGGAAGGAGAATCATATTGAAACCTGAAATAGTCACGGAAACAAGAACTCGACAACGACAAAATCGATCAATTTCAGAGTATCTCATCAAGTGGAAGAACTTACCCACTAAAGATTCTACTTGGGAGGATGAGAATATTATATAGAAGCATCCAGAACTATTCAAGCATTGAAGACAACACTTTTTTGAAGGAGAGGAGCATGTTAGGTCCCCATATTACTAGTGTAGTCCCTTATTGTTATTGTTGTACCCATGTAACCCCCATATTGTTATTATTTTTCCCTTACATTATTATTTTTAGGTCAGCTAGGATTATATTGTGACCCCATGGACTCCTATATATAGAAGGATGTTTTGTTATTTGCGTCCAAATTTTTTTCATTTATGTAATATATTTGAGGTTTCCCCCTCGAAGTGGCTGATTTCTAAGGCATTGATCTCTCTTTTCTTCTATTTTTGGAGCCGGTTTCATAACATCAAACTAATCAATCACTCATAAAGCTAATGCCTCTTTTCTTGTTGACCATTGGTTGTCATTGATGTCAACCCAAGTAGCACTAGGGGCTACCTCAATCTTGTATGGGAATTTTGACCTACCTAATTACTATATTTCGAGTGAAGGATATTTCTTATGGTTTCTACTTGTCGAGATGTTTCCATTGATATATTGCACTCCATGTATTTTTTCATGGTTTGAGAGATATTCATATTTGAAGTTAGTAACCCCAATTAGTTGGCTAAAAGCCCATGGGGTTGTGGCATGACACTAATAATTGGTTGTGGTCATTGAATAGTCAATAATTAATAATTTTTAAGCTCCTAAAGTCCCTCCAATGTTCACTTGTTGAAATCCCTCTCAACCTAACCATTTATATAAATTGTGATCCTCATATCCTCCTCATGCATGGATTTCACTACTTGAAATAGGTAATCCTGGAATTCTCGCTATAAATTTTTTTATACGAATTTTCAGAAGCTAAAATTTGTATGAGGCAAAGTCGAAATCTTGAGGATGCTCATGTAAAAATTTCAGATCTTGGTGCATAATAATTTTGGAGATATGATCTGTGTAAGTTAGGTTTTTTGCAGGCTCCTCAACTTCATCTCAAAGAGGTGACCTTAGGAAAATCATCATAAATATCTATCTGAGTATCAGATTTGAATTGTGTAAAAAGTGGCTGATAGTGCACAGTCTTTAATTTTATGTGTATGAATTTCAGAGCTGAATGAGGAAAAAATGACATGTGGCACGCCATACAAGTTTGCTCTACTGAACTAGTCCATAATTAGGTCATTGTGAGAGATTAGGCATAACTTGGTCCTGAAAAATCTAAATTTTGTTAGACCTATGGCATTGGAAAGAAGACTGAGAAGGCTACTACAAGCCCAAAAATCGCATATTGGGGATCTGAAATAACAGAGATACGTCAGATTCAATATAGAGCTCCTAGAAGGCAAGAAAAAGATATATCATGTGCTGTCAGGGGCTGCAAAGGACCAGACTTTCTAGGGCAGAAAAGCAAAGCAAGGTGCACCAAAGGTAAGATCCAAGTAAGCATTTTCTGTGTATGCATGTTCATCTCTTAATTGCATTAGGTTCTTTGTACTCTATTTTTATTTTTTTAGCACTAACATATGCTCTGTAGGATGAGGTAAGTTTTGGTACTATCATGTCATGGGTATTTCCTTGAAGAATTTTTGCAAGTATTATATATTCATCAAGATAATACTCAATGCATGATCTAATGTTCTGAAGAGTGAGAAATGGTAGCATGACAAGAGCAAAAATCAAGGTGCAGAACAATAGCAAGAAGTTCACCACATGAAGTCTTCACATGGGCAGCACTGCATAGATTCATTGTAAAGGTATCATTGTACTGAGTCATTGTAAAAGCATCATTGTAAAATTTGTACAAGTGTCTGTCTGCCAAGAATTGAAGAGGCAGTGTCGGAAGGTCTAGGATCATCATTAGGTATTTGTGTCATAGTTGGGGTTATGTTCTAGTGTGTCTTCTTCTTCTATATCATTCTATATCATTCTAATGTGGACCATCTTCCCTGTTATGGGAGTCCATTCTTATTTTATTCTTCTATAGGGTGGTAGGGTGGTGCTATTTTGGTGCATGAAGTCACCAACAAGTTAAAGCCTGTGAAAAATTCAGGGTGGTAGGGTGGTGCTCGGGTGAGTTGTAGCTCATTGGGTGTTGGGGCACCCGTTCAGTTGACTACTGAAGAATCTCGGGTGTTGGAGCATCCATCCAGTGGGGTCTAGAGATGAATGATTTTCTAGATTCTAGGAAATTGGAGCTTTATTTTCTAGATTCTAGGAAGTTGGAGATTTCTAGAATTGGAGTTGAATATTAAAGAGTTATTAGAAAAGTGTTCAGGTGGTTTTTTCTTGGAGGGTGTTTCCACCTTAAAAAATGTGTACATTTGTGTTCCTTTTGTTTACTTCTATCATTGTATAAACACTGATAATAATTGAAGATTAACTAATGCTCTGAAAGATTAATAATAATACTAAATGAAAGGAATATTGATTCACCCCTCCTCTCAGTATTTCTAACAATTGGAATCAAAGCTTGGTTCCTTCAATAGCAATTTAACAACTGGAAGGAGGTCATGGAGCATACCAAGAATGGTGTACCTCTTTTCAATGAAAATAATTATGCACTATGGAAAGGAAGAATGGAGGTCTATCTCTTTGCGCAAGGTTGTGAAGTATGGGACACTATTCAAAATGGATTTACACCAACCGCGGATGAACAGCGTAAGAATAATTTGGTAAATGATGTAAAATAAAAGAGTATTATTATCGGTGGACTTACCGATTTTCTTATCATAAAGTGTTGGGTTGTAAAACTGCCCAAAATGTATAGGAAAAGCTTGAGAATATATATGCAGGTGACTCAAATATCAAAGAATCAAAGCTTCAAATCTATAGAGAAAAAATTGAGCAACTAAGAATGAAAGAAGATGGCAACATTGTTGCATACTTCCAACATGTTGATGAAATAACCAACGCTCTGGAAGGATTGGGAGAGATTGTTGACGAGAAGACTATTATACGAAAGATTCTTAGAATGTCACGAGGGAGATTTAACCCAAAGGTATTGGTCTTAGAATACAGTGAAAATCTAGACAAACTTAGAAAAGAGGAATTACATGGAGTTCTCATAGCATATGAAATGAGACTTGATGAAGAAGAGGTCACTTTGCATCTAGAAACTACATTCATTTCATCTAAAAAAAAACAATAAGGATGAACAACCTTCAAAGGAAAAGACCTGCACCTGCAAGTGTGAAGAAAAGGAAGATGATGAAGAAGGTATTTTAGATGGATAATATGCTTACTTTACAAAAAAACTAAAAATTGGTAAGGGAAAATTCAAAGGTAAACTTCCATTGATATGTTTCAGCTGTGGTGAGGGTGGGAATTTCACAGCAAAATGTCTAAACATAAGTGATGAAAACTCAAAAGGAAGGAAAGGCTTTAAGAAATTGAACAAGCAAGGCAAAAAGAAACGATTCAAAAGGAAATTTCTCTCTAAAGAAGATATCTCATCATCTGATGAAGACAGTGACAATGAAGACGAAGCCAACGAGAGAGTACTATTTATGGCCAAGCACAATAAACAAGAGGTATAAAAAACCGAAGAAGAAGGGTTGACCATAGAAGAATTTTCTAAGGAGGAAATCAAGCTTATAAAACAGCTCAAGGCTGAGAAGATCCATTCCAATACTCTTGAAGAACAAGTTCATGGTCTAAAAATTGAAGCTGAAGAACACAAATGTATTGAAGAGTCACTTCAAAAGAAGTTGGAAGAAAGCAACCAAGAAAGGGAAGCATTAGAAGGCGAAGTAGTCCTGCTGCATAAGGAAGTGAAGAAGGGAGAAAATATCCAAAACTATGCTAACAACTCAAGGGATTGGAACAACTCATCAACAATCAATGATCTTACAATGACAAAAGAAGAAGTAGGACCTTCTACAACAAAATACAATGAACCTATGATATCTCACATGTATGTAGACTTCATTGGACAAGATTTGCAAGAACAACCATGGAAGACAATTCCTCGACAAATATTTCCATCCAGGTACTAAAATATTTTTCATGGCTATTGTTATTCATGTGGAAAATTTGGTCATAAAGCTATTGAATGTTGCACGTACCCTAGGAACAAATATAATTCCAGGAGATCTGTCAAATATGAACCTTCCAAGGCTCAACAAAACATCAATATATATACAAATTTAAGAAATAATATGAAATTTTACAAATCTCAAAAATTTGGACACATAGCCAGAGACTACAGAATTTAAAATCCTCCAAAAGAATCTTCGAAGCCACAAAACAAACAAACATGGAAGAAGAAGAAGACAGATAGTTTTTTTCTCGCTCTCAAGGCTCAAAACAACAAATATGTGTGGTATGTTGATAGCGGTTGCTCAACACATATGACAGGATATAGAAAGAAATTTTAATCTCTGAAAGAGAAAAAGGATGGAACCGTATCATTTGGAAATGATGGATCTTCAAATGTTATAGGATCAGGTACTGTCACTCTCGGAAGCAAAGATGTTCTAGCCAAGAATGTTCTATTGGTTGAAAACATGAATTAAAATTTTCTTAGTGTTGGACAAATGTGTGATCAAGGACACACAATGCTATTCAACTCCACAAAATGTGAAATCAGGAAAGGAAGGTATGGTAACATTGTGGCCACAACAAGTTGAGCTCCAAACGACATATATGTTCTGGATGAAGCAACTAAAGCATGTCTACTAGCTAAAGAAGATGAAAGCTGGTTATGGCACCAACGAATGGGTCACATAAACTTTTACAATCTTGTCAGGATAAGCAAAAAGGAAGCAGTACGAGAACTGTTGAAAATCTCAAAACCTTCCAACACACTATGTGAGGCCCGTCGGCATGGCAAGTAAAAAAAATTCGAATTTAAAACAAAAGAACACTTTGCATCAAATCCATTGGAATAAATACGTACTGATCTATGTGGTCTTATGAGAACAAAAGGCTTAGATGGAGAATTATATTTCATGTTAATGATAGATGAATATACCAGAATGATAACCGTCAGTTTCCTAAAGAAAAAATCTAAAGCATTTGAGTGATTTAAGATCTACAAGGAGTTGTTTGAAAATGAAAATGATTTGAAAATAAAGTTTCTACGATAAGATAATGGCGGAGAATTCACTTCCAAATAATTTCAGCAATACTATGACAAAAATGGAATGAAAAGGAAATTTTCAACAACATGAACAACTCAACAAAATGGAGTTGCTGAAAGAAAGAACAAAATTGTACAGGAAATGGGTAGAAAAATGTTGAAGGACTCAAAATTGGATGAAAAATTCAGGGTTCAAGCAATTGATACGACAATCTTCATTATCAATCGAAGTCTTCTTAGAAATAATTGCAACAAGACCCCATATGAATTATGGAAAGGAAAAATGGTTAACGTAAAATATTTCAGAATCTTCGGAAGCAAATGTTATATCAAAATAGAAGATCAAAATTTGGGTAAGTTTTAATCACGTGTTGACGAAGGTATCTTTGTTTGTTACTCACGCAAAAGAAAGGCCTATAAATGCTATAATCTAAGGTGAAAACAAATAGTAGAGGGCATAAATGTTACATTTGATGAAGATGGTGTTCTAATGAATAATGATGAGGATCTATAATCTTTGAAACTTGAGACAGAGGCTGAAAAAGACACATAGAAAATTCTAGAACAAGAAGCAACTATCAACAGGGAAGAAGTAAATAATGATCATCAAGATATACCGGAACAACAACAAGAAGCTCCTCCAAAGAGAACAAAAGAATGGATTCAAAAGAACCATCTATCAAATCAAATAATTTTTGACATAAATGAAGGTCGACAGCTTCATTCATCACAACAAGCTCACATTGCTTTTCTAGCAACCTTTGAGCCTAGTAGTTTTGAGGAAGCCAACCAGAATGAACATTGGGTAGCAACTATGAATGAAGAATTGGATCAAATCGAGAAGAATAACACCTGGGAATTAGTTCCATGACTAAAAGATAACAATATAATTGGGACTAAACGGGTGTTCATGAACAAATTGAATGAAGATGGACAGGTTACCAGAAACAAAGCAAGATTGGTTTGCAAAGGCTATGCACAAGTGGAAGGAATTGATTTCGTCGAAAAATTTGCACCAGTTGCCAGAATGGAAGCCATCCAAATGTTTCTCACCTATGCATGTTCAATAAAAATCAAAGTCTACCAAATGTATGTTAAGTCAACATTCCTGAATGATGAATTAGAAGAATAAGTTTACATCAAACAACCTGAAGGTTTTATACTATCAGAAAAAAGAAGACTATGTTTGCAGGTTAAAGAAAGCTCTATATGGTCTCAAGAAAGCTCCCAGAGCATGGTATGCTTGTCTTGATTGATATCTAAGTCAACAAGGGTTCAAGAAAGGTATATAATATTTCGTAGCAATGATGATCGGCTAAGTAAGAACTTTTCTACAAATATGCAAAGTGAGTTCGAGATGTATTTACTTGGTGAGGTGAGATACCTCTTAGGGCTTCAAATATCTCATCAAGAGAAAGGAATATTTATATGTCAAACCAAGTATATCAAGGAAATTCTCAAGAAATTCAAAATGGAATATTGCAAACCCATCCTTACTCCGATGGTAACAAGTTGCAAATTGAGCATAGACGACTCATCTAAGGATGTGGATCAGAGGTTGTACAGATCTATGATTGGTAATCTTCTATATGTAACAACCTCCTGACAAGATTTTATGCAAGCAATTGGACAAGTGAAAATATTCCAAGGAGCACCAAAATAATTACATATTATTGTCGTCAGAAGAATTCTTCGATATCTAATAGGCACAATTGAATATGGCTTGTGGTATCCCAAGGGGTGACAATCTCATTCTTCAAGCATTTACAAATGCATATTGGGTAGGAAGCGTTGATGATCGTAAGAGTACTAATGGAGCAACATTCTATCTAGGTGGTTGTCTCGTATCATGGTTGAGAAAAAGGAAAACCTCAATCTCGTTATCTATAGCGGAAGAAAAATACATTGCAGTGGAAACTTGTTGTACTCAAGTCCTTTGGATGAAATTTTTTTTGCAAGATCTTTAAGTACAATTCAATGATCCCACTCCCATATTATGTGATAACACCAGTGCCATCAGCATCTCCAAGAATCCTGTCATGCATTAAAAAACAAAACAAATTATGATCAAATATCATTTTATTAGAGAACAAGTCACTGAAAAGAATCAAACTTGAATATGTTGGTACAAAAGAAAAAATCGTTGATATCTTCACTAAACCTTTACCTCATGAAGCATTTGAATATCTTCGCCAGAAGCTTCGTATTATCCAAAATTCTCATTAGATTTTCCTTATTCAGAATATAAAGGGGGAGTGGAAGTGTGTATAGGTCCGTAGGATGGTTGTGTGTCAGGGGGAGTTACCCTTTTCCATTGATGTCAAAGGGGGAGAGAATGTTGTAGAAAGAGGTGTCATGATTGCAGGGGGAGTACTTGTGTTGCCATCAATGCCAAAGGGGGAGATTTTTAATCAGTGGTTGTCATTGATGTCAACCCAAGTAGCACCAAGGGCTACCCCAATCTTGCATGGGAATTTTTACCTACCAAATTACTATATTCAGAGTCAAGGATATTTTTTTATGGTTTCTACTTGTTGATATGTTTTCTTTGATAGATGGCATGCCACGTAATTCTTCACAGTTTGAGAGATATTCGTGTTTGAAGTTAGTAACCCCAGTTAGTGGGCTAAAACCCCATGGGGTTGTGGCATGACACTAATAATTGGTTGCGGTCATTGAACAATAAATAATTAATAATTTTTAAGCTCCTAAAGTCCCTCCCACATTCACTTGTTGAAGTCCCCTCAACCTAAGCATTTCTATAAATTGTGATCCTCATATCCTTCTCATCCATGGATTTCTCTACTTGAAATAGGCCATTATGGAATTTTCTCTATAACTTTGTTTCTACGATGGTTTAGAAGCTAAAATTTTATGAGGCGAAGTTGAAATCCTGAGGTAGCTTGTGTAAAAATTTTAGATCTTGGTGTGCAATATTTTCGGAGATATGATCTACGGAAGTTATGGTTTTTGTAGGTTCCTGAAATTAATCTCAAAGAGGTGGCCTTGGGAAAATCGTCACAACTCTCTTTGAGTATCGTGTTGGAATTGTGTAAAATGTGGCGGATAGTGCACGGACACTATTTTTTTGTGTATCAAGTTCAAAGTTGAATGAGGAAACAATGACATGTGGTACGCCATACAAGTTCGCTCTACTGAACTAGTCCATAATTAGGTCATTGTGAGATTTTGTGCATAACATTGCCCTGAAAAGTCCAAATTGGGTCAGACCTATGGAATTGGAAAGAAGACTAAGAGGGCTACTATAGGACCGAAAATCACATATTGGGGATCTGAAATAACATAGATACATCACATTCAATTTCGAGCTCCTAAAAGGCCAGAAAAAGCTAGATCATGTGCTGTCGAGGGCTGCAAAGGACCATACTTTCTAGGGCAGCAAAAAAAATCAAGGTACAACAGAGGTAAGCTCCAGGTAAGTATATTTGGCATATGCATGTTCATCCCTTAATTTCATTAGTTTCTTTGTATTCTACTTTTTTTTTTTTTAAGCACTGACATATGCTCTGCAGGATGAGGTAAGTTTTGCTATTATCATGTCATGTGTACTTCCTTAAAGACTTTTTGCAGGTATTATATATTCATCAAGATAAGACACAATGCATGATCTAATGTTATGAATAATGAGAAACGGTAGCATGACAATAACAAAAATCAAAGTGTAGAACAACAACAAGAAGTTCACCACATGAAGTCTTCACGTGGGCAGCACTGCATACAGTCGTTGTAAAGGTATAATTGTACTGAGTCATTGTAAAAGCATCATTGTAAAATTTGTACAAGTGTCTATCTTCCAAGAATTGGAGAGGTAGTGTTGGAAGGTCTAGGATCATCATTAGGTATTTGTGTCATAGTTGGGGTTATGGTCTAGTGTGTCTTATTCTTCTACATCATTCTATATCATGTTAAAGTGGACCATTTTACATGGTACGAGAGTGAATTCTTCTTTTTTTCTTCTATAGTGTGGTAGGGAGGTGCCAGGGTGGTGCATGAAGTCACCAATGGGTTCAAGCCTATGAAAACTTCAAGGTGGTAGGGTGGTGTTACGGTGAGTTTTAGCTCATTGGGTGTTTGGGCATCCATTTAGTTGACTACTGAAGAATCTTGGGCATTGGAGTGTCCATCCAGTGGGAGCTGGAGAAGAATGATTTTCTAGATTCTAGGAAGTTGGTGCTTTATTTTCAATTAGAGTTGAATATTAAAGAATTATTAGAAAATAATTTAGGTAATTTTTGTCTTGGAGGAGGTTTCCACCTGAAAAACTGTGCATTTGTGTTCCTTTTGGTTACTGTTATCATTGTACAAACATTGATAATAATTGAACATTAACTAATGCTCTGAAATATTAATAATAATACTAATTGAAAGGAATACTGATTCACCCCCCCTCTCAGTATTTCCAACATTTCTGAATCCATATTTTGCAGCAAAGGCTATGGAGTGGATCTGAACTTCCCTCCACAACTCTTAATATTGCTGATGTGATCAGAAAGATAGGAGATCAAACTTACAACAAGAAAGAAATCAACTTGACAATACAAATCAAACTTGATCAAATGAAATCCATACATTTAACATAAAAAATGAATCACTTAATCAATTGATAATTGCTTCTGAAAGCTTCAGAAAGAGTACATTAGCTGAATGAAATGATTATTACTATGTAACATAAATTAAAATGCACACACACACACAACTAAGGTAGTTGTGAATGAAGGGGGCCCTCCCTCACTCACAACCCCTGCAAGATTGAAGAGGCATGCTCAATAGAGTAGACAGAACATGAAATATTGTATTAAAATGAAATATTACAATCGAGTACAATCTGATATGTGCTATCAGCAAATCCCAACCCAACCAACTAACTCCTTACATCATAAAACACAGTCGAATTTATACAAGTTCGAAAGCCCATATTTGGATCGAATGAGGAAAATGATAATCTGAGCTAGGATCTATCAATACAGGTACAATATTATCAAAATTAGCTAAGCTGGGTATAATCCATGAATGAAAGCATGGATTAGACAATTTTTGTTAAAACGATGGAGCTTCTCCTCATGTAGCCAATGAGAAGAGGTTTGTGAATCTAGGTAGTTTCAAAGGCAGATTTGGCATGACCAATAGGAAAATGTCCATGTACGACGAATTCCCCACAAAACTCATGTTCTCGTTTTTTTTGGTAGCGATTGGAACATATCTTACCGCTAATTCTGTTGCAGGAAATCAGAGCGGTTGTAGGAAATCCACTAAAGGATTCCTGAAGCATCTACAGGAAATGAGGTCGCACGAGTTGTCTTCAAGAATTTCAGGGCTATTTTGGATCAAATAAAATCTTCATAGGATTCTTAGATAAAAATGATACCATTTTTTTTTAATTTTCATACCTCAAGCCTATAATACCCTTTTGGCAGAAACCTAGCTGATATAATTGAAATAATAATATTAGGGGTTAAGGAGAGGTCAAAATGGGATATATAAGGTCTAAGAAAGGTGTCAAAATTAGGCAAAATGGGGACTCAACATCTCCCCCACACCTGTTATCTTGCATTTCCTTAATGTAAGCAAAAATGCTGCATGCTCCAAAACATGAAATTAGTCTCTACCCTGGGCTGCAGCTACTGCAACCAAATGATCCAACTGGGCTCTACTAGACTCTGCTTGACCCTGAACCCTGTAAATCTCATTTTTATTCTTCATATGGTCAATATGAGCCTGCTTATTTTTCACAATTCGGGCACCTGCTAGTGCCATTCCTCATGCTATTTATATGTAAAGGTTGTTCTCTTTTAGAGCTTTGTTATCCTTTCTCAAGGCCTGTTTTGAAACCACGAGCTCACTGATAATATACTCTAAATCTTGTAGATACCGCTTCTTTTGGGTAGTTACTTCCCCCTCATGATGTCTTTGAGAAGATTGAGGCACACTAAGCTCCACTTGTTCTTTTTATGTTTCATTCCCGCTTCCCTGCAGTGGGGTATCCTAGAAGGAAATTGTTTCTCTATCAATGAATGCAACTATCTCCACCTTCTCCTTCCCTTTAGGTGATAAATGGAGTTTTCCTTTATTTTTATCAACTTTCTTGGGTGATACCCACCCTTTCTCTATGTCCTTTATAGCGAGCTTGGTAGCTTGGCTCCCAGTGAGTTTCTTAGTGGGGGTAGAAGTGCCCTTTAACTTGGGATTTTTACCTCTAGTCTCCCCGGTCACCACCACTTCTTCATCTTCTTCCTTCTCCTTTGCTTTTGGTCCATGAGTCCATCGATTTTTCCTTGTATTTTATGTTGTCTCTTCTTCCTAGGGCTCTGAAGGATCAGAGTTTTCGTCCTCCATGAAATAATTATTGGCCAAAAAATCCCCCCCACATCTTTTTCTTCTTCTGCAGAATCTCCATTAAGATGATCTTTACAAGCCCAGGGCGATAGAGTTTTTAATCCGAGTGGGTTGCCCTGTCCTTAGTGACCATACAAATTTTCATTAGGGACTTCTTCAAATAATATGGAAAATTCAAAGGCTTGTATCGAAAATGTCCAAGAAGCCAAATGTCAAATAAAAACATGAGCCCAAAGTGACCTTCACATGTTATATACTTTTGCAGGAAAAATAACAGGTGCCGATACTTACTTCTCAGAAATTCTTGTGGAATCCCCTTGCTCCAGTCAGGGTTTGGATGCTCCTTCTTAAGAAAGGACGCAAAAATTCCCTTATTAAAGCATTGGTTCCTAAACCAACGTTCCCCATCCTATGATATCCTGCATACCCAAGCCACCAGATCCTCTATTAGTCGGAACTGAACGTTCTTGACTTGTGCCTTATCACTGTTCAGATTCAGGGAAATCAATTTCGTGATTTCTGAATTGTAGCCATTGAATTTTTGAAATAATGACAACCACCTCGATTCCTGTAGTCTCACCTTGTTGCGAAGATCAACTTCCAATAGTGCAGTGCCTTGTGGCTCAAACCAAATAGAGGTACGCAGTCTTGACATGGTGAAGGATGTGAGAGAAAAAATGAATAAGGCTCATAGAAATGCGGTATTAAAATTTGCAATGGATCATTCAAAAAAGAGAGGTTTAAATTGGAAATATCAGAGAGCATAGAGATTTCAAAGCAGGTTGTGATCATGATTATCATCATGATCTGACCTGCGGAATGGATACCAGAAGTATGCTTGCAGGTAATGTTAGAATGTTGATGATAAGGCATGGAGCTTCATTTATGATGCAATGGTTTACGACCATGTTTTGCTGCAATGGTTACCATAGCTTAAAATATACAAATTTTTAAAATTTAAGTATCATGACCTCTTACCTCAAGTGTCCTATCACTAGCTATACCTTACAGAACTTACCTCCCAACGTTCCAATCCTCCAATGACGTTTTTCTTGTTTCTTGGAATGAGAACCCACTCAAAAATTACATCAGATGTATGATCACACAATTCATGACCTCGACCAATAATAAAATTGTCAGTACTTTATAAAATAATTTAAACTAATTTTCTGTCTATGATTTTTATTCTTCAAGAAACCAAGGCATTACTGCAAGAAATGAAGCCGTGATTACTGAACATTCTGCAAGAAATTCTTCTCAAGGAGAAACCATTTCTCCCTGTTTGTGTACAGTTCATTGCACATGAATGAAGGCGCTAATGTCAAATGTGCATTAATCTCATTTTGTTACTAGCCATTGAGGTCAAATGTTAACCAATGCAAAGCCCATCACCATTAATGAGAATGAGGACCAAGGTACCTTGATGCATCCTATCATGTGTGAATTTATGAGGTGATGTCGAATCCCTTGTAGGATCGAGCAGTCAAGGAGCCATAATGCTTCCCCATTGCTACTGATGAGATATCCCATCATTAGGGCATACAAGATTCAAGGCATCATAAGGCTCTGATCTTACACCCAAATAGTTTGTTGATTTCGATGGGCCAAGATTGTTTGGAAGGAGGGTCTTAAGGAAACCCACATCAGTCCAACACGAGAAATCCACAGATTAACTGAAAAATCATAAGTTATTGAGAGGATCCCAAAGTATCTACTAACATGTGTTTTTAACGAGCCCAGTGGCAGTCCATGCTCATCATATTTTAGTTTTAGAGAGTTTGAAATACTGAAAAAGAAGACTCCAAGGGGGCTCCTTTTCCATAACTAGTCCATTGGGCCTGGAAAAAGCAATAAACCTGTACCCAATAGACATTCCTGTCATGGTTTACCGAGCAAGATGAGGAACAAAGTCAGGTCATTTTATCAGTAGGAAAATCCAGAATATGTAGTTTGTTATGCGGAATTGTGATCTACAGATAAATAAAATTCCCTAAGTGTGTTGTCTATCACTTAGAACAACAGAAGAAAGAATAACTATCACTTTCTCTAAAACAAGTAGATATTAAAAATGGTAAAGGAGCCTACTTGTGATTCTTTCACTTTTGCTTCTCCTTCTGCTACTGTTTCCGTCGCTCTCAATCCAACCCAAGTTGATAGATCGATTCCTGCAAATAAAAATAGAGAACAACAAACAACATGAAATATACAAATATCTACTTATATTACTTAAATTAAATCAATTAGATATGAAATACATACATCATTCGAGAATACATTGCTCAATAAATAGAGACATATGTATGGGAAAATGAACAACAATATGTATTAATGATTAGAAGGGGAATATTACAACCAATGGACCAATTTGTTGTCAATGTTCTCTAGCTTCATTCCAGCCTCATCACATCCAACATCATACCAACAGCATATCAGTACTTTCACTCTCTTATGAAATGAGAATCCAACAGCATAAATTTACCAAAATTCTTCCTTCCCTAGTACTAGAATGAGTGCTCAATTTATAGGGAAACTGATGGCAGTTTCTCATAGAATTACTTTCTAATAATAGGCAAGACATATTTCCAAGTTCAGAGGTGTTATATGGACACTTGGATTCAAATTTTGACACAAATGGACTCTTCCAGAAGGAATTTTCCATGTGGATATTCCTGAAACAATGAGAATTCCACTCCGAGGTGACCAACACACCCTTGAGTATCAGGAAGTGCAATACAATGCACATTTGAATGGAGGATTTTGCACTGCAATGCAGATAGTCCCTTGTAGTTGAGTGTTGGTGAGTCAATAAGTGATATAAAATATACTTAAAACCTTCGAAATCTCACAATATAAGACATGAATGAAATTTCTTCACTTAGGGCATGTAGCAACTAAAATATGAGGGGATCACAGACCCTATTTGATTGGTCTTGGGGATGATGTCCAGTTTGACCAGGTCATGGGGGATGATGCCAAAATTGACCTATAAAAGTTGCCCCCTAAAGCATGAAGTCAAAATAATAATAGTATTTGGATGAGATGCTTTATGATGTGATGAGTTGGAACTAAAGTGGACGGTGACATGCATTAATCTTACGATACATTAAATCATGATATATTTCATCTTGATCACGAATTTCTAGGGGAGGCATTCCCATGCTCATCACATAAAATATCTAATAACATGTATAGTTGAGAAATTCGTCTACATTGGAATGTTGCCCAATACAGACATGCCTACAAATATAGGCCCATTCTCGGATGTCGATCTGTATGCAAAGTCATCATACAAATGATGTGTACAACAATCCTAAAATCACAGCCTAGATGGATGAAAATAGATCTGGGGTATTATTATCTCATTCAATCGATTGTTCAGGTACAAGTCTAGCCATGCAAATATATGATTTGTAGTCGAACATGGGAAGACATCGTTTGATTACCAGCCAATGATGTCAACTCTTAACAAACGCGAGAGAACCACCATTGATGTTAATGGCTCTCAAGGTACTACAATATAGTTTGGAAGGCGTGAATAGATGATTTGATGTCGAACGCCAAACAAAATATTTTGATCAAAGGTCCGAAAGCGAGAAACTTGTTGATGATGTAACAAGCCTCATCATACTGGAAGATGATGTTTCTAAGTAAACTTCCTGGATAATGAGCTCCTGTCGATAGGAATCCACTTTATTGCAAAACAGGAGTTACTGATTTCAGACACAAAATGTGACTTGATATAGAAATGTTCAGGGATGACTGTCATGAAAATGAAGGTTTATGATTATTGCAGAAGGATGAGGATTCATTGGATTAATTCTCTTGAACATATCAACGACATTGAGATGAGTTGGCAACATTGACCCAAAAGCAAAGTGAAGGTATGATGAAACATAGGTATGAGTGAACCGTCAAGGAGATTACCCAACCCAAAATTCATGATGATGGAATGAAAGTGTCATGTTCAAGATCAACTTGCTACCATAAAGTATTATGTTCTTTTTCCGAAATTTTTCCCTATCATTTGTTAACCAGTACCTATTTATTTTTTAACAAGCTTGAGGAGGGTAAAATATTATTGATCTATAATTCAACCCTTCGGGCAAATCCATCACTATTTAATAATTTAACAAGTCTAGCGATAAATGAAACTCTATCTTGCCATGATCGACAAGTCCGTCACTATTTTATGTTTTATGAGTTTAATGACAGTGATAAATCAATCCTTTTTCATGTTTAAAGAGTTTGAAAAAGAGGACAAAAGAAAACTCCACGAGTCCTTTTTCGTAAATTTGTCGCTCAGGCCCAAAATAGTGTAAATGATACTTGGGAGAACCTCTTAGCCATGTTCGAATAAGGTTTTCCTTTTTCGTAAATAATCTATCTCAGTCTAGAAAAGGGTTAAACTTATATTGAGTAGATGTCATTTCATTTACTTTTACGAGCTCGAAAAGAAAAGTTCTCGGCAATCTTTTCAGATTATCATAGTCTAAAAAGAGTTGAAAGAAGACTCCAGCGGTTCCTTTTTCGCCGTTATCGAAGCTCAAAAAAGAGATAAAAGTGTGCTTTAAGTACTTTTTCATTTTTATCAAAGCTCAAAAAATAAGGATAAAAGTATTCTTTTTGGTCAAATCATTCTTGAATAAGTGTGCATGACTAATCTGTTGTATCAACTATAAAACTTGTTCAGAACACCATCAAACGGATAAAAAATACCTGTTTCATAGCAAAAAATTAATAAAAACCATAGTAACAACATTAAATATGATTTGCAATAATCAAATTGATTAATTAAAAGAGTTTTTACCATTCTTTTTTACCATTTGAAAGTTTCCATTTAAAATTTGGAGCTCTGAACTAGTTTTTTCCCCCAAACTTCCGTAGTTGATTGTGTCAGATTCTGTGGACCATTTTCCTCGTCGTTCGATCCAGGTTGGAGCTATGAACCATCTCTTTCCTTTAGTAGCATTTATGTTTCATTTAATTGTAAATTTTTAGGGTTTTGATCCCCTTAGGGTAAATATATTATAAAATAAGGGAAACACACCCTTGAATGTCGAAAGGTGCATTGAAATGCATTGAAATTGAAGGCTAGGTGCACTACAATGCTCTATCCCTTGAGCTGGGGTGCCTTGTGCGCAATTTCCATTTTTGTTTCTTGCTGTGTGCCCAAATTTTCCCTAGTTTTTTGCATGAAATGGATCCTAATGAGTCTTATGATTGTGTTTCAGTTATTCATCGGATCAAAATGATGATTACATGGAGGGAAAGAGAACATGATTTCACTAAACGATATAGGTACAATAAGAGACCTTAGAGACTGTGGGTTGATAAAGTACTTTAGATTGTTGGGTATGAGACAAAAAAGGGAATTATTGAAGTTCCTTGTTCGTTCATGGGATCTGGCGATACAAGAGTTTCACATTGGGGACAAAGTGGTCCCAATATTAGTGGAGGACATTTATTTTCTCACAGGGTTATCGAGGCGAGGTCTACCCATTTCTCTTTTAGGGTCTACAATCTAGGGAATGAACCTAGTAAGGATGGGAAAATAAACATCCTCTATGTACATGATTTTCCTTTGAGGACCATCCTATTCACTATCGCAAATCTTTCCAATTTCGCTACACTAAATGTGGTAAACAGATCATACATGTAGTATGCACTGGAGTACTTGGAACCAAAAATATTTAACTGGGCTGAAGTTGCCGTCTTTCAAATGAAAGAACAACTGACCAAGGAAAAGGGAGGAAGGAAGAAGAATTTTAACTATGGCTTGATCCTAATCTCCTTTGCCTTAGAGCAGATTCCATTAATGCAGCCCCAACAAGTTATACTTGGTATATATGGCCCTAGAGATCCACAGATGCAAAGATGGGTTGGGTTGATGGCTAAACATGCTGGTCAATTTACCATCGTATTCTCTACTACATTCTTCTCTTGGTTCAGACGATAGATGGTTGCCATCGAAGATTATGCATATGCAGGCGTAGATTTCCGAGGAGATCCAGAGTTGTTTCTACCAAACAACGCTCAATGGGGTGCAATTGGTAAGAATTTTTTGACCATGTTTTTTGATTTTTTTCTAAGGTTTATACATGTTTTTTTATTTTGATGTTTCCCAAGACTAATCTAAAGTTTTGATGCGTGAAGATGTAGTTCAACTTCGACCAATGGGTTAGCTTGAGCAGAGAGCAGACGAGCCAATAGAGAAGGTTGTCAGGAGAGTAGTTGGGATCTAGATATGACCGACACTCTTGTGGAGCTACAGTAGTACATAGAGGGATTGACTCTGAGGATTCTTGATTTCTGAATCGAAGAGTTACCCATGAGACTGCAGCGCCACACTATTGTCATTCCTAACCGTTGGATGCGGTTATTGCATACGATAGCTAGATCAGTAGCTTGTTGTCACTGTTATCCACATGTATTCTATACTTCACTAGGTGAATGTGGATTTTCTACAATCTGTTGAAGATAGAATTCCTTGACTATTAGCTATCTTTAGAAATCTCACTGCCTTCATTATCTTCATAAAACCTTTTTCAGTATCTCTCAGTTTTCCTTCTCAAAATTACCCTATTACACTTAAAAACTCATTTTGGGCTTTAAATCCTCTCATTTTCATAATTTTTCCTACCTAAAGACTCATTTCCTCATTTTCCCCACTAAAAACCTACTTTCATTCCTAAAAAACTCCACTTAACCCCCTCACCTCATAAACTTCCCTTATTTCCTTAAAACAATGTAAAAATTTCCCTTTTTACAATGTTTTTAATCAAAATATAAACCGTTCAGGACCCTTATTTATATATATATTAAAAACTCTGTTTTTAATATAAAACCCAACTCCTTTTGTTTTATAAACCCACCCTTTATAAAATTTAAAGCCCACCGCTTTAATTTTTTTAACCCCCAACTCTTCGTTAAAACCCTCATATAACCTTACTTTCCGCCCTCATTCCTAAAGCTTCCCGCTCCTATCTTAACCCATGCTCCTTCCCCATTGAGCCCCCACTCGCATAAACCTAAACTTACTGCCATATAACCTTGGCCCTACCCACAGAATAAGTGCCTCTGCTTATTTAAATAACTCGGGCCCCAACTTTTCACCTGCCCACCACTCCTTTTACCCGACCACTATTGATCTCTGCCACATGAGATCCAATGGCCTGAAACCCATATCGCACCATTATTTGCGTAGGGGTTAAAAAAACCCTAACCTTGTGAAATGGGTGGTATTCGCCCATGTCCCATATGCCACGCATTTCCCGCCGAGTTGAATCGCATCCATTGGCCCAAAACCATTTAGCACTCCTCAGCCCATCCGAAAACCGCCTTACTTCTTCATGCCAAAACCCTATACCGCCATCTAATTCAAACTTTCCAAAGCCCTGTGGCTCTACGATGAAGCCTTCCTCCACCATGAACCTCTGGAAAATGCTCCAAACACCCGAAAACCCCAAACAAATGTAGAAAATCCCCTCAACGCAGGGTTTCAAACTAATTTTTTGTTTTATTGTGAAGGTAGCATGATAGGAATGCGAGAAATTCATTTCAAGGGTCCAAAAGAATTTAATAAACTCCCTAGGTGACGATCCATTACATCGATAGGACCGAAAGTGCCAGATCTCCACATGTGCACCAATGAATCATGATCATTGGTGGCCGTTGGAACACATGGAACCAAAAGATTACTCCACTACGCAACAAAATTACAAACAGAGGCACAGTGAAAGGAAGAAGACAGTTAAAGGACTAAGACAGTGAAGAAAAATGGATTAGAAGTTGAATCAAAGGATTGAAGGGTTAACTCAGAGTTAAAAGGCACAAACACAGGAATATCAAGGTCAAATAAAATGACATAGATTAATATAAAAGAATAAAAGATGTTAATCAGGGATTAAAAAGGTTAAAGGCAGAGATAAAGAAGATAGTGAAGAAAAATCAAGTTTAAAAGCCTAAGCAGAGTTTAAAGGATAAAACAAAGGGAGATCAACACAAAGGCAGATTCGAATGACTCAACAAAAAGCATTTACTTCTTCAGAAATACATTTGGACACCTACATCATGTTTTATTTCAATAAATACATCAAAAACTATTACAACAGTCAGAGATATTTCTCAACCACTCAGCAGTTATTGTAAAAGTTATTGAGAAAGCCTTAAAGTCAAATATTTCCAAAAGTTAGCTCAAAAGTTTTTAGGAGTTATTACTACAGTGAATCAGTCTCAGATATTTTGCCTTTGGCCTTGCATGGTCTCAAAGGTCAAAAATACATTAACTTTGTAATAAATAACATCTGCAACCCTAGCTTAGGATCACCTCCTCATTTTGCAGATAAATATTGCATGTATCATTCATTTTTAGTGTTTGTTGGTTGGTTAGTTTGTGGACTAGTTGGCTGCTTGATTAGTTGATGACTACAAGGCTGGATTTGAGGAAGCTCTGAGTTGCAGAGATCTATTGTACTAGAGTAATGTAACTGTTTTGAACGTCAATAATACAAGCACATTCACAGGATTCTTGACTATGTTAATGGTGAAGTTTTCCCTTTTTTTACATGTTTTCCTTCTGTTTTCCACTTTGTCCATTATTTATTTGATAAAAGAACATAAATTTTAGATTAGGATATGCTGTCTTGGCACTCGATTTCTATCTGCATTATTTATCTCAATGTTTTCTTCTGCAAGGTCTGATTGGAGAATTCTTAATTGCTCTCTAGTTCCACCTAGCTTGTTGTCTTGGAAATGATTTAATAGAGTCAAGACAAAGAACTCGATGGTATGCCCTATCCTCCGGTATGTCTCAAACTGTTACTTTGAAGGTCTTTAGAGTGTTTGATTAAAGAAGAAAGGTATATCTTTCTTTTTATTTGCACTCGTTGTTATATTAAATGTTTTCTTTGTCTGAGAGTAATTCTAGGATTTTTTGGATTGTTGTCTTAAAGGTTTTCTTATTAAAGTCTGGCCAAAGAAGCCTATGGTATGCCCTATCCTTTGGTTTTCCTCAACAGTTACCTAAAGGGATTTTATTTTTGAAGTAGATTTAAAATATTCTTAACTGACTTTTAGTTTTGCTGCTTTCACAACTTACTATCATTTCGTATCACATCTAGTCTAAGAGATCCACTTGGTATAGTTAGCTTTCCCTATGAAAACCCTTGTAGAGTTGATGAACAATTAAATCCTTTTACGACTCCACAACCCAATAGATTAATGTTTCTCATGGTATATCTACTTAGCTAAAACAATTCATCAATTACTCACACCATTAGTCTATCTATTAACCAATCAAATCAAACAAAAAAAGTAGCCCTAAGAACTTCATAACTAGTGTAAAATCAAAGCAGAAGCATAAATACATATCATTTATAAACATTATGTAGAGAGAGCCCTCTCTGAGTGTTTCGGGGAAAATCACCCTAGAGGTTTGTTGGGTTTAAACCTCCACAGAGCAGGGCATGCTACTTAAGTAGGACTCACACAACCATACATGTTCATGAAAAACTAAATAGAGTAGATCGAGGAAGTTACCCGTAGGTCCTACGGTTGAAGCAGATCCCACGGGGTCCAAACCCCCAATAACCCTTCTTCCTTCTTAACCTGAAAGACAAGAAGATACAAGCAAGAAGAACTGGTTGTACAGCATATATCTACTCTAAATGTTAGTGAAATCCATATGAAACATTAGATAAACCATAATAAATGCTTAAATAACAATATTCTCATATATGTAAGCAGACACTGACACGTATATTTTGGCAACAAGATGGTTCTTCTGTATTATAAATAGCATGTACAGAAATAACGAGTGGAGAGATCACTTGAATCCTTCCACGATCTTTGAGCAGACCATCGTCCGGATCCGTCCCACCCTTGCCTCGCTAAGATTCCTTCAGAACTGGTGCATACGAGATGACTATAAAGAGATGAACATCTCCAGGAAACAAGAGCTTCCTGTAATGAACTGGGAAGTGCAGGAGGCACGGGAATTCAGACTTGGATAGGGAATACCAACATAGTATAATATCAATAATTTCTCTCTCTCCCTTAGGCCATGCACATGAGGGGATTTTATACTCCCTCAAAGTAGTTTCAACAGTTGGAAACAATTGGCCACGTGTTGGGGTGGTTGAACTACCAGAGTAACCATCAACCCAGCCCGAAAATAGGGATTTTTTTATATTTTTTAATGATTTTAATGGAATACGCGGGAAAGTACATGTGGACTCGCGTATACACGCGGAAAATTCTAGGCATAACCGCGTATGGGGAATTTAACACTGTTTTTTAGTGAATTTTGTCCAAGTCTGTAGGAATGGGTGCCCAAAGCCATAAAAGAAATCATGAATCATATGAAGGTGAAAAATGATGCTATAACAGATGCCCCCTAATATATGAGGTCAGAAGGGGTACATGATGGCCGAAATGTATTATGCACATAGAAAGAACTTCGCAAGGACAAGAGAGGACTTCACCAGATTTCAGCCTGCCAAAAACCAATGAAAGAAAAAAGAGAGTCAACTCATGCTGAGGCGGGCATACCCATGCTCAGTCAAAAATACATCATATGGAAAGTACTGAATAGATCCAATATGTATACAAGTATAGCTGAACTGAAAGTACACAATGAATCATCTGAGCATGGCCCGGAAATATAAGTCTGAATCAATGTCCAAGTATCACATATAGAAAGCTGATCAAGGATGGTGCAACTGGATGTTTGATCATATAAGTAACTGAATCTCCAAGTACCGAATCATAAGAGGTGGAACAATCGGTACAATCACGCAACTCGGGAGCCAACATATAGGATCTTTGATTTTTGTTAGGCGAGCGCAACAATCAATAAGTGGGTAGTATCAGGAAAAAGCTTGAAATTTTAACCCCAGTGAGCAGAAATCTTGATGCCTTAGGAGTCTAGATCTGATGGCACAATTCTACACAATGGGAATAAATGAGGAAGTGGAAGGCCATGTGAAAATCATTGGATTACGTTGAAGTGATGTATCACAGTTAATCAGCGCGAGACAACCAATAATGAAAATGAGTGTCAAGGTGCCGGTACAATACGAAAAGTGCGAATGAATGAGTTGAAGTCGAACCTTGAAAGAATCTGCCTGTGGGAGACGATGATGATCTACTGATGAGGTCTGTGCGTGAGCCTGAGCCACAAAGGTGCGACAAAAGACTCTAGACCTTATTCCCAGAGCAATGAGTCGGAGTCGATGGGAAAAGATCTGTTGGAAGGAAGGCATTGAGGCATCCCACATCAGTCCAGCGCAAGTGTAACCTGTAGGCCAAGATTTGGAAGGAATTGGACGAAGTAAAGTGAAGGAACCAAACCAAACACCAAAATATGTTTGAGCTGCTGCAAGATGAAATGGCGCCTGAGCCTGAGACAGCTTGATAATGCGACAAAGGCGAAATCCTGTGGGTCAAATGGAAATCAAAGTACTGCACGAATCCCAAGTGTGATAATGTATGCTGACGTCGAACACAGGGGAAACCACTCAGTCAAAGACCCATAATGATGATCAAATGCTGAGCACAAGGTCACCTATCAATGATGGAAATAGGGCCAGGGTGCGGCTCTAGGTTTGCTCTCAGAGCAATGTGTCGTAGTCAATAAGAGAGAAACCCGCCAGCAAGAAGTCAATGGGGACCTTCTCAAACCAGCACGAGCAGAAGACCAAAACATCTAATGTGATAGAACAAGATACTGACAAGACCGGGAAGGCCGACTAAATAATGAGTCAAGAGACACCGCAGAATTTCCGACTCTGGTTAGACTTCCCTTGAACAAAAGCACGACTCGTGATGACCATGGCAGTAAAAAGATACACTGTATAAGTGTGTTATGCAGGAGGCAGAACAAACTCTCCATATGATTGGAAGATATAACCAACCAGGGGAGGACTAACAAGTGAAACCAGGTAAAGGCTGAACCTAGGTCAAAACTAAAACCATCCCAAATGTAGGAAATATATATAAGTATATGTGCTTTGTTCAAGGGCGACAAACTGACTCTGTACTACCATCAAAACAACGAAGATACATCCCGTTCCCGCTCTTTTTGTTATATTTGATTTTTTTGTCTTTTTCATATAATAAGCTTGAAAAAGAATAAAAGAATGCTATGGTACAATGGATAGAACGAGTATCAAAAAATCAGATGCACTAGTTCCTGGGATTGGAACAATCCTATGCTCAATGCAAGGTGGCGGAAACTGGTAAGCGATACTCAAAGGAATGTTCCATCCATGGGTAAAAGGGTGTCAAGTCGCGATAGCTAAAGTGCATGCAATGGTTAACTTGTACAGATAGTCAAGGTCAAAAGTTGGCTTAAACACTGAGTCCAAATGAAGCCGGCTAAAGGCCAGGATAAACAAGTAGCCAATATGCAATGCAGTAATACAACTTAACGACACCAGGGAGCCTCTAGGGTAAAAGCCAGAAAAAAGATAGTGAGGAAGAAGAATAATGAAGCTTCAACACATAAGTCATGGCGGGACTAAAGAGGACTCCCGAGCCTACATAAAACACAGCATGGGCAACAAGTGATAGTGAGGAACTAACTATGAAGCCCATGTAAAGGAAGGCTCTACCACCAAGTCATGATTAAATAATCGGCGAGTGAAATGGGTGTAATAGTCATGACCTGATGGGATCGACCCTATGGCAAGTGATCAGTATGAAGGCTAGTATGCAAGATGCAACGGAAAGTGATTTCCCTAACCTATATGCCAGTGAAGATCATATACCTTCCGTGACGAGTCGGTAATCATGGATCAAAAAACGGGAAAAATCTCAAATTCGTCAAAATGTACCTGAAAACATACCAAACTGGGCACTTCCAAGCATCCGGGTTATGCAGCGTAAGATAGATCGAAAAAATAAGCATAACAAATTTTTGCGAAAATTTTCAACTTTTTAGGCATAAATAGACAAATTACCTCATATTTGGTTCATTATTACATTGCTGATTTGGAAAAAAGTGCTCTGGAGCAAAAAACTTCTTTCGTCAAATTAGGAACAACCGACCGTCGAATCGCACCGAATTTGTCAGGTAAGCTCCTCAATCATCCTTGAAAATCATTTTGTCTATTTATAAATTAAAATTTAGTGATTTTTACCACAGAAACCCTTTCTAAAAAACACGAGTTTGCGCATACGCGGGTTGTTAACAGGAAAGTCGCGTATACACACGACTGTGCATAAAGAAAGCCGAGTATGCGCAGGCCCATATGAAAAATGCGTGGCTAATAAAGGATTTATTGAATTTTGACAGGATGAAAATCTCATGGAGAGAGCGTGAATACAGTGCAATTGGTCAAGAAGTCATGCAAGATCAAGCATCGCAAAATATTCTTCGGAATTGCAGATTGTTCAAATTTTTCAAAATGCCAAATATGAAAAGCAATGTCCGGTTGCTAGAAATGCTCATCAATTATTGGGAACCGGAAGAGGACTGCTTTATGATAGATCAGATGCTAGTACGCATTGAAGTGGAAGACATATATTTTATCACTGGACTCTCCTGGAGGGGGGAACTAGTAGACTTGCACGGGAAGCCTCTGTGAGGGCTAACTGTGGAAGATTATGTCCACGTGTACTACGTAGAGGGTTCCAAGAAAGTTGGAACTCAGATTGCAATTAAAGATTTAAGGGATTTTCACATGAAAATCCTCCTTTTTACCATTGGCAGAGTGGCAGGATCTGCCTCCCTACATCAGGCGTCCAGGACGCAAATGAGCATAGTAGTAGAATGCTTGAATCATTTGTATGATTGGTGCACAGCCCTATTACTGAACATGAAGCAACAATTGACCTCAATCTGCCAAGAAAATACCAAACACTTTGGATACGGTACAATTTTGATGACATTCTTCTTCGAGAAGATACCAGCATTGAGACCCAGAGTTATCTCTACTATCAGCAGCTTGAGAGACTCAAGAATTTCCCGTTGGGCAGACATGATGAAGAGATTAGGGGGAAGTGAAGTTCCCCGGACCACTTGCCAGGGCGTAGGTTCTTTCTGATGGAAGAAAATCATGTGGAAGACTATCCTATATTCGGGAATGGACTTTGACAAGTCGAGATCTTGTTCTTCCACGAACATAGAACAATCAGTAATTTACAATTGCACAACTCATAATTTTTGTAGTTTTTCGAATATGTATGAAAAATGGAAAACAACACATCTTTTATTAGTTCTGTGTGTGTCCCATAGTCTTGGCTCTCAGATATTGGATCAGTTCGACCTGAGGGTTTCCCGCGCCACAAGCGTCGCAGGGGCGAAGCAGATACAGTGGATTCAGATAGGACCCTCCAGGGTGTGCAGAGGAACTTGGAGGGGTTAACCCGCTAAATACCTATGGCTGTCGTGGAATATCTGCCAGAAGCCATCCAGAGACAGGTGGTAGGAGTGCCCCGAGACTAGGTACGGTTATTCCGCCGAGTTGCCACCGCGATCACGTTCTATAGGAACACGACTTCTGGGCAGGGACCTTAGGATTAGATAGATGTTATGTATTAGATGACTGTATATTATTTTTTGATACTGAACATGATCGAGCATAAGCCCAAATTTTTTATGACCTTATGGATCCAAATTTTTTAAAGTTTTTGAACACTCTGATGATATATATACAACGATATTTGATGTGATGTGATAAATGTATCAAAATGTATGATGTTTTTGATGATAAATTTTATTGTATGGAATGATTAATATGCTAATCCAGTGCCCGATTAGCTAATGAGTCAGCCAAGCAATTGTCAGCTCGAGGAATATGAATGAAAGTTAAAAAATGAAATGATCTTTGTAACAAACGTACCCTCAAGAACAATCGTAATAAAAATGGATCTCGAACCCGATAAGTATTGTTCAACTGCGACACCACCAGCTGAGAGTCCAAGAAAACTACCAACGAATCAACACCCAAAGATATTGCCTCCGAGAGTAGATAAACAATTGCAGTGTATTCTGCTATATTATTGGAAGCAGGACCAATGCAGACCCCTCTTGATACTAACAGCTAACCGGAAGGATAATGAAGCACCCAAGCCGTGGAAGCTAAGTTTCGGGTGTGTCTACTAGCACCATCGACGAAACCAAAGTGACTCATGACATCCGACACAACCTGCCAAAGCAGATCAAAAACATTACCAACTCATCAAAGATTGAAAATCAACCAGATATGTACAAAGCTAAAAACTACTATATACAAAAGCAACATGCCAGGCCGAAGCCTAGGCATAATACTTCTTCAAATAGAGCCCATTTCGGGGCTCCGGCAACTCGTTCCCTTCAAAATCAACCAAGGTATATGCTCCTTTCTTAAGGAATTTTTTAACGATGAAGGGGCCATACCACATAGACTTAAAATTTCCTGCCCCCAGGGCATCGTTTTCTTGGGCATAGACCAAAACAAGGTCACCTTCCGAAAAAATCCTAGGTTTGACCACCTTATCGTACTGAGCTTTAACTCGGTTTTTATGTGCTTTATTCATCGTGGCGGCATCCCGACGCTGCTCATCGAGATGTTCCAAATGAAGGAGCCGTTCTTCAAGACTAGAAGTGTCAGGAAGAAGTTCAACAGCCTATCTAAGAGAAGGAATCTCGTATTCAATGGGAAATACGGATTCCACCGTGCACTAGCCGAAACGCAGTAAAGTCGTATTGTTATAAGCATCAAGGTTACGTATGCTCAAAGTGTAGATACAAGACAATATGCCAATGCAGATCTAGCTTTATCAATTGTCCTTTGAAGAATTGTCTTCAAGGATTTATTCACTTGCCCACCTGCTCATTGGCTTGAGGACAATACGGTGATGAATGTTCGCTTAAACCCAATTTGAGAGCCAACTCACCCATCATACTATTAATATTTCGAAAATGATCACCATGATCAAAGGACAACTTTCAGAATACCAAAAATGAGCGAATAACCGGTTGGGAAAAGAACGCAGTTTTACCTCCCACCATCATTCCCAAAAGTAGGCACAGCTTCCCACCCACTTCGTAAAGTAGTCTACTGCTACACTAATGTACTTGTGACCTTTAGCCGAAGGCGGGTTACAAGTAGTATAATCAATACCCCACTTTGTAAAGGGACCGACAGTAATGACTGGAAAAAGTGGAGCTGGATGAGCGCACATTTTTCGAGTATAAACTTGACACGGATGACACTTTTTGACCGCCTCCATACAATCTTTGAAAATCGAGGGCCAAAATTATCCAGCACACAAAATATTTTGAGCTGTAGCAAGCCCAGATAAATGACCCCCACAAGCTCCACTATGGGAATCATTCAGCACAGCCTCAGCTTCTTCGAGAGTCAAGCATCATCTCAGAATATAATCAACCCCTTGACGGTATAAAGCATCACCAATAATCAAATACTTCTTGGCCAAGTGACGCAACTTACGACACTCATATTTCGAAAAAGTAGAGGGAAAATTCGTAGTCTGGAGATACACAATGATATCTCCGTACCAAGGATCCTGTGAAGAGATAAGAAACAAAAGTTCATCCGGAAAGGATTCATCATAGATCGTCTCCTCCCCACAGGGCAACTCGGAGATCAATTCCGCGAAAACTAATGATTTCTTGGAATTGGCAGACATAAACTCAAGATCAAATTCTTGTAAAATCACAATCCATCTATTGTATTTGCCCCCAATCACTCGCCTACTGAGGACAAACTGAAATGGATTGGCTACTGCCAAAACATAAGTTTTGCGAAGAATAATGTAATGCCGGAGTCGCTGCACAGCATGAACTGCTGCTAAAGCTAATTTTTCTATCGGAGTGTACCAGAGTTCAGGTCCTACCAAGCCTTGACTAAGGTAGTATATAGCATGCTCTGCAAGAGTATCATCCTCCTGAACGAGAACCATACCGATGGTAGATTTTGCTGCTGCCAAATACAAAAGGAAATCCCTGCTATAATCAGGTGGACTCAATAAAGGAGCAGAGGTCAATGCTTTTTTCAAAGCATCGAATGAGCGTTGAGCGAAGTCATCCCAAAGAAATGGAACTCCCTTTTTCAACAATCTCATAAATCCCTTTGTAACTTCAGCATAATTTACGATAAATCTCCAAAGAAAATTAGACTTTCCTTGTAGACTTTGAAGCTGACGGATAGAGGACAGGGGAGGCAACCGAAGTATTGCCTCAACCTTGAAGGGATCTACCCTAATCCCTTCCTTAGACACAATGAATCCCAATAACCGACCGGATGTAACAGCGAAAACGCACTTGCTCGGATTCAATCTAATCTTATAGAACCGATATCGTTCAAATATTTGCCGGAGGTGAGCAGGATGATCTGTCCTCTTTAGAGAATGAGCAGCTAAATCATCCAAATACGGCTCGATAATCTTTTTGATGTCGTGGAAGGCATATGACATGGCCCGCTGAAAGGTAGCCCCAGCATTTTTAAGACCAAAAGGCATCTTCTTGTATGCAAATGTACCCCAAGGACAAATAAAGGCAGTCTTATGCTGATCTTCAAGACGAATAGTAATCTGATTATATCCAGAGAAACCGTCCATGAAGGAGAAAATCTCATTACCGGCACACTCGTCAATGATCTGATCGATAAATGGTGTGGGGTAATTATCTTTAGGACATGCTTTATTTAGGTCTCTGAAATCGATGCAAACTCGAATCGTTCCTTGCTTTTTATCTACGGGAACGGGGTTTGAAACCCGTTCAGTCAAAGGAACAGCGAAAATGAATCCCGCCTTAAGTAGCTTTTCAACCTCAGCTTTGATAGCTGCTGCCTTCCTAGGATTGACCGGATGAATTTTTTGCCTCACCGGCTTAGCGTTTTCATAAGTCTTGATCTCATGCTGGACAATAGATGGGTCTATACCAGGCATTTCCTCATAAGACCAAGCGAATACATCCCTATACTCTTTAAAGAGCTCGGTGTAAATTTGAACCTCTTCACGGGAACATTCAACTCCGATGAAGACATTCTCAATAATATTGGGATCCCTCGAAATGTTCACCGGGATAGTAGGATAAATCACAGCCATGTTCCCTTCAGCATAAACCTGTGTTGGTGCTAAAGGGTTCAGGACTGGGCAAACATGACCAGGAGGCTGAGGACTTGGAAAACACGTTTCAACTTCGCTCAAATCAGGTAAAAAGTAAGACCGATGATGCAAATCATCCCACGGTCTATCTATACCAATCATGGCTTCCAGGATGGCGTCTTCAGATGGAAGAGTGGTATCAAGGCAATCCTGGGCAGAAGAAGAACTAAGTGTCCAAACCGAAGCCACATCTCCATCCAACTCTTCCGGTGACAGAGGAGCTGGGATGGATTATGCAGAGTCAACAATAGACTGATACGCAATCTCAGCTGCAGAAATAGGAAATTCCATTCCACCCACTTGACCTTCTGCTAATGTGGCAGTAGGGGAAGGTAAGGTCCAAGGGTCCAAAAAAATAATGAGTTCTGAAGAACTCTCTTCGAAGAGGAGTCTTGGAGGATGAAATTGCATTAATATGAACCGTAGGAGGAGGAATATCGAAAGTACCCATCAAGGAAGAATACATTCCAACTCCTAAATTCTCAACAGGCGCCTTAGAATTATCCAACTTAGGAACAGATGATTCAGTAGACGCATTTGGGTCTACAGGAGGACAGTCCAGTTGATCCATTGTAACGATCCTCCCTTCATGAGGGAAACATATAATGCAAAATAATGAGGATGCTATGACATCCATCTCATAAATCTAGTTTCTCCCTAATAGAAGGTTGTAGTCAAAGCTTGCATCCACTACCTCAACCTCTATATTGACAGTTTTTCCCCCAACACAGATGGGCAAAGCTGGGACAATACCATGGGGCCTGTGAGAATGACCATCGAACACAGTCAGAAGAGTGGTAGATGGAACAACTTTGGGAGATCCAATTGTCTTCCAACATGTGAGAGACATCACACATGTGGAAGCACCCTCATCAACAACTGTCCGAAAGATGTTACACTTCCGGTACGATGATTTAATATGAAAAGCCATGTGATGAGGAAGTCTCTTCTTAAAATTAGACATATCAAAAGTAATCAGAAGAGAATTTTTTGGATCAATAGCCCCAATGGCAGTGAGCAATGCACTGCGCTGAGCCGGACAAGACTGGAGTACCTCTAAAGCCGACATAGCACAGGGACTTTGCGCCAGATCTTCTACAATCGAGTAGTTCTGGGCAGCCCTCGCATTTGGATTAATCGTTGATCGCTTAGAAGATGCTTTGGGCATCCGAGGCATAGACACAACAGTAGGCTTGGTAATGTGAAGCGGCTCAGTAGCATCAGGAATATCCTTAGCTTTCGAAGACTCTTCTCTGCGATAATCACGGGATCTCGTAGCGATATCCGCGTGAGCACTCATCATGAAAATGTTATATGGAATTTCCCCTTCCTGGGTGCCTCCAGAGGAAGCCCCAGGATTTTGGTTCGCGCCAACAACTGACTGTTGCCCTTGGGGAAAAGGGTTAGTTAACACAGCCTGGGAACTAGAAGAACCCTGCTGGGCTAACAAGCGCTGCGCATCCTGAACTTTAGGGCAAAGGTGTGTAAGATGGTCTCCAACACACAACTTGCATGGAAACTTCACTTTCCTTTTCTCCTTTTGACCCTCACCAACATGCTCATTGGTTTTATTCGCATTACCCTTCCCATTCTTGCCCTTTTTATTATTATTTTGTCCCTTCTTCTTCCCTTCGGATTGTTGATTTCCTTTGGGATCAGAAGCTTGGACAACGTTTATGGACAAAGACTAGGAAGGTGATGACTCAGCAGGCACAGCCTGAACAGAAGGAGCAGATTGCAAAGACAACTGCTGCAATTGAGTAAGCAGGCTGGCTGCACCACTATTGATCGATCCAATCAGTTCGTCACCATGAGGACCGGGCTTAGTTTTAGATAAATCTAATTTGGAGCGAGGAGCATTGGGCAGATACTTATGGAGGACCCCAGACTGAGAATAGATCAACTCAAGCTATTGGGCCCTAAAAATGGCCTGCTCCTCGGTAAATAACCTGGAGAGGGATACATCTTTCGAAATATCTGACTGCAGGGATTTGAGAAACCATTCCAAAAGGAATTCACCTGGAATATGAGCTTTAATCAGCCTCTTCCTTCTCCTCCATTCCTGAATGTGATCAGAAATGTGGGTTGCGTCGTCCTGCTTAAAATTAGCTAGGAGTTCAGTCCCAGCGTCATATTGGACAGGCAACTGAAAATGGTTCAGAAATATAACAGCCAGTTCTCCAAATGTAGCAAAACTGCCCCCAGTTAGCTCAATATACCATTTGGCAGCGTTTCCAGTTAGGGTGCGTTGAAATAATCTCAACCTAATCGAATCATCGATCAGGGAGTTCGAAGAACACCATAAATGGAAAGTGGTAATGTGGTCTGCCGGATCTTCTCCATTCTTACCTTCAAACTTTGGAATGTCTGAAGGAAGTTTGGTGGGAACCGGAGGCCACCCCGGACCATAACGAATCGGATCATTAGTCAACTTCGACAGATCTGGCAAGTTTAACGTTGCCAGAAAAGGTAAGCGAGGCGGAGCCTGAGGATTCCATCCTTGATGGGATGGATTCCCAACATTCTGAAAATAATACCCTTGATTTGATGAGGCACCAGGTTGCCGAAAAGGACTCGTAGAAAAAGGAGAAGAACCTCCTCCCAACGCAGAGTTACCAAAGCCCAGACCAGTTCCCCCCGCTGAAGTATGAAATGAAGAGGAAAGCCCCTGATAGGGGTTCCAGGCATTAGAAAGAGGAGAAAAGGTCTGATAAGAACTCGACGAAGGGAAAGAAGTATTCCCTTGGTGACCAGCGTAAAACTGATTCCCTGCCCCCACTGTAGTGAATATAGGGTTCCATCCTGTAAAAGTGGTCGAATTCTGACCTCCAGACCAAGGATTGAAACTCTGGGTCTGAGAAGTAAACAGAAAGGACCCTAAAGAAGGATTGGAACTAGGAATATGCTTAGTTCCAAAGGGGAACCCCTGAAATGAAGCTGATCCACTAGCCATGGAAGACATGGGCGTATATCCAGCTGCAGCAGCAGAAAAGGAAAAATAAGAAATCCCACTAGTGGGCATTCCGAAACAGAAGGGACCAGAATGAGAAGCGTGTGCTTGGGTGAAACCAGAGCCAAACACAGTAGCACTAGAAGCAATCGAAGATAAAGCAATAGTGCCCCCTCCTTCAACAGAAGCAGGAGTCTGAATGCCTGCAGCACTCATAGCAAGAGCCGTGTTCCCAGTCGTGGCCATCGAAAGGTATGAATAATACGGAGGATCTTCTGGTCTCTCTAACTTCGGTCCGATGTATTAAACAACGAATGGATAATCAGGAGGAAGAGGAGATGGACCTGACCTAGGAGGTTCAAGTTATTCCTCGATTTGAAAATCTTCTTCCTGAGGAAATAAAACTCACGAGGTGAGCGGAACGCTCCTCTCGGAACCGACACCAGAATCAGCTATGAAACCTTCAGACCCTTGTGGAGGATCTCTCTCCACTGCGTTAGACGTCACAGGGTGGTAAGCACTTGCTAAATCACTCCTACGCCTTCTCGAAGAAGGCTCTGGACTCTCGGGAGATAACCCCCAGATTCTCCTCAATCGACGAGGCGCTTGATTAACAACTTTTATAGATTTTAAATTAGACTCAAGAAAGTGAAAAGCTAGGCAAGCTAGGAGCAAAGAGCACTCACTATAAGAAAAATCCCTAAGATACAATCAAGCAAACAGGCTGCAAGTATTTCCGCTCCGGGTGATGAGGACCAGACACCAAAATACAGGAAAGCGAAATATAGGACCTCCCGAAAGCAGTCTGGGATAATTACGGCCCAGGCCTACTAGCGAAGGTATCAGAAAAAGTTACGCTGACCTCCTTACGACAGCCTTTGCCGGCTCAAGCACCCAACCTTCGCAAGGGCACCCCCTAGAAGTACTGATGAAAGTGATACGACATCTGCCTCAGGTACCATGGGTATTCCCCCCCGCAGTCACCTGTGTGGAACCTAGGAGTGGAAACTATGGGCACCAATCTGTGTTAGAAGCCGGGCGAAACGGTCTTGAGGTCAGATTCAGCTAATCAGAGAGGGGGTATCCCTCTTCTCAGCCTTCACTTCCCCTCGGGCTTGACTCTCTCAAGGAGAGCTTTCCCGATCCACCTAACGGAGTTGGATTTCGCTCAATTAATCCACTTCTATGTTTTGTTTGAGCGGCCTTGGAGAGTTAACTCTCCACTCACCTAATCCAAGGCCCTACAACCTAACTAGTTGGTGTATGACACTTAGAAAACTTGCTAGTTGATTTTAAATTATATGGCTTATTTTAATGGGTTGTTATGTTAAGTCAAAGGGATGCGGAAATGAAACTTATGATGTTTTGACGCAGAAAGAAATTAATAAAAACCAAACTACATGCAAATGCAATTATTGTCTTTCGATGAAAAGCAACTTCTACACGGGTTCTACGAGATTAAAAATTGTATTTTTCTTTTCAGATAGCAAACTCACACTCACAAAAACTATGAAAATGACTAAATGCTTAAGTGCACCTGATTCAAATCACTACAAGCATGCAAATCCTAAGATGCAAAATCTCCTAAAGCAGAGTGAAATTTCCCAAAAGTCCTTCAGTTTTGTCTTTTTTTTGGTTGTCCAGAAAGCTAGTTCCCAAAATCAAGAACTCTTAATATGAATACACCAAAAATGCTTAAAAACAAGAGGAAGAAATCTATAACAACTCCTTTCCAAAATCAAGCCAAAATCCAAAGACAAGAAACCTCAACAAAGCTTCAAAAGATACAAAGAAATGAAAAAAAAAATGCAAAAACAAAAGCAAACAACAAAGCAAAATGTTTTTTGAGCTTTTGAGTTTTATAAAAGAGTTCGAAAAGACCAAGTAAAACTATAAAATTCCAAGCCAAACAACACTGAATTTCAAGCAAAAACTTCAAAAATGCTTCGAATCTTATAGGGCTAACTAGTAGCAAGATCAATATGAGCAAAAGAAGAAAAGAAAACTCAGCCACTCAGCCTAGAAGAATAGTGCAACCTTGCCGCAAACAAAAACTTCAAAGAACCAAGAAAGACTCTTCAAAAGTTGCAACAAGACCTAGCCAACTGAACTCAATAAAACCAACCAAGAAATGGGCAAAGACTGTAGCGCAAATAAAAACACAAATATAGGAAAGATTAAATGAGCAGGAGCTCTCTGTTATGATAAAGCAGAACAGCCAAGAATCCCCAGAAAGAGATCTTGGTACTCAAACCAGAAATGCCAGCACAAGAAACAACACTTTGCCAAAAAGACTAGTTTTCAATCAAACGAAAGAGAGAAAAGACCAAAGACCACTTTCTTCACAATCCAGAGGACACAAAGACACTGGAGCAATAGGTTTCTATAGACAGAAAGGACTGAAAAGCCAAGAAATCCAAAATTTCAAAATCTGCCTAGATATACGCAACTTCACAGTTTAGCAACAAGCGTGCATACGCGACTGTGCTAAAGGAAACTCGCGTATATGCGACTCCCTTTATACAAACTTGCGTGTATACGCGACTGTGTGCAGAAAAAAGCACGTATATAAAGGTAAATAATGAAAAACAAAAAGGATCAAGCCTGGATAAGAAACCAGGACTTCAGTCTGACTGAGAAAAAGTAAACTAGACTGGAAATAAAAGTTAAAACTGTTGGAAACCTATCAAACAGCTGAAACCATCCAACAGGGGAATCACAAAAATGCGATCCCCAGTGGAGTCGCCAGTTCTGTTTCGGGGAAAATCACCCTAGAGGTTTGTTGGGTTTAAACCTCCACAGAGCAGGGCATGCTACTTAAGTAGAACTCACACAACCATACATGTTCATGAAAAACTAAATAGAGTAGATCGAGGAAGTTACCCGTAGGTCCTACGGTTGAAGCAGATCCCGCGGGGTCCAAACCCCCAGCAACCCTTCTTCCTTCTTAACCTGGAAGACAAGAAGATACAAGCATGAAGAACTGGTTGTACAACATATATCTACTCTAAATGTTAGTGAAATCCATATGCAACATTAGATAAACCATAATAAATGCTTAAATAACAATATTCTCATATATGTAAGCGGACACTAACACGTATATTTCGGGAACAAGATGGTTCTTCTGTATTATAAATAACATGTACAAAAATAATGAGTGGAGAGATCACCTGAATCCTTCCACGATCTTCGAGCAGACCGTCGTCCGGATCCGTCCCACCCTTGCCTCGCTAAGATTCCTTCCGAATTGGTGCATACGAGATGACATATAAAGAGATGAACATCTCTAGGAAACAAGAGCTTCCTGTAATGAACTAGGAAGTGCAGGAGGCACGGGAATTCAGACTTGGATAGGGAATACCAACAGAGTATAATATCAATAATTTCTCTCTCTCCCTTAGGCCATGCACATGAGGGGCTTTTATACTCCCTCAAAGTAGTTTCAACAGTTGGAAACAGTTGGCCACGTGCTGGGGTGGTTGAACTACTAGAGTAACCATCAACCCAGCCCGAAAATAGGGATTTTTTTATATATATTTTTAATGATTTTAATGGCATACGCGGGAAAGTACATGTGGACTCGCGTATACACGCGGAAAAGTCTAGGCATAACCGCGTATGGGGAATTTAACACTGTTTTTTAGTGAATTTTGTCCAAGTCTTTAGGAATGGGTGCCCAAAGCCATAAAATCAATCATGAATCATATGAAGGTGAGAAATGCTACTATAACACTGAGTCCATGAAGGCTAGGTCCATGGACTCCAAAGTGGTTTGATGTAGTTTCCTGTAGAGTTTGTTCTTGCCAATATTGCAAATCATGGGGAGCCAACATAGTGGTGACCATACTGGGGATACCGAGTAATTAACAACCTAAAAATTCTCTCAATAAATCATAAAACCTCATTTTAAACCTAGATGAATCAATTTTTAGCCAAGAATGGCTCCTAGTTGCTAATGGTGGACAACAACTAGCCATAAAACAATTAAAAAAATCCTCCACCTGGTGACTCCTCTGGTTTTCAGTAGGCCTGCTGACTCCAATGGTTTTCCATAGACTCCATTGGGAAAATTATTTTATCATCAGATCTCCAACAGAACCCAGTAAAGAATACTTTGTGGATTAAGTATCTCTTTCACAGATTGGTTTGTTTTCCAAAACTGTTATACCTTAAAACCTTTCTGAAACTTGGGTCCAAATTCCAGCTTCAAGAAGAATCTGTACCATATCTCATCCAGATCCAAATCCTCCTACAATTGCTGACAATCATGAAAGTATCCTTAGGAAGTCTCCTAGATCTAAAAACCCAACTGTTATAAGACCTATCCACAAAGCAGGTTCCCTATCTGAAAACCTTAAAGACTTGTAGGATATCCTCTCTGAATCACCCCTAGAACAAATCTTGTCTAGAACTAGATCTCAGAATTGGGTAACTCAGATATTTTTAGACCCATCCACCTTTCAACAAAACTCTGTTGTACTAGCCTCATCCCCCACTATTCACTTTCCTCCATTTAACCCTGCACCTCCTTTTTTAAACCCTCCACTTGTTAACCCTCCTTTATTACCCCAACCTCAGATCATGGAAACATGGTATGCTCCACCAGTTCTACCATTGCCTTTAGTTGTTCTATCACAGGACTCTTAGTCCAATATTCCTTTTTATGATGCAAGTAGTTCTACTACTACTTAAAAACATGTGGACACAATGAATGACTATTTTGATAGACAAGAAATAGATGATGAAACTGTTAAACTCAGAATGTTTGCTCAAATATTAGGGAGAGAAGCAAGAAAATGGTTTAAAGGCTTAACCCCTAACAGCATAAATGACCTCCCTGATTTTCATAAACTATTCTTAAACAAATGGGAAGTCGAGAAGAAACCTCTCCAAATATTATTAGATTATGCAAACATTAAAATAAATGTTGGAGAAGGTGTCCAAGAATACTGCACTAGGTTCAATAGTGTATATAATTCCCTCACTGTCCATATGAAACCTCCACAAGGTCTAGCTCTAATGAAATTTTCAGATGGATTTGACCCAGAAATGGCTTATCAATCAAGAGAAAGAGAACCCCTCACATTAGAAGACATGCAAAGGGGAGCAGTAGGTGTTGAAGCTAATCTAATTGCCAATAGAGGTAGAATGAAAAATGAAAAATTGGTCACATATAGGGAGGAAGCTGTACCCTCCACATTTGATACAAATATTGAAAACTTAGTAAAAGCCATGGAAATGATGATGGAGGGGATGAATGTAAATGAGAGAGCTTACCCTAGACCAAACCAAACAACTCCTCAAAATAAAAATCAAAATCAGAACCGAAACCAAAACTTTAGGAGAACCCCCCCTCAAATAAGACAAAGAGGTCCTGATCAGCAAATCAAGCCTCCTTTCCAAGAAAAATATGGTGATGAGGATGAAGGGGTGATTGAAGAAACAGAGGAAAACCAAATCAAGCTAATGGGAGTAAACAATGAGAATACTGTTTTCCTCATTGAGGAAGAACAAGGCATATTTGCACCAAATGAGGAAGAAAACCTAGAATCTGAAGAATATAAACAAGGCTTTGAAAATTCCATCATGGAAGTACATAAACAATATGACCTCAGAAGCAAAAAAAACCAAGATACTCCCAAAAGAAATAATCTTGAAATTTCTGCTAGGAAGATCCCTGAAAACATTCCTAAAAGGACATCAAAATTCTAAACACAGTGGCTGAAATTTCTTGTAAAAACAAAAATAAAAACATCCAACCAAGTTTCAAACAAAATGGTGATCAAAGTAGCACTAGAAACACAGATAATTCCCCTAACAAAACTGTTTCAACTGAGATTCCTAATAAAATATAGCAAGTTGAAGTAGCTGTGAAAACATTGTCTGAAAAGGCTAATTTGAACAATTCAAAAATTCAGACACCTTTCAGTATAGAGAATGAAATTTCCAAGACTAAAATCTCTATTCCTCTTACCGAATTAGTCACTCAAGATGTATATAGATCCCAACTTTTGAAAGCTTTAAACATAGGAGAAATTGTTGATTCTGTGAATTTAAATGATGACAAACCTGAACTTTTGTTTGGACCATAAGTGGAAGGTAAATTTCAAGAGGGAGGTGTTCCTCCATTTTATGTTAGTTTAAACATCCATGATAAAATTCTCCACAATTCCATGTTAGACTTAGGAGATTCACACAACCTCATGCCAAAAGTAGTAATGGAAATATAAGGCCTTGAGATAACTTGACCATACAAAGATTTATACTCTTTTGATTCTAGTAGAGCTAAATGGCTAGGCCTAATCAAAGATATTTGTGTTAATCTAGCACAAATACCAGCCAAAATCCTAGTAATGGATATTGTAGTGGTTGATATTCCTCCTAAATATGCCATGCTCCTTTCAAGATCATGGGGAGCTAGACTCCAAGGCACCCTACAAATGGAAATGACATATGCAACCATACCTGTCTTTAGTCAACCAAGAAGAATGTATCGAGAAAATCACATGAAATACATGGTTACCAGTCAAGAAAAACCAGATAAATCCCCTCTGTATTCTATTCACATTTATCTTGATTCATTCATCCTTTACAATGATGAAAATGTTAATGAAAAATAAGTATAAAATGAGGAAACAATTGTAGAAGAAGGGGAAAAGGAGGAGGAACAATCAAAACACTTGGCCCAAATAGAAAATAACCAACATAGTGCAGACCATAAAAAACAAAACAATGACAAACATAGTGGGGACCCTAAAGAACAACATAGTGGTAGCCATAATGACCATAATGATAAATCTGAAATTGAACCTCTTTGGAGTATGAGCTTTGATGGGTCTCGTGGCAAAACTGGTTCAGGAGCAGGTGTATGGGTGCATAACACAGAGAAAAATCATGTAGAAGGTCACTCATACAAGCTAAGCTTTCAATGCACAAATAACATAGCTGAATATGAGGCACTCCTCCTAGGGCTACAATAAATAAACAAATTAGGAGCTAAGAGGATAATTTTTCATGGAGATTCTGCGTTAGTAATTGATCAAATTAAGGGAGAATACATAGCCAAGCATCCTAGAATGAAATAATATAGGGATGATGCCCTTGACCTCTTGAAGACCTTCAAAGAATATGATCTTACCTATGTCGCAAGAAATCAAAACATCCTTGCTAACGGTCTAGCCTTTGCAGCCAGTACATGTAAAAAACCTTATCAAAACAAGAAATACACAGTACAAGTCAAATACAGACCAACAATCCTAGATAACATTAAATATTGGTAAGTGTTTGAAGGAGATAAACAAATAAAATATCTCATTCAGTTTAGAAATGAGTTTGAAATACCAAATTTAGACTCAAATCATGAAGAGGATTTGTCTGCCAAGGAACAAACTTACAAAGAAGAACCTCCTGATAATGCAGATATAAATATATTAACCAAAGAGCACACACAAAAACATAGCTGTGCACAAATTCAGAAAAAGAAGACTTTGAAGTGCTGTAGTCCAATAATGATAACTTGCCAAAGGGACTAGTTCCTCTATAAGAGTTGTTTGACTTTAATGATGTTGCTAGGAAGCCAAAAATGGAACTTACTGAAGCTGAAATAGAAGAATGTAATATAGGCAGTGAACAAAAACCCAAAATGATAAAATTGTCCAAAACACTGCCAGTCCTATAAAACAAAAATATCTTGAGCTTTTCAAAGAATTTACTCATGTGTTTGCCTGGAGCTATGAAGACTTAAAGTCATACTATACTGAGATAATTCAACATAAGATCCCTCTCAAAGAAAACCTGAAACCCTTTAAACAAAACTACGCAGAATAAACCCTGTGAAGCTACCCCTGGTAGAGAAAGAAATTAAGAAAATGTATGATGATGGAATAATAGTCCCTCTAAGATACTCATAATGTGTTTCAAACTGGTATTAGTGAGGGAGAAAACATGAGAAATTAGGATATGCATAGACTGTAGAAATTTAAACAAAGCCTCCTTAAAGGATAACTACCCTTTACCAAAAATGGATCACATTTTACAAAGAGTAGTAGGTTCTAAAATAATATCTTTGCTAGATGGCTTCTCAGGATACAATCAAGTGCCGGTACACCCAGATGATCAACACAAGACAACTTTCACTACACCATGGGGCACCTTCATGTATGTTAAAATTCCTTTTGGATTAATGAATGTTAGTGCTACCTTCCAAAGAGCCATGGATATTGCTTTCTCTGAAGAAATAGGTTACTTCATTGTGATATATCTTGATGACATAACAATCTATTCAAAAAATGATGAAAAACACCTAGCTCACTTAAGAAAAATCTTTGAAAAATGTAGAAAATATGGTTTGTGTTTGAATCCCAAGAAAAATTTGTTTGGCCTTCAAGAAGGAAAACTTTTAGGCCACATCATATCTGAAGAAGGGATCAATATTGACCCAAAAAGGATTGAAGGAATATTGCAAATCAATCATCCTAGAAGCATCAAAGAGCTACAATCTTTCATTGGAAAGATAAATTTCTTAAGAAGGTTCATACCAAACCCTTCAGAACTCCTAAGAAATATCACAAACATGCTGAAAAGAGAAATATGAATCAAATGGACCATAGAAGCAAAGAAATCATTTGAACTGGTAAAACAAGCACTTACACAAACCCCAGTTTTGATCAGCCCTGATTTTAACAAAGATTTCTTCATATTTTATTTTGCATCAGAACATATAGTTGCTATTGTCCTAGTTGTTATCACACACAAATTTTTAATTTTTGATTAGGGTCACTCATCTAGGTTTCATCTATCTCATAAGGTTGGTCCATGAAATTGATGAAACATTCATGAAATATGTCTTTATCCTAAGTCAAAAACACCTCATTGGTCATTGCATCTCAGTCATATCTATCAAGTTTCACTTTAGGTCCACATGCATTGGTTTAAAATTCGTTTTTAAGTCACATGTCTGATTTTTCCCGATTCTGCAGTGAATTCGATGCAAAACAGGTGATTTTCGCTACAGAATCACCTGATCATTCTGCAAAAAATTTGTAAAATTTATAACTGAAAATGCTGTAGAATTATGTTTTTCTGCAAAAATGAATGGGATGATGACCTGTCAAGTTTTTAGTGGTTTAGTGTAAAGGTAAGGTCATACAATTGATTTTCATAATCATCCAAGCATGCAAAAGCATAAATACCACTCATCATTTCTTTCCACTCCCTCATTTTGTCATATTTCTCTCCACATTCGAATTTAATTACTTAAACAAATCACCCAAGCTCCTCTCTATCATTTAATTTTCAACCTTTTCATGTATCAATTAGTTGTCACCTTTGAAAAGTTAGCTTTGTGGCAAAGAATTTGTTGTCCAAATTGTTTTTTACAGCGGTCACATTTTTAAGAGGGCAGTTTGGGTTATAAAAGGAAAGTGTCATGAAGAGGAAAACATAAAAAGGATGCTATGTGTTTATATAGGAGCCCATGTACTTTAAACTGATCATGGATGACCTCAGCTTCACACAAGTATTCATCCAGATAGGTTACATGTATTTCTACCAGGAGCTAGGGGATTTATTGTGTTTCTTGGACTGTTTGAGCTGTTGGTTTCAAGAAGAATTTTCAAGAAAATGAAGATGAGTTTCACACATCTGAAGGAGGTTTTTTCTAGGAACATAACAGGTAACAATAACCTCTTTCAATTATCTCCTAGGTACTACTAATTTGGATATTCGAAGTTTCCTTTGGGACCTATTTTTAGAATTCAGAATTTTCCTATTTTATATATTATTTCATAATGCAGATTCCGGACAACTGAATATGGTTTAAAAAAAAAAAAAGAGAGGTTTTTATTCTAAACATTCTTATCTACAAAAACCTCCTCCATTTTTGCAACAACGATCAGGTATCGAGATATATGAGCTCACGCTTGCAGCCTTATTTTTCAAGAAAAACAGAGTCATTTTTATTGGTAGATGAAGTTGATGAAGGTGAAAAAGTTGTTTCTTGAGGAGGATAAGAGGTATTTTTAACCAAATTTTCCTTAGCATGCTTCATACTATCATCTCACACAACCATGGAACTTTTCGAGGCCTAAAATCCAAATTCTGTGAAGTTTGTGGGCAATTAGGCAATTCCGCAGCGTGTCCCAGGCTTGAAGCCCAGTTTTTGCTGCAGAATTTCTGAAGACATCTTTTTGGTTTCAAGTCACTTAAATTGACTTGCTTAAGGAACTTTAAAGTTTGTATTTAAATATTTTTTATCACTCAACATGCTCCAATGTTCAAAAATAGCAAAGGTACAACACGTGTGGCCTAATTATTTTCACTACGAAATTTCGCTTCTAAAGTAGCTCAAAACTCTATTTTGAGAGCAAGGTCAATTTTTGGAAGAAGGTGAAGGGTAAATAACTATTTCAAAGATTTTCTCCATGATAAATGACAAAGCATATCAAGGAAATGATAAAGAGTATCATATCAGAGGATTGCTAAGTGGAGATATTTTGTCATGAATATAGTTCGAAGATACTAGCTCACTATGTTTCCATATCATCAACTTGACAACTCCTTAATAGTAGGTAAAGCAGTTTCATGAAGACAGTTAGGGTATTAATGTTTTGATTGTGGCCAGTATGGTTGAAAGACATGATTCCTTTTGAGGAATATTTAGATCATATTTAGATTAAAAGTGTAATAAGTAGGTGTTTGAGTCATAGTAGGACTCTAAATCCTAATTCCGAAGGTGTCAGTTTCTAGTTTTAAATGTCTAGTTTTTGTTCAGATTTGGTGTCAGTAATAGAGTTTAATGATCTATGCATTTGGAAGATTGCATGTAAAGGCTAGATGCCTATAAGGGTTGGAGAATTTTTGCAGCAAACTGCTGCCTTATGTATTTTGACTCATATCAATAATATAGAATGGTTTTCTTCTTGACAGACATGAGATTCTCACGGGGTTTTTAATGTTTCATTGATCTGCACATTATGTTTCACCACTTGCAGTAGATTTAATTGCTATTACTCAGAATTCATAACTCTATTCTCTAACTTCCTTTAGTAATGAAATGACTGTGTTTTCCTATGTTTTATGAGTGAATTACCTTTGAACCATTAGCAGTAGATTTCATTGATTTTACTCGGAATTCATAGCTCTATGATTTGAATTCATTTAGCAATGAAATGAATGTGTTTTCATATGTTTTATGAGTAAATTTCCTTTGTCAAAGACCCCTAGCTTCCTCAGCTTCCATGTCAAGAAACCTTTCCACTGAAACTACAGATTGTTGATTCGATAAGCCCAATGGTTACAACCTGCACTCTTTTCAACCTAGATACACATCACAAGAAAGTTGTTTTCCAAATAGAGTTAGCCATCTAGATTTATCTTTATCAAATATCTTTAACCCTTTGAGAGAGCCCTCTCAGACTGAAAAGGCTAAGCTTCAGTCAAAATCTGTTTTGAAACAGTTACTCTGAATTGACCATTGAAGCAGCTCAAGAGGACTCAATTTGGTGATAACACTACTGTAAAAAAATATAAAAGGACAAGAGCAGCCCATAGCATTCTTCAGCAAGGCATTAAGAGATGCACCTCTGAAATATAATATAATGGAAAAACAAGCTTTTTCCTTGATCAAGGCATTGAAAGATTTCATAGTTTACATTCTACACTCATACACCATTGCATTTGTGCCTCACTTAGTGGTAAAAAAATACTCACACAAGATCCTGATGGAAAAAGAGGTAAGTGGATTATTGTTATATTAGAATATGATTTTGAAATCAAGCCCACTAAACTAATAAAAGGGCAAGGACTCGTTAAACTCATGGTTGAAACAAAATTTCAAGCACTGGACATGAACATGATTAATGCATTAGATGAACAAGAGGTGTTGGCAACTCCACTTATTGAAGATTCATTTATGAATTCATATTGGTATGCTGATATTTTATATGTGCTTTTTAACCTAAATTTTCCTCCTGGTTTGTCCAAAGAAAAGGCTATATTCTTAAATTTAAAGGCTGTAAACTTTTGCATTTTAGATAAAGTTTTATATTGGAAAAATGCTAGTGGCATATTTCTTAAATGTTTGCCTGAGGATGATGCAGATAAAATCAAGCATGAGTTTCATGAAGGAGAATGTGGAGGCCACATCTATTGGAAAACTACTGTCAATAAAATCTTTAGAGCTGGTTACTATTGGCCCACCCTATTCAAAGACATCCATAAAATGGTAATTGCCTGTCATAAGTGCCAAATATTTGAAGGAAAAAGAAAACTATTGCTATTACCTTTTCATCTTATCTCTGTTGAATCTCCTTTTCAACAATGGGGCCTAGATTTTATTGGAGAAATCCATCCTGCCTCCTTTGCCCAGCATAAATGGATCCTCACTAGACCTGACTATTTCAAAAAATGGATAGAGGCCATTCCTTCTAGAACTGCCACGAACTTAGTAATCATCAAATTCCTTGAAAATCACATTTTGTCTAGATTTGGATGTCCTAGAAAGATTGTTATTGAAAATGCTGTTGATTTTAGATCCAAGAAAATGGTGGACTTTTGCCACAAATATTATATTTCATTGGGCCATTCTAAAGCTTATTACCCTCAAGGTAATGGGTTGGTTGAATCCTCAAACAAAATTTTGGTGAACCTCATTAAAAAGTTTCTAGAAGAGAACAAGAAATCATGGCACAACAAACTAGTACATGCATTATGGGCAGACAAATTAACAAATAAAAAATCAATTGGAATGTCTCCCTATCAACTATTTTATGGATCAAATGCTATTTTTCCAACAAGTTTGGGAGTGCCAGTGATGAAACTCATCCAGGAAACACGGCCTGAAGAAAATGATATGGAAAGAAGAATAAACTAGACTGTCTAGCTACAGTAAACAAGAGAAGAAGTATACAACAAAACACAACAAGTGCAGGAAAACATCAAGAATATTTTTGATAAGAGGACCAAGGAAAATGATTTCAAGATTGGATACAAAGTGATGAAGTGGGATTCAAGAAGGGAAGGTAAAGGAAAGCATGGAAAATTTGACAATCTATAGAAAGGACCATACATCATCCATTCTGCAAGAGGTGATAATGCATTTTTCCTACAAGAAATGGATGGAACAGAATTTAGAGGTCTTGTCAATGGCAGGATGCTCAAGTATTATTTTTGTTGAAAAATTTCAGTTTAAAGCCCCATTCATTGTATATAAAACTGTTTGAAGAGAACTCAGAACAATAAACACAAAAAACAAAGAAAAGAAGAAAAGAGGGTAGATAAAAGAAAAGGTAAAGCCTCATACCAAAAAAGGAATGCTTTTGAAAGTGTGCAAGTCCAAAATCCACTACTTTTGAAATAAGAAGTTTTGTTCAATCATACATCCTAATCATGATTGAACAAATTTTGAATTTTTGTTGATAAGTTAGAAATGAAGATTTTCCAAAAAATTCAAACTTGGCTTATCAGTAGATAGGAAAATATATTGGTTTCAAAAGTTCAAATCTGAACCAAAGAGGGAAGAGAGGGATGAATGAAAAATTCTAGATTATAGCCCTAAGTTTTTAGTTTTACTTTTCGCAAAAATAAAATCTGTGTGCAGCTTGTCCAAAATGCCACAGCTCATGACAAATCAAACTTCTTAATCTTGATTTTATCATATTTTCAAGTTCATGTTGATAGAATAGAGAATAAAAATCTGTCAAACTGTTTAATCTTGACAGATAAGTAGATTAGGTAGAGAAATAAAAGAGCTCATCAATCTAATCTGAGCCTTTGGATGATATAAGGGTAGAGATAGATAGTTTCCTGTTTTCAAAAGAAAAATGATGTGAAGCGTTTGCTAGTCTAAATTCACCCAAGTGAAGAAAAAATGCTAGAAAAGTATGATGGGTAGGTAGAGTTGAGTTGAAGCAAGCATGTTTTTCAGATCTTAAAGATCACAGCTTCTAAGAACACCAGCAAAACATAAGTTGAAGAATGAGAAATATGCCAAGTATAAGCAAGGCACTTATCTACAAATTTGAGAGATTTGAACTCTGAGGTTCTTGAAACCTCCTAAAGGAGCTGTCCTCCCTAGCTAGAGCCACTGTTATCCTCCTGTATTCTACAGTTTCACTAGGTGATTGTGGATTTTCTATAATCTGCTGAAGATAGCATTCCTTGACTATCAGCTATCTTCAGAAATCTCACTGCCTTATTATCTTCATAATTTTTTTTTGACTATCTCTTAGTTTGCATTCTCAAAATCACCCTGCTACTCTTAAAAACTCATTTTGGGCTTTAAATCCTCTCATTTTCATCCTTTTTCCTACCTAAAGCTTCATTTCCTCATTTTCCCCACTAAAAACCCACTTTCATTCCTAAAAAACTCCACTTAACCCCCTCACCTCATAAAATTCCCTTATTTCCTTAAAACAATGTAGAAAATCCATTTTTACATTGTTTTTAATCAAAATATAACCATTTGGGACCCCCATATATATATATATATATATATATATATATATATATATATATATATATATATATATATATTAAAAACTTTATTTTTAATATAAAACCTGACTCCTTTTGGTTTATAAACCCACCCTTTATAAAATTTAAAGCCCTCCACTATAATGGTTTTAACCCCCCGCTCTTCATTAAGACACTGATATAACCTTACCTTCCACCCTCATTCCTAAAGCTTCCCGCTCCTATCTTAACCCAGGATCCTTCCCATTTGAGTGCCCACCCGCATAAACCTAACCTTACGAACATATAACCTTGGCCCTACTTGTAGAATGAGCACCTCCGCTTATTTAAATAACCCGGGCCCCACCTTTTCACCTGCCCGTCGCTCCTTTTACTTGACCACTGTTGATCTCTGCCCCTCGAGATCCAATGACCCAAAACTCATATCGCACCATTATTTGTGCGAGGGTTAAACAACCCCTAACCCTACGAAATGGACTGTATTCTCCCATGTCCCATCCACCATGCGTCACCCTCTGAGTGGAATCACATCCATTGGCCCGAAACCATTTACCACTCCTCAACCCATGCGAAAACTGCCTTACTGCTTCACGCCAAAACCCAATACTGCCATCCAATTCAAACTTTATAGAGCCCTGTGGCTCTCCGATGAAGCCTTCCTCCACCATCAACCTCTGCAAAATTCTCCAAACACCTGAAAACCCCAAACAAATGCAGAAAATCCTCTCAATGCAGGTTTTCAAACTAGTTTGTTGTTTTATTGTGCAGGTAGCATGACAGGAATGCGAGAAATGCATTTCAAGGGTCCAAAAGAATTTAAATAAATTGCTTGGGTGACGATCCAGTTAGTTTTTTCATCGATAGGATCTAAAGTGCCAGATATTCACATGCACACCAATGAATCATGATCTTTGGTGGCCTTTGGCACACACGAAACCAAAATATTACTCAACTACACAACAAAATTACAAACAGAGGCACAGTGAAAGAAAAAAGATAGTTAAAGGACAGATAAAGTGAAGAATAGTGGATTAGAAGTTGAATTAAAGGATTAAAGGGTTAAATTAGTGTTAAAAGTCACAAAAACACGAATATCAAGGTCAAATTAGAAGACAAAGATGAATATAAAAGAATAAAAGTAGTTAATCAGGGATTAAAAGAGTTAAAGGCAGAGATAAAGCAGACAACAAAGACAAATGAAGTTTAAAAGCCCAAACAGAGTTTAAAGGATAAAACAAAGGGAAATTAGCACAAAGGCAGATTCGAATGACTCAACATAAAACATTTACTTCTTCAGAAATAAATTTGGATACCTACAACATGTTTTCTTTCAATAAAGACATCAAAAGTTATTACAAGTTAGAGATATTTCTCAACCACTTAGCAGTTATTGTAAAAGTTATTGAGAAAGTTTTAAAGTCAAATATTTCCAAAAGTTAGATCAGGAGTTAAGTTAGGAGTTATTATTACTGTGAATCAGTCTCAGATATTTTGCCTTGGGCCTTGCATGGTCTCAAAGGTAAAAAATACATTAACTTTGTAATAAATAATATCTGGAACCCTAGCTTAGGATCACCTCCTCATTTTGCAGATAAATACTGCATGTATCATTCATTTTTAGTGTTGGTTGTTTGGTTAATTGGTGGACTGGTTGGCTTCTTGATTAGTTGATGACTGTAAAGCTAGATTTGAGGAAACTTCGAGTTTCAGAGATCTGTTGTACTAAAGTAATGTAACTGTTTTGAACATCAATAATACAAGCACGTTCACAGGATTCTTGAGCTATGTTAATGGTGAAGTTTTCCTCCTTTGTCAATGTTTTCCTTTTGTTTTCCATTTTTTCAATTATTTCTCTGATAAAAGGACATAAATTTTAGATTAGGATATGCTGTCTTGACACCCTATTTCTGTCTGCATTCTTTATCTCAATGTTTTATTTTGCGAGGTCTGATTGGAGAATTCTAAATTTCTCTCTGGTTCCACCTAGCTTGTTGTACTGGAAATGATTTAATAGGGTCAAGCCAAAGAAGTCTATGGTATGCCCTGTCCTTTGGTGTAGCTTAAAATATTGTTTTTAAGGCCTTTCTTTGAAGTATTCTTAGTATAGTCCATCCATGGAAGTCTATGGTATGCCCTATCCTCTGGTATGTCTCAAACTATTACTTTGAAGGTCTTTAGAGTGTTTGATTAAAGAAGACATGTCTATCTTGATCTTTAGTTGCACTCATTGTTATCTTAAATGTTTTCTCTGTTTGAGAGTAATTCTAGGATTGCTGGATTGTTGTCTTAAATGTTTTCTTATTAAAGTATGGCCAAAGAAGTCTATGGTATGCCCTGTCCTTTGGTTTGCCTCAACAGTTACCTAAAGGGCTTTTCTTGTTGAAGTAGAGTTAAAATATTCTTAACTCACTTTTAGTTTTGCTGCTTTCACAACTTACTGTCATTTCATATCACATCTAATCAAAGAGATCACTTGATATAGTTAGCTTTCCCTATGAAAACCCTTATACAGTGATGAACACATAAATCCTTTTATGACTACATAGCCCAATAGATTAATGTTTCTCATGGTCTATCTACTTAGCTGAAACAATTCATCAATTAATCACACCATTAGTCTATCTATCAACCAATCCAATAAAAAAAAACAAGTAGCCCTAAGAAATTCATAACTAGCCTAAAATAAAAAAAGAAGCATAAAGACATATCATTTATAAAAAATTACATAGAGAGAGCCCTCTCTGAGTCCAGGAAGGCTAGGTCCATGGACTCCAAAGTGGTTTGATGTGGATCCCTGTAGAGTTTGTTCTTGCCAATATTGCAAATCACGGGGAGCCAACAATCATGAGCATCACTAGTTTACTTTTGAAATTTTGCATACATTTTGAGGTCAGATGACCAATGTGTCTTGGGCACAAATTTTGTAAAACTCTTTAACTATCTATATATTTGTTTTTAGTGTTTTAATATGTTTATTTCACAATCATATTCAATTATGTGATGTGAATTTAAAATATTTCTTTACAAGTGTTTATATTGAATGAAATCAAAATGTATTTCCAAAAGTTGAACTCTTAGGAACATACGATGCAGTGTCGGATTTCTGACAGTATAAACACTAGTAAGTTGCAGTACCACAAGTTGTGAGTCTAAAATAATGATGATGTGGTTAATACCAAATGAAATGGAATCATAGAGAAGTTTGATCAACGTGATATACTCAACGATCTTGTTTGTAGATCGACCGATACAAATCCCTTGAAAACACACTAACTTGTCGTTCAAAGTGAAAATGACGCATGCTGTAGAGGATAGATTTTGTGTACAATGACTTGCACCATAAACATACCCAATGAATGGTTCCAAAGATTCAGACATCTGTGATGAAATGTAAAGTGGATTACTAACTTCAAGAAAACTCTAGAAAAGTAAACTAATATAGTAAATGAAAATCAAAAGCATATATAAAATATAATATAAAATTTTACCTTACTCATATTTAAGCATAGTAACATTTGAGATACAACCCATTTCGGGGTTGCGCCAATGGAATTCCATCATAATCTAACAACTCATAGGAAACCTTAGCAAGAACTGTTTTGACAATATAGGGGCCATGCCACAACGACTCAATTTTTCCTGTACCTATTACATCATTTTCTTGGTCATAAAGTAAGACGATGTCACCCTCTGAGAAGATGCGAGGCTGGACATGTTGGTTGTATTGCACCTTTTTACGTCTCTTATGTGCTTCGTTGGCCAAATAAGCTTCACGACGCATTTCATCAAGATGAATGAGGTTAAAAACACACGCTTCTTTAGAAGAGGTGTTAGGTAACAAGTCAACAATGAGTTTTAATGACGATATTTCAAATTGGATAGGAAAGATAGCTTCCAGACCATACACCAATTAAAAGGGGGTAAATCCAATTTCATTTCCCACCAAGGTTCGGTATGCCCAAAAATTCGAGTACAGGATAAAATGCCAATTTCATTTATGAACTCCTATCATTTGTTGAATCATTCATTTAAGAATATTGTTAATAACCTCAACTTTTCCATTGGATTGTGGATAATAATGAGTAAAACTATCATGATACAATCTTAATTTGGCAGTCAACTCATTCATCATGTGATTATGGAAATGCTTACCATGATCTATGACTATAGCTTGTGGAACACCAAACCATGAAATTGCATGACTGAAAAAGAATAATGCAGTTGTTTTTCCTATGTTATTGAATATAGTAATCACTTCGGCCCTCTTGGTAAAGTAGTCTATTGAGACAATAATATAACCCTTCCCACGGACGAACGAGGGTTGTAGGTCATGAAGTCAATACCCCATTTTTCAAATGGTCCCACAACTATAATAGGATGCATCGACACTGGCAGTTTGTAGAATTTACGATAAAAAATATGGCACACATGACAACTTCTGACTGTGAGGATGCAGTCGCGAAATATGGTAGGCCAAAAGTAACTGGCTCGGAGTATCTTCTGCATGGTAGCATATCCAAAAAAGTGTCCACCACAAGCCCCAACATGATAATCATTTAAAACCTTCTCGACCTACTCATAAGTGAGGCACCTCCTTAAAATCATATTAACACCATGACAATAAAGTGTATCACTGATGATAAGATAATCTTTGGCTTGGTGTCAGATATGTCGTTGTTGAGAGTAAGAGGTATCAGGCTGAAAAGTTTGGGTTTGGAGATAAATGATAAAATACCCATACCAAGGATCAGATGATCCAATCAGAAACATAGACTCATCAGGAATTGATGGTTCCAATGTAGTAGCAGTACTATTAGAGGGAAGGTCGCAGAGAAGCTTAGCCAAAACTAAAGACTTGTTTGACCTAGATTTGATGAATCCCAAATCAAATTCCTATAAAATGACAATTCATTTTGAATATTCCCCCCCATAAATTGACGTTATAGAATGTAAGTCATGGGGTTGCAATCCGAAATGATAGTGGTCTTCTAGAATAGGATATAGTGGCGAAATATTTGGACAACTTGAAGGCTGCTAAGGTGAGCTTTTCGACGTATGAATACTTCACTTCCATATCATTGAGATTGTGACTCAAATAATATATCACATTTTATATCCCATCTTCTTCTTGGACCAATACCATAGCAATGGTCGTATCAGCCGTGATGATATATAAGAAATAATCACTCTGATAATTGGGGGGATACATTAATGATGCCCAGACAAGTGTATCCTTGACAACATCAAAATAAGCTTGCGCAATCTTATCCCAATGGAAGGGAATCCCCTTTTTAAAGAGCCAATTAAATCCTTTAGCCATTTCGACATAGTTGGGTATGAACCTCCTTAGGAAGTTAACCTTTCCTTGAAGTTTCTGTAACTAAAGAAAATTTGATGACACAGGAAAATCAAGAATGGTTTGGAAATTCAGTGGGTCGATTCGAATTCCTTATTTTGAGACGACGAAACCTAAAAAACAACTAGAAAAACACAAAAAACAAATTTATGTGGATTGAGGCGTATTTTGTAGTGTCAACAACGTATAAAGATAGCTCTCAAATGCATCGGGTGATCAGTCTGGTGTTGTGAATGCGCGGGTGAATAATCTAGATAAGGTTGAACAATGTGCTTGATATCATTAAAAGCATAATCCATTGCTCTCTGGAATGTTTCCCCAATGCTCTTTAAACCAAATAGGAGTTTCCGATAAGTGAATGTGCCCCACAGACAGATGAATGTTGTCTTATATTGGTCCTCTGGGCAGATATTGATTTGATTGTAGCTAGAAAATCCATCCATGCACAAAAAGATTTCGCATCAAGCAAAATCGTCAATAATCTGGTTGATAAAGGAAGCAAGATAGTTGTCTTTTGGACAAGAAAGATTGACATCCCAATAATCAACACTCTGATTGTCCCTTGTTTCTTCATGACTTGAACAATGTTGGAAACCCAATTAGTAAGTGGAACAAGGTAAATGAAACCAACACGCAATTTTTTTTTCAACTTCTACTTTAATGGCATCAACCTTCTTTGGATGAACAGGACAAAGGCATTGATGTATCGGTATGACATCAGGGTACGTGTTAATGGTGTGTTAAACAATAATAGTATCTATGCCTGGAATTTCCTCGTGAGACCAATCAAATATACCATAGAATTTATGAAAGAGAGAGTGATACGTTTCATGTTCTTATGGAGAACAAGACACACTGACATGAATGTTTTCTACAACATCGGGTTTGGTCAAATTATTGATAAAAATGGGTTCTTCAATATTTGATAAGTTTCGCTCGGATTCGATTGCATTAATGGGAAAATAATTCAAAGAGAAAGTTTTGATCAATGGGTGCTATAGTTCAATAAGATTATCTTCTTTTTAATCCTAAATATGGGAACGATGATGATGATCTTCCCATGGTTATCCTTCTAGCATCATGGTTTCCACAATGCTCTCATCAGTCAACAAAGTGGATGAAAAAGGATCATATTGAGTACTTAATTCTAATGAACGATCAACCTAAATGATCGGCGACAATGATTTCATATTCACTACTCAAGCCATGTAGATTGATTTCTATTCCAACTCAATTGGGCTGGGTGGCATGAATTCATCCAACGTAACAACTTTAGAATCACCCGTAATCTTCCTTAAGCTAGATGGAGTGGAAGATATCATGTAGCAGGTCTTTATGTTTGCAATTTATGCCGACGTCGCAGACGACAGTAATGAAAAGGTTCCCATTGGGGAAGAATCCTTTAAGAGTCCTACACCAATGTTTTGAAGTGCTAGTTGGGGTGCGTGAACTAACAGAATGCTTCCAGTTACTTGGGAACTAGAGGCAAAGAAGGAGAGGTTATTGATGACTGTGATAACACCTTTATGTGAAAAGGAGATCATTCTAAAATATGTAGAGACGATCACAGACATAGCATATACCCATGGCCTTCAAAGTAAAATTTTGTAGTAAAGGGGTCCGTCAATGACCTCAACTTCAACATTTACTGTTTTTCCCCCTATTTCAACATGCAGGTTATTGATGATACCGCAAGGCTTATATGTATGACCATCAAAATATTTCAACGTCGTAGGTGATTGAGATAGGTGTGGCGAGCCAAGTGAATTCTAGCAGTTTAGAGACATAATGTAGGTAGATGCTCCCTCATCAATAATAGTATAATGAACGAGGTTATTGAGAACATTTACTTGGATGGAGAATGCCAATTCTACTGGTAATTGCGGCACATAGCCTATATGATTAAAGACTACAAGATTGGAATCTGTCAGATCGATTCCACCAATTGCCAACAACAAAGCTTCTTTATGGGAGGGAAAATTTTGAAGTACCTAAAGCGTCGACATAGCTATTACGCAGAATTATGAATGACGGATAAGTCATTCTTCCCCAGATAGGTGCTTATCTAGAACAACAGATTAAAGACTTTGCGACTACTTTTCCTAACTGTAAATAGTCACAGAGAAAAGATCAAAGAACTTACTTGGAGTCCAAGCGCTTCCTATTCTCCTTCTGTCGCTCTTGCTGTAGCTTCAAATCCAAGCTAGATGTCCGAAAATATTTCCTGCAAAGATGAACAATAAACAACAAAAGATAGCAATAATACATATGTCTATTCAAGTTATTTAGTTAAATCAATGAAATGTAAACCATATGCATCAAATAAGAATTCATAATATGGAAAACATGAGCTTATATAGATACATATGTGGGAAAGTAAGCATCAATATTTATTAATGGATAGAAGGGAAGGTTACAACCCAGTGATTGATTTGAAGTGACCATCTCTAGCAACATCCCAGCCTCATCACAATGTAGATCTCTCCAGCAGCATGTTACACAAATCAACTCCTCAATTGAAATTCGACCAACATTTCTCTACTCAAATTCTTCCTTCTCAAACACTAAGATCTGTGCTCAATTTATAGAGGAGTTGAAGGTAGTTTTAAATTTAATGAATTTCCAATAAAAGGCGAGACATGTTCCCAATATTGTAGATGTCAAATGGACACATGGATTCAAACTTTGGCACATGTGAACTCTTCTAGAAGGCACTGGCCAAGTGGAGATTCTGGAACAATGAGAATTTCACTCCCAATGTGACCAACGTACCTATGAGTGTCTATAGAGCAGCCTTGAATGGGGCTACCTGCATATGAAACACACTTATTCCCTTTAGAGGCAACGTTGATGAGCTCTCATATGATATATTATAAAATTCAAACCTTGGAAACCTTTGAAAATGAAAGTCATTAATGATTTGTCTTGTTCTTTGTCTTAGGGCATGTAGCAACTGAAATGATAGGGGATGATAGAACCTATTCATTGGTGTTGGAGATGATGTACAGTTAACCAGGTCATTGGGAATGATGCCCAAATTAAGCTATAACAATTTCCCCCTAAAGCATGAAGTCAGAATAATAATAACAATATTTTGGTTGAGATAATTTACATATTGATGGGCTAGAGATGAAGTGGAGTGGCGACCTGCATCAATCTTACAATACAAAGCATCATGATATATCCTCTTGATCATAATTGCTGAGGGTAGGCATTCGCATGTTCAACACATAAACAATCTAATAACATGTACATAATTCAGAAAGTCGTGTATATTGGAATGTTGCCCAATATAGACATGCCTACAGATATAGGCCCATGTTCGGTTGACGATATGTATGTATGGTCACCGTACAGATGATGTGTACAAAAATCTTGAAATCATAGCCCTGATGGCTAAAAATATATTTGGAGTCTTCTTATCTCGTTCACTCGATCATTTGGGTACAAGTCTAGCCATGTGAATATATGATTTGCAGTCGAACATGGAAAGACATCGTTTGATTACCAGCCAATGATGTGAGCTGTTAACAAACGCGAGAGAACCACCATTAATGTCAATGGCCCTCAAGGTACTGTAGTACATTTCGTAAGGTGTGAATAGATGATTTTGTGTCGAACACTAAACAAAATATTTCGGTCAAAAGTCCGGAAGCAAGGATCTTGTCGATGCTGTAACAAGCCTCATGCTACTATAACCAGATGTTTCTAAGTGAACTTCCTGGATAATGATTTGTTGTCGACAAGAAACCACCTTATTACAAAATGGGAGTTACTGATTTTGGAGACAAAGGTATGACTTGATATAGAAATTTTTAGGGATGAATGTCATGAGAATGAAGGTTTATGAGTATTGTAGAAGGATGAGTATTCACTGGATGAATTCTCTTGAACATATTGATGACACTAAGATGAGTTGGTAGCATTGACCCAAAACTGAAGTGAAGGTATGATGAACCATAGGTATGAATGAACCTTCAAGAAGATTACCCAACCCAAACAGTCACGGAGATGGAGTGAAGTGTCATGTTCAAGAGCGACCTGCTACCGTAAAAATTTCTATTCACTTTCCCAAATTTTCCCCGGTCATTTGTCGACCAGCACCTCTTTATTTTTTTTACCAAGCTTTAGGAGGATAACATTTTCTTGATCTATAATTCAACCCTCCGGGTGAATAATGTATCACTATTTAATAATTTAATGAGTCTAGTGATGAATTAAATTGATTCTTGCCATGATCGACAAGCCCGTTGCTATTTTATGTTTTAACGAGCTTAACGACAGTGATAGCCCGATCCTTTTTCATATTTAGAGAGTTTGAAAAAGAGGACGAAAGAAAACTCCATAAGTACTTTTTCGTAAAGTTTTCACTCAGATCCGAAAAAGTGTAAAATAATATCTGAGAGAAGCTCTTTAGTCATGTTTGACCAAGGTATTCCCTTTTCGTAAATAATCTATCTCAGTCTGGAAAAGGGTTAAACTTATATTGAGTAGATATCAATTCATTTACTTTTACGAGCTCCAAAAGACCAGTTCTCGGCAATATTTTCACATTATCGGAGTCTGAAAAGAGCTGAAAGAAGACTCTAGGGATTCCTTTTTCACTGTTATCGAAGCTTGAAAAAGAGATAAAAGTGTGCTTCAAATCATTTTTCATTTTTAATAAAGCTCAAAAAATAAGGAGAAAAATTATGCTTTGTGGTCATATCATTCTTGAAATAAATATGCACGACTAATCTGTTCATCAGTTGTAAGACTTGTTCAGAACAACACAAAATGGATTAAAAATACTTGTTTCATGATAAAAAACATAATAAAACCATAGTCATTGTATTAAATTCGATTTGCAAATAATTAGATGACTATTAAAAGTAGTTTTACTATTCATTTTTACCATTCCATAGTTTCCATTTGCATTTTGGAGCTCTGAACCTGATTTGTACCTCGAACTTCAGTTGCTAATTGCAATAATTTCTGTGGACGAATTTCATTGCTGTTTGATCCAAGTTAGTGATATGAACCTCCTCTTTCCTTCAGTAATCATTTCATTTCCAATTTCTACAATTTTTTAGGGTTTTGGGGTCCCTAGGGAAAATTTTTCCCAAAAAGAGGGCAACGCACTCTTGAATGTTGAAACCTGCGTTGCATAGCAACTAAATTTAAGGTTACTTTAATATACAACGCATTGTGTCTTATTAGAGCCTGTGTTGGGCACAATATATATTTTTTGTTTTCTCATTATGCCCAAAATTTTCCCAATTTTCTCAATTGAATGGAATCTAATGGTTCTTATGGTTGTATTTCAGGTTTCCCTCAGATTACAATGATGATTACATGGAAGGAAAGAGAACATGAAGAACAGGATATCATTGCCCTAAATTATTTGGGTACAGTAAGATCCCTAAGAGATTGTGGATTGCTAAAGTACTTCAGGTTATTAGGGATGAGGCAAAAAATAGAACTTTTGGAGTTCTTAGTTTGAGCATGGGATCCATATATCAAGGCATTTCATATTATGAACCAAGTGGTTCCCATAACAGTCGAGGATGTATACTTTCTTAAAGGATTTTCAAGGACAAGCTTGCCTACTTTTCTCTCAGGGTCTATTGTTGGAGGAGAGACAGTGAGAGATTATGTTTTGCAACATTGTTATCTAGGGGTAGAGCCAAGCAAAGATGGAAAGATAAACATCTGGGATGTTAGATATCTTCCTTTGAGAACTATCCTTTTCACGATCGCAAAACTTGCTAGCACCATTACACTACATGTAGCGAATAGATCGTATATGGAGTATGCGCTAGAGTGTATGGAGTCAACAGTCTTCAACTTGTCTGAAGCTGTATGTTATTAGATAAAATAAAAACTGAAAAAAGCAAAGAGAGGAAGGAAGAAGAACTTTAGTTATGGTTTGATCCTTATATCCTTTGCCTTAGAATGGATTCCATTGATGCATCCACAACATGTGACATTGGATGTGTCTAATCATAGAGATCCACAGATGCAAATATGGGTAGAACTCATGGGTAGGCACGCAAGCCAATCGACCATTGTGTTCTTGACTGCATTCTTTGCCTAGTTTCGACGATAGATTGTCGCCATAGATCATTATTCATACACAAGTGTTGATTTCCGAGGAGTTCCAGATTTAGAATTACCATAAGGCACTCAGTGGGGTGCAATGGGTAAGAATGTTTTGACCATGTTTTCTATTTTCCTAAAGTTTATACAATTTTTTTTATTTTTGATGTTTTCCAAGACTAAACTAAATGTTTGATGTAATGCAGATGTTGGTTGTGTTCAACTAGTAGAGGAACCGAAGTGTGAAGCAGATGTGCTAGAAGAGAGGGCTGCCAGGAGAGCAGTCCTTCAGGATCTTGATATGGCTGAGACTCTGGCTGAGCTTCGACAGCACATAGAGGGTTTGACCTTTGGGATTCGGGACTACCGGATCGAAGAGTTACCCATGCGACTACAGTGACACACTATTGGGGTTCCTAACTGTTGGATGCGGATACTGCATAGGATAGCTAGATCTATAGCATGTTACCATGAGCACCACTAGTTTACTTTTGAAATTTTGCATACATTTTGAGGTCAGATGACTAATGTGTCTTGGGCACAATTTTTTGTAAAAACCTATAACTATCTATCTATATGATTTCAACGTTTTCTTATGTTTTGTGAAATCCTATTCAATGATGTGAATGTTTTATTTACATATGTTGCAAATGTTTGTCTAAAACTTGATTAGTTAAAGAATCAGTCAATGTGTTCAAATTCCTAGAAATGTGTTGATATTGAATAAAATAAAAAAGTGTTTCCAAAAGTTGAACTATTAGGAACAATCTATGCAGTGTTGGATTTCTAACAGTATAAACATTAGTAAGTTGTAATACCACAAGTTGTGAGTATAAGCTTATGATGATGCAGTTAATACCAAATGAAATGGCATTAGAGAGAAGTTCAATCAACGTGCTATACTCATCGATATTGTTCGTTGATCTACCAATAAAAATCCCTTGAAAACTGACTAACTCGTCGTTCGGAGGGAAATGGCCCACGCTGCAGAGGATAGATTCTGCATACTACAAATAGCACCATCATCATATCCAACAAATGGTTCCGGAGATTCAGACATCTGCAATGAAATGTAAAGCAGATTAATAACGTCAAGAAAACTCTAAAAACAAACTAAGATAGTGAATTCAAATCAACAACATATATATACAATATAATACAAAAAATTACTATGCTCATGATGAAGCATAGTAACATTTCAGATACAACCCATTTCTATGTTGTGCCAACAAAATTCCATCGTAATCAACCAACTCATTGGCACCCTTAGCAAGAAATATTTTGACAATATAGGGGCCATGCCATAATGGCTCAAATTTTCCCATACCTATTACATCAGCTTCTTGATCGTAAAGAAGGACCAAGTCGCCCTCTGAGAAAATGCAAGGCTGGACATTTTTGTCGTATTTTGCATTTATACATCCCTTATGCGCTTCACTGGCCAATTGGGCTTCACGACGCGTTTCATCAAGATGGATGAGGTTAAGGAGACGCGCTTCTTCTCATGAGGTGTTAGGTAACAAGTCGATTGTGAGTTTTAACGACAGTATTTCACATTGGATTGGTAAGATAGCTTATGGACCATACACCTAGTGAAAAGTAGTAAATCCAGTCACGTTTCTCACCGAGGTTCAATACGTCCACAAGGCGGAGTAGAGGATCAAATGCCAATTTCTTTTACGAACTCCTATCATTCGTTGAAGTATATGTTTAAGAATATTGTTGATAGCCTCAACTTGTCCATTTTATTGTGGATAATAAGGAGTAGAATTATAATGTGACAATCCTAACTTGGAAGTCAATTAAATCATCATATGGTTGCGAAAATTATTCCCATGATCTGTAACTATAGCCTGTGGGACTCCAAACCATGCAATAACATGCTTAAAGAAAAACAATGTACCTATCTATCCTGTGTGTTTGAATGTATGCATCGCTTCGGCCTATTTGGTGAAGTAGTTGACTGTGACAATAATATAACCATGCCCCCAGACGAACGAGGGTTACAGGTCATGAAGTCAATACCCCATTTTGAAAATGGTCCCATAGGGACAACAAGATGCATTGGCGCTGGCGGTTTGCGGATTTTATGATAAAAAATCTGGCACGCATGACAACTTCTGACCGCGAGGATACAGTCTCGAAAAATTGTAGGCCAAAAGTAACCAGCGTGGAATATATTTTGCGCGGTAGTGTATCGAAATAAATGTCCACCGCAAGCTCCATCATCACAATCATTTAAAAACTTTTCGGCCTCCTCATGAGTGAGGCACCTCCTTAAAATGGTATCAACACCACGAAGATAAAGTGTATCGCTGATGATCAGATAATATTTGGCTTGGAATCGAATACATTGCTGTTCAAAGTGAAAGGTATCAGGTCGAAAAGTTTGAGTTTAGAGATAAATTATGAAATATCCATACCAAGGATTAGATGATCCGATCAGAAACAAAGACTCGTCAGGAATTGATGGTTCCGACGTAGTTGCAGTACTATCAGAGGGAAGCTCACAGAGAAGCTCAGCCAAAACTAAAGACTTATTTGAATTGGATTCGACGAATTCCAAATCAAATTCCTGCAAAATGACAATCCATTTTGAATATTCTCCCCCCAACAATTGACGTGATAAGATATAAGTCATGGGGTTGCAATTCTAACAGACATTGGTCTTTCGGAGCAGGATATAGTGGCGAAATATTTGATCAGATTGAACAGCTGCCAAGGCAAGATTTTATATGTACGAATATTTAACTTACATATCAGTGATATTATCACTCAAATAATATATCGGATGCTCAATTCCATCTTCTACTTGGACCAAAACCATAGCAATGGTCATTTTAGCCGCGATGATATATAGGAAATAATCATTTTGATAATTAGGGGGGTACATTAATGATGCTTGGACAAGAGTATCCTTGAAAACATCAAAATAAGCTTGTACAACTTGGTCCCAATGGAAGGGAACCCCCTTTTTCAAGAGTCGAGTAAATCCTTTAGCCATTTTGGCTTAGTTTGGAATGAATGTTCTTATGAAGTTAGCCTTTCCTTGAAGTTTCTGTATCTGGGGTAAATTTTATGGTGTAGGCAAATCAAGAATGGCCTGAACCTTCAATGGGTTGATTTGAATTCCTTCGTCTGAGACTATGAATCCAAGAAAATGACCAAAACCAACCAAAACACACATTTATGTGGATTGAGGCATATTTTTTAGTGTCAACAGCGTAAAAATATGGCTCTCAAGTGCATCGGGTGATTAGTCTAATTTCATGAATGCACTGGTAAACCATCTAGATAAGGTTGAAAAATGTTCTTGATGTCATTGAAAGCATATTCCATTGCTCTTTGAAAAGTTGCCCCAATATTCTTTAAACTAAATGGTAGTTTGCTATAAGAGAATGTGACCCAAGGATAGATGAATGATGTCTTATGTTGATCCTCTAGGCGGATATTGATTTGATTGTAACCATAAAATTCATCCATAAACAAAAATATTTTTCATCCAACACAATCGTCAATAATTTGGTCGATAAAGGGAGTCGGATAGTTGTCTTTTGGACAAGCAAGATTGACATCCCGATAATCGATGCACACTCTAATAGTTCCTTTCTTTTTCATGATAGGAACGATGTTGGAAACCCACTCAGTCAGTGGAACAGGGTAAATGAAAACAACAAGCAAAAGTTTTTCAACTTCTTCTTTGATGGCAGTAGCTTTGTTCAGATGAATAGGACGAAGCTGTTGACGCACCTGTTTGACATTAGGATACATATTAATAGTGTGTTCAACAATACTAGTATCTATGCCTGGCATGTCCTCATAAGACCAAGAAAATACATCACAGAATTCACGAAATAGAGAGCGATATGTTTCGAGTTCTGATGGAGAACAAGATACACCAACATGAATATTTTCTACAACATCAGGTTTGGTCGAAATATCGATAGAAATGGTTTCTTCAATATTTGACAGATTTCGCTCGAAATCGATTACATTAATAGGTAAAGAATTCGAAAAGAATTTTTTTATCGATGGGTGATATATTTCACTAAGATAGTTTTCTTAATAATCAGGAAGATGGGAATGATGATGATAATATTCCCATGGTTCTCCTTCTAGCATCATGGCTTTCAAAATATTCTCATCTGTTAAGAAAATTGAGGAAAAAGGATCAGAGGGAGTACCAAAATCTAAGGAACGGTCAACCCAAACAATCAGTGACGCTGATTTTGGATTCGCCGCCCAAGCTAGATAAATTGATTGCTATGCTACCTCAATAGGGTTGGGTGACAGAAACGCATCCAACGTAACAATTTCAGAATCACCCGTACTCTCCCTTAGGCCAGATGGAGTGGAAGAGATCATGTAGCAGGTCTCTATACTTGTAATTTCTGCCGACGTCGCGGGCGATAGTAATGCAAAGGTTCCCATGAGACTGGAATCCTTTAAGAGTCCTAGACCAATGTTATGAAGTGTTAGTTGTGGTGTGTGAACGAATGGAATGATTCCTGCAAAGCGGAGGCAAAGAAGGATATCTGATCAATGATTGTGATAGTACCTTTATATGGAAAGACAATCATTCTGAAATATGTAGAAACAATTGCAGTAATTGCATATACCCATGGATTTCCAAGCATAATATTATTGTCAAGGGGTCCGTCAACAACCTCGACATCATCATTCAATGTTTTTCCCCCTAGTTGAACATGCAGGTTATTAATAATACCAGAAGGCTTATATGTATGTCCATCAAAAGCCTTCAATGTTGTTGATGATTGTGATAAGCGTGGCGAGCCAAGTGACTTCCAACAATTTAAAGACATAATGCATGTAGATGCTCCCTCATCAATAATAGTACGATGAACAAGGTGATTGAGAACATTTACTTGTATGGAGAATGCCAATTCTGCTGGTATTTGTGGCACATAGCCCGTGTGATTAAAGACAACAATATTAGAATAAGTCGGATCAATTCCACCAATAAATGAAAATAAAGCCTGTTTTTGGGAGGGAAAATTTTTAATACCTCAAGAGAAGACATAGTGGAATGGGATTGAGCCAAATCTTCAACTATATTATAATTTTGAGTAGCTCTTGCTTGAGGATTATATGTTGATTTGTGAATTACTCCCTTTGGTGGCTTGATTGTCAATTTAGGAATAGCAGTAGGCGGTATTGATTCCATAGACAAATTCATAGTTGAGGTAGTAGGTTGATCAGTGGCCTGACTACCATAATATTTATTACACGTTGACACCAAAATATCTGTTGAAGGTTTTGTGATGGATAACATAAGTACTTGGGAACTATAAGCTGGATTCATAGCAACCATGTTTGTGTCCAGATTTGGAAATGGGTCTGTCAACACAGCTGACGCATGGGAAGTCTTGATGATTTTTGATACTTCAGTGCGGTGAGGAAAATCCATAACAAAGTGTTTCTCATTACAGATTATGCATGGATAACGATTTTTCCTAGGTCTAGCCGATTAATCAAATGATTTTCCCTTCGGGTTAGAAGTTTGTTTTTTCTTAGATTTCCCTTTTTTCTTACTTCTGGGTTGCCTGTCACTTTTTCCATTATCAAATGACGCAGAATTAATTTAGGAAGAAGGTGCAGGATCATATGCAGTAGTATGATGTTTTCTTGCAGTACCAATCAAGCCGTCTTTGGCATGATAGTCCTTTAATTGAGGAGGAACAATAAAATTAGATCTCGGCACATTAGGAATTTTTTCATAGAGCGTGCCAGACATAGTGTAAATCAAGTCTAAATATTGGGCACAAGTGATAACTTGATCTTTTGTGACGATGACACCCTTAGCCAGATCCTTAGTTATAGATGGTAACAGGGACTTATGAACAATTCAGCAAGGAGTTGATCTGGAACAAATGTATTAACCATTCTAGGACAACAATGCCACTCATGAATATGATCGGAAATGTGAGTAGCATTAGTCTATTTGAAATTGTTCAAGAGTTCCATTCTAGTTTCATATCGTATGGGTAACTGGAAGTGAGTAAAAAATACAGTAGCGAGGGCCATGAAATTATCAAAAGAATCTCTAGGTAACTCAATATACCATTTTGCAGCCATACCTGTGAGTGTACGCTAGAAAAGACATAGTCGAACAGAATAATCATTCATGGAATTTGATGAACACCATAAATGATAAGTCATGACATGAGTCGAAGAGTCTTCCCCAGGGTTTCCATTGAACTTAGGAATATCCAAGGGTAATTTGTGAGGTATCACCGACCACCAAGGAGCATAGTTAATTGGATCATTGGTTAGCCGATTTAATTTTTGTTACTCTAAAGTTGCAACAAAGGGAAACTGTCTATTAAGGTTAGGTTGAGCATAGCCAGGATAATATGGAATTTCTTAAGCAACAGGCCTTTGAGCACCAGCATAAGGAATCTGCTGCTGGTAACCCAGATAAGGGTTTTTTTGAAAAGAAAATGCTTGAGGATTCTGTTGAACAAAACCTGGATATGATACTTTTTGAAATGAAGTTTGAGGCATTTATGCCTGAGGCTGCCAAGGGGTCTATCCACCAATGTTATAACCAAAATTAGAATAACTTGGATTCGGTTGATAGGTATAACCAGGTAGTGGTTGCGACATCCCATAAAATGCTAAACCAACTTGTGAATAAATGATTCCGGATACAGGTTGTTGTAAATTAACCGAGGATTTGGAGTCTATGGACCCAATATTTGAGGGTATTGAGTTGAAGGACCCACTTGATAAGGTTGTTGTACAACATTTTTATTATGTAATAGGGTTAAAGATGTATTAAAAAGTGGAAATGATGTGGGTGTAGCAGGTTGAACTGGTTGATACGAATGTACAATCGTTTGTGGTTGGATAGGCAGAGTGGGGTGCCATTGAAAAACATTCATTTCGACATTAGGTTGACCAAAAAGTGATGGAGTACTGTCATATTGGGTGACCAAAGGTTTCCCCCCAGCATGAGGAGGTTAATAAGATGGAAAATATTGCTCTCCAAATTTTTGGATCCAATTGATATGGTAATTAAAGGAATAGACCCAGAAGGACTGACTTGATATTGCCCTGATGATGTGTATAAAGAATCAAGCTGTTCAATACTCACTATAGGATTACCAGTTAGAATACCGAACAATGACATTGGTAAAGTCCATGGTTTTGAAGATGCACCAGAGAAAATTCCAGATAATGATTTGTAACCTGATGGGACCATAAGGCGACCATGAAAATATGACTCTGGTGAAGTTCTAAACATCGACAGGGTAGCAAGGGTAGGGTCAGAAAAAATTGGACCCGATGGCCCAACCGAATATGTTAGTTCAAGCATGGTTACTTGACCAAATTTATACCCTTTTGAATTGATGGGAATTTGAATGGGAACAGGATCAACAAAAGCATATGGTGATGATTGAGAAAAAGACTCGTACAGGTAAATGTCCTTCCTAAAATGGGTTGGAGTCAAAGGTGTCTCGTCTTGTGGGATTTCTTCAATTGCAATTAAACCAGGTGGAAGTATTTCACCATCAAGCCCAAAGTATATTTCAGGTGGTTGACTATGTGATATGGGAGAATCAATGGCTATAGAAATTTGTGGGATGACCAAGGCAGGAACAACATCCGGTTATTCAAATTTTGGATTCAGATGTTCTGGAAAATAAGAGACAAGATTTGGATCAATTTCTGGTTGAACAACGTCGGGTCCAGGAGGTATGGTCTCATTGATTTGATGGATCGTAACAATGAGTAGATGTGAGAACTCCGTTTCGACAATAGTAGACAAACCGGGATGTGTAGAAACAACTTGAGCTAACTCTGGTTTATGGGAAGATGATGTTTCACCAGAAGTACGAATTGTACATGATTCGGAAAAGTGTGATCGCCTTCGCCTACTAGAAGTAAATTTTAGTGGTAAAGGTGGTTTTAATGCTAATCTACGTGAAAGATGGGGGAAAGGATTTTATTCTTCCATGATTACTGATTTATTTTAACCAAAAAAAAAAAACAAAAAAAAAGGGTAATGCTAGGCAAAAGGTTTACAAAGAAACTATGAACTACAGAATACCTCCCGGCGAACCAAGAAGTACGGGTAGGCAATCTCCCCGAATGTTGTGTTTGGTGTATCACAGTTTATAAGGCAGCGGAATCGGTTCACTATGGATGGATAGCACCTAAAATTTGTCCTCCGAAATATACCCGAAGGTACGTGGAGGCCCAAGTCTGTATTAGCATTATCTAATGCGAAAACGCACAGTGAGAGCACCCCTTTATACTTTTCATACTGTAACACCGTCCGATATACCCAAAAGTACGTGGAAGAGCTACGATATACTTATGTACGTGGAGTGAGGTATCACACTTGGAATGTATTGTAGAAAAGTTAACGACAACTGTTATGTTTTACGATGCCAGAACACATCTCTAGCCTAGACCTTCCAAATGTTATCGTTATGGTTCCAATGCTTTGTTAGGTTAATTGAGAAAAATTTTAAGTTGATCTTGTTTATTAATTTTCCTTTCAAAGGTTCACCGCGATGATGTATTGGAAATTCCTAAAATGCAAACTAAGAATGATAAGCAATCTTTCAATTTTAGTTTTTCAATGAAAATCCTAGCTACTAGAGGGAAAGAGAAATTAATTTGAGAGCAAACAAATCAAAGAGCACAAACTAAATGCATATTTCCTAATTGTTCCTTTTGCAAATCACACAATCCACTACATGAAAATGTAGGTTTTTCTTTTTAGTTCCTTTAATTTCATGAATACAGAAAATAAACTAAGTGCATCAAATCAATAAAACAAATGCCTTTTAATTTTGATAAATGAAGAATATAACAACAATTTCTCTTTTGAAGGAAAAATGAGGAATTAGAAAACAATTTTTCCTACATCTAATGCGACAATGAAAATACTTTGAAATTAATTCATCAATGATAAAGAAAAACACTTTAAACAAACATTGAACAAACTATTCTTTCAAAGGAGGAAGAGGTATATAAGTTCATTGGTCAATATGAGGCTCAAGCATTTCAAAACACAGCAGATAAAAAACCGAAACAAAATGCAATGAAAAATTAAATGGAATTTTGATTGTTTCGGGAGGCAACACAGTCTCTAAAGAGAGACAGTGCTTTGCAACGCAGGCCTGAAGGGGAGACAGTGTTATGCAAAGCACTCTGTCTTGTCCAACAGTGCATTGGGCGCAGTGTACAATGAAAAACACATTAATTTAACACACTTCTAATGCAAATTTGGATCTAACATTTCTGAGTACAAGCTATTGGGTGAATAAACAGAGAAAATTAGAGGCAAATACACCTAGGATGAAGGGTAAACTCCCCAGTGGAGTCACCAATTTGTTATGCAAAATTATGAATTACGGATATATTATTCTTCCCCAGACAGGTGCTTATCTAGAACAACAAATTAAAGAATTTGCGACTACTTTTCCTAACTGTAAATAGACACACATAATAGATAAAAGAACTTACTTGGAGTCCAAGTGCTTCCTATTCTCCTTTTTTCACTCTTTCTGTAGCTTCAAATATATTGGACACCTAATCCTCTATGGGTAGGTGTGGAAGGCGAACAGTCACAAAGGAGTCCAAGTAACCTTGGAAGATGAATCCAAGGGTCACACAAATGGAACATAAACAAACATCCATGGTGAATAATATGCACAACTCACGCTTATCTTTCTATGTGTGTGTTTTACCTTCTCCTCCACCATGTGTGTGTTTAACATGGTATCAGAGCTTTAGGTGTATTCTTATTCCTGCCCTACCTAATTATTGTGAGTCAGTGGTTTTCTGACCAGCTCTATTTTTGGTGTTCCTACCCATGTAACTCCCTCTCTACCTCTCTGCATGCTCCTTGAAGAACTATATCACTGCCCATTGAAAATTATGCACACCATTCAGATTTATTTATGCATTTATGGCATACCCACAATCTTGAAATTGTCATACACATCCTCTATCAACATGAACTTCCTCTCCTCAACACAACACTTCCTTTCCACCCATTACCGGAATCCTCCAACATGTAGTCTCGGTGCTCCACATTGTTTCCCATAACACCTCACACCTGACTCCTCTCGGTGCTCCCACGAATCCTCTCAACAGTTCTCCTTCCTCCCACAACTCTCAGATCCTATGGCCCCTTATACACTCAGCTCCATATACTCTCTCCTTGTCACCATACTGACTCCCACCCACACAGCCTCCATGTGCAATCAACACCGCTGGGTTATGCGCCTCCATTATGTCGACTCTCCTCCCTCACCGTAGCCTCCGTTCCCTCTGATCTACTCCCACTTCCCTTTGGTCAGCCCTCCTTCCTTGCCTTCCCTTTTTCACACCTCAATTTCAGTGATCGTTATGTTGTCCATTTCCCATGCTAGTCAAAGCATGCCTCTAATACTTTGTTTCAAATAAATAGGCTGAAAATAAGAACTTGATCCCGGATTGTGAAGAACGCAGTCCGGGTCACTGCTAGTGGTGAATGCACTGAGATTGGCTACATTGGTGGGGATTGTGAGGATGCTTCTGGTGGAGTTTCTCGGTTGACAAGGCTCTTTCTGTCCATAAAGGAGTTTTGAAAAATATACTATATTTGAATGGTGAGTTGACACAATATTTTTTTTGAATGTTGGTGTCCCCATTAAATTGATCTCTTGTGCGTGGAACCTCTCCAAATTTTTGAAGTGTTGGAATTCGTTAGAGCGACCGTGTATTGTGCAAAGAGCTAGTGGATAACATGATTTTTAAGGAAGTTGAAGAAATATTTTTGGTCAACAATAGGCAGTGATATTACTCACCTAAAACTAAATTTGTGGCACATATATGAGTCATTGAACACAAAAAATATGAGTCTTTATTTTTAATGGGAGTCGATCAAGGAATAAAAAAGTGTCTCTCCTTGAATCTGTGTGCAGTGAGTGTGTTCAACCTCTGCATTTGCACATGCGTTTGAATAGTGACAATTTATGCATAGTGCATACGATGTTTATGCAGTCTATGTGCCTGGATTTACGGTTTGAATGAGCTCAATCCGTACGTGAGTATACAATGTGTTGGCGTTAATCTTGGGTCTAGTGTATAGTCATTTCATTTCAACAGTATGTAAGATTCCTTCCATGCTACATGTCATGCATTGAAAAGCCTTTGAAGACCGGTATGTGATAGGACTGTGTACTGGGAATATGTGCATTAAACCATTTTTATTACTGTGCGTATTTCTCTTTGCCTCCATCAAGACCATCATTTGGAGAAACCTCACTTGTGCATTAAAGTTTGTTGACTGTCATTGAAATACCCCAGATTTACATGTGGCTTGAGTTTTCAAGAATTGTGATTTTGATTCAAATAATTTAAAAAAAATTGGAGTGATAAAAGTAATGATATATTATTAAAGTGATAATATACTTTTTGTAATGGAATAATAAAGTGAACGTGACAAGAAATTGGAGTGATAAGAGTGATAATATATGGAATAATAAAGTGAAAGTGACATGAAATTTGTTGAGAAAATTTGTAATGGTTGAGTCACATGGTATATGGGATATACAGAGGATATAATGCGTGGAAATTTATATGTTCATATGGTGTTTTTTTTTTATAATTAAGAGTGAAGTGGGTATATTTTCCATTATCATATCAATTGTTGACAAAATGGTCAGAATTGACAATTTATTAGAATTATTAAGAACTCTAATCATTTCAACTGCTAAAAGCACAGTTAATATTAGTAAAGAAACTCTCACAAATATTCAAACCTCTTTGCAAAATGCACAAGAACAAATTGAGTTTCTGCAGCTTGAATCTCAGCTACAAGAAAAAGAAATACAACAACGAAGTCATAATTTTGAACTTGTTTCTGTTCAAAAACTTGAGAGAGACTCCCATTAAGAACAATAATATAAAGTTGAGGTTGGTCCACATTCAGCACCCATTTCAGGATTAGATGTGCAGAAAGATACATAAATGCAGCATGCACCTCCCAAGCCCATCATCAGACCTTGGGAAGAGCTTGTCCACAACAAGCACATAACAGGTCTTGGATATGACAAGGAATTGTCCTTTCATATTCTGGAATACTCCAAGCCCATCAAATATCAGAGTGCCGAATTTCTTCATGATAGCTCACCTACAGCTGTTCTAGATCCCGCTCCTTTTCCAAAGCAGGAACAACAAATTGTAAAATGCCAACACTGTGATCGCGTTGGCCATATGAAATATCATTGTTTTTATCTTCTCCCATGCAAACATAGTGTTCGACACACCCATTCTTCGCATAGATGCTTCAGAAACAAGCCTCCTGCAAGAACAAAGATTCATCTTGGATGGATCGATTCTTGGCAATGGGCATCAACAACCAAGAAGATGTTTAAGTCACATGTCATAACTTGTTATAGAATATTGAACAATCTTACAGTTGAGTTTCTGCCATCATCTCACCTTGTACTTGATAGGGGGAAAATGGTGGTCATCTACAAGCTTCAAAGCCACATCAAGCGAGCCTGAGCCACAATCTCTCATTCCAAATTCATATTTATATCCAGAGACATAGCAGTTCAAGTGAGCCTGAGCCACAATTCGTCATTCTAGATTCAGAGTTGTAGCCATAGACACAGATGCCCATGAGCATGCCTTTGGTTGGTGGACAACTCTTAAACCATCTATGTAAGGTTGATATTCTTCCTCTTTTAGAACACTTCTTCTAGCAAAAGACTTCAAATTCTTGCCAGCTTTGGAAGAGTTCTAGGAAATGCATCAAGCATTCTAGTGTTGGTGGTCATCCTTAAACCATCATAGGTTGTAGACTTCCCTTATTTTAGGTTGAAGGTCTCCCTCTTCAAATATGAGGGACACTTCCTCTAGTATAAGCCCTCAGCTTCTTGCCAGGCTTGGAAGAGTTCTGGGAACTGCAATAAGCGTTGCATTCTAGTGTTGGTGGTCATCCTTAAACCACCTCTTTATGCCAACATTTCAGAGAGATGATTCAGCCTAAGTGCTACCATACATACTTTGCAGATTTGTATTACAACTCTCTTCTTGGACTCACACATACCCCTTCGAATTAAGGGGGGGAATGTTGGACACCTAATCCTCTATGGGTAGGTGCGGAAGGCGAATAGTCACAAAGGAGTCCAAGTGACCTTAGAAGATGAATCCAAGGGTCACACCAATGTAACATAAATAGACATATATGGTGAATAATATTCACAAATCATGCTTATCTTTCTATGTGTGTGTTTTACCTTCTCCTCCACCATGTGTGTGTTTAACAAAATCCAAGCTAGATGTCCGAAAATATTTCCTGCTAAGATGAACACTAAACATCAAAAGATAGCAATAATACAGATGTCTATTCAAGTTATTTAGTTAAATCAATGAAACATAAACCATATGCATCTAAGAATTCATAATATGGAAAACATGAGCTTATACAGAAACATATGTGGGAAAGTAAGCAACAATCTTTATTAATGGATAGAAGGGGAGGTAACAACCCATTGATTAATTTGAAGTGACCAGATCCAACAGCATCCCAACGTCACCACAATGCAGATCTATCCATCAACATGTTACACAAATAAACTCCTCAATTGAAATTCCACCAACATTTCTCTACTCAAATTCTTCCTTCTCAAACACTAAGATCTGTGCTCAATTTATAGAGGAGATGAAGGTAGTTTTACAATTAATGACTTTTCAATAATAGGTAAGACATGTTCCCAATATTGTAGATGTCAAATGGACACATGGATTTGAAGTTTGACACATGTGAACTCTTCTAGAAGGCACTGGCCAAGTGGAGATTTCAGAACAATGAGAATTTCGCTCCCAATGTGACCAACACACCTATGAGTGTCGAGAAGTTCTTTGCAGAGCAGCCTTGAATGGGTCTACTTGCATATGAAATGCACTTAGTCCCTTTAGAGGTAGCGTTGATGAACTCTCATATGATATATTATAAACTCAAAACCTTGGAAACCTTTGCAAATGAAAGTCATTAATGATTTGTCTTGTTCTTTGTCTTAGGGCATGTAGCAACTGAAACGATAGGGGATGACAGACCCTATTCATTGGTCCTGGAGATGATTTCCAGTTAGGAAGATCATTGGGAATGATGCCCAAATTGACCTATAACAATAGCTGAAGAGGATTGAGAAAAATCTTCAAATATATTATAATTTTGAGCAACTCGGGCTCAAGGATTGCATGTTGATTTATGGACAAATCCCTTTGGTGGCTTTCTATTTAACTCAAGAATAGTAATTGGCGGAACATATTCCATAGAAGAATTTGTGGTCAAGGTAGTAGGTTGATTAGTACCCTGGCTACCATAATCTTTATTATGCATTGACACCAAAACATCAGTTGTTGGCTTTGTGATAGATAGCATAAGCACTTGGGAACTAGAAGCTGGATCCGTAGCAACCAAATTTGAGTCTTGATTTAGAAATGGATCCGTTAACAAAATGGATGCATGTGAGGTATTGATAAATTTTGAGACTTCGGCACGGTACGGACAGTCTTGAAAAAAGTGCTCCTCATTACATATTATGCAAGGGTAACGAGGTTTCCGATTTCCAGTTTGTTGACTAGATGATCATTCATGTGAGTTATAAGTTTGATTTTTCTTTGATTTCCCCTTTTTCTTACTTCCGAGTTGCTTCTCACTTTTGCCTTTGTTAGATGACACATCATGGATTTCAGAAGAAGGTGAAGGATAAAATGCAGTAGAGTGATGTGTGCTTGCAGTATTAATCATACCATCACCGACATGAGAGTCCTTAGATGGAGGAGGAACAATAAAATTAGATAGTAGTGCATTGGAAATTTTCTCATAGAGTGTGCGAGACTGAGTATAAATCAGATCTAAGTACTGGGCATGAGCAATGACCTGCTATTTACTGATGATGCCACCCTTCCACATCCTTGGTGATAGATGGCAATAAGGACTTAATGAACCACTTAGCAAGGAGTTGATCAAGAACAAATGTCTTGACCATTCTATGACGACGACACCACTCATGAATATGATCAGAAATGTTATTAGCATTAGTATTTTTAAAATTGGTCAAGAGTTCCATTCTAGATCCATATCATATGGGTAATTAAAAGTGGGTCAGAAAGGTAGTAGCTAAAGTAGTGAAATTATCAAATGAAGCTCGTGGTAACTCAATGTACCACTTTGTGGCCGGGCCAGTGAACGTACGTTGGAAAAGACGTAGTCGAACGGAGTCATCATTTAAGGATTTAGATGAACACCACAAATGATAAGTCATAACATGCGTTGACGAGTCTTCCCCAGGGTTTCCATTGAACTTAGGAATATCTTAGGGTAATTTATGTGGTATCAACGACTACCAAGGAGCATAGATGATTGGATCATTTGTAAGCCAGTTTAAAGCAGGTAATTCCAAAGTTGCAACAAAGGGCAACTGTTGATTTAAGTCAGGTTGAGCATAGCCAAGGTATGATAGAATTTCTTGGGAAACATGCCTTTGAGCACCGGCATAAGGGATTTGCTGTTGATAACCCAGATAGGGGTTGTTTTGATAAGCAAATGCTTGAGGATTCTGTTGACCAAAACCTGGGTAAACTACTTGTTGTTGGAATGAGGGTTGTTGCATTTGCACTTGTGGCTGCGAAGGTGTATATCCACCAAGATTATAACCTAAAATTTAATAGCTTGGATTTGGTTATGAATAGGTAAAACCGGGTTGTGGTTGGGACATCCCATAATATGGTAATCCAAATTGTGAATAAATAATTTCGGATATAGGTGGTTGTTGTAAACCAGCCAAAGAAGTTGGGGTCTGAGGGTCCAATATGTGAGGGTATTGGGTGGAATTACCTGCCTGAGATGGTTGAGGTACAAAACTTTGAGCTTGTAACAGGGGTAAGGATTTATTAACAAGTGGAGTAGACGTCGGTGCAACAGGTTGAACCAGTTGATATGATTGCACAACCACTTATGGTTGAACAGGCAGAATAGGTTGCCACTGAAAAATAATAATTTCGACATTAGGCTGACCATATAACGAAGGAGTAAAGTCAAAATGGGTGACCATAAATTTACCCCCAACATGAGGAGTGTAATGGGATGGAATATATTGTTCTCCAAATGCCAGGAGTCCAGTTGAGATTGTAATGGATGGAATACACCCATATGGACTAGCTTGATATTGCACTGGAGATGTATATAAAGGATCAAGCCATTCAATACTCATTATAGATGTACCAGATATAATACCAGATGATGACATTGGGGAAATCCATGGGTTTGAGGATGTACCAAAGAAGGTTCCAGATAGACATTAGTAATTAGGAGGGACGGAAGGGCCACCATATAGATGTGACTCTGGTGATGTGGTGAACATCGACGGGGTAGCAAGATCAGGTGTTGTTGCAATTGGAATAGATAGTATAGCCGAAGATGTTGTCTCATCCATGGTCATACGACCCAATGTATACCCTACAGGATCTATGGGAACTCGATTTCACACAGGATCAAAGAAAATAGTGTGAGGTGATTGAGGAAAAGTCTCGTAATGAAAAATTTGCAATCCAAAATGAGTTGGAGTCGAATTCACTAGTAAAAAATTATGAAATTAATGACTAGGTAACTAAAAATGTTAGTCACCGCAATTATTTCAAGTGAATTACTAATAAAGTTGAGCAATTTTAAGTGATCGAACTAAAAATGACTAACTTAAATGACTAATTTAGTCTTGGAATAAAATATACATCTAGATAATAAGTGACTAAACTAAAAGTGACTAACTTAAATGACTAATTTAGTCTAGGGATAAAATATATGACTAGATAATAAGTGACTAAACTAAACACGACTAACTTAAATGACTAATTTAGTCTAGGATTAAAATATATGACTAGATAATAAGTGAAAAAATTAATAATGATTAATGTAAATGACTATTATAGTCCAAGAATAAAAATATGGCCAAATAACAAGTACATGTATATGAATTAATCATTTATGTCAGTAATTTTAATTGTGTCACTCCATAAATGGAAAATTTCAATTTTCGTACCAAAGTGTTACATTTCACTATATGTGTCTATGAATCCATTTGCAATGTTAAAATTTAGAGACAAAGGGGTCTCTTAATTTACAATGTTAAAATTATGAATACCCTTTTGTCTTTAAAGTTTAAGAATGCAGATGGATTCATCTACAATTCACATAATTTCATGTATCATCTATCAACTTTACACTAATGCCTTCAATATAATTTTAGCAAAGGTAATATTTAGATAGTCAAATTAATATTTATATTTATATTTAATATTTCGCCATTAAGTTTAATTTTTAAACTTCATTGATTTATGTTAAAAGTGTGAGTTGTTTTAAATCTAAGGTTAAATCTTCATATTTACATTTAATAAATAGATAAATATAACATTTCTTGTGTTAAACGTGTGAGTTGTTTTAAATCTAAGGTTAAATATTCATATTTACATTTACTAAATGGATAAATATAGCATTTCTTATGTTAAACATGTGAGTTCATTTAAATGTAGTATTAAATCGTCATATTTACATTTGATAAATACTAAATAGATAAACATAAAATATATATTTATAGATCTATTTAGTAAATAGGTATGAAAATTTATTAGTTTAAGTATGATCCTTAGTTAATTTTTGAATGATGTATGAACCTTTGTTTTTTGTAAGTCAATGTTCTATTCATGTAGGAAAAAAGGAGTAAATATAGCGACTTAGAAAATAGGGGTTCTCACCCGGACTGGGTTTGTTGACAAAAATTTGCATGAGATACAAAAAAATACAAAAGAGAGACTAGGGACATTGTCCCTAAATGGTTGGGCCAGAGGCGCCACAACACACATAAAACATAAATAACACCAAATAGCATACTAGGTGTTCGACGTGATGGATGTAGAGTTTTCCGGGGCTATTCCTAGATGTGGTGGAGGATAAAAGTCACACTCACCGTGCCTTCAAAGTGCGTCAACCAAGTCTCCAGCTTTTCTACTTTCTCAGTGCATTTATTTTGGCCGTGCCAAACCACTACCAGTCTCTCCCGGAATTCGTATTGTAAATAGTGCATTCATTCCAATGTTTCCATATGCTCTACATGCTCCTCACGACAAACTCTCTCAATTGTGTCCACTCTTTCTATCAGGCTGTTGATAAGTGCATGATAGTTCTCTAGGAAACAATGTTGGATAACTTGCCCCTCATTTACCTCAGATCAATCAAACCCATGATTCCCCTTGCCACCACGACCTGCTCTGTCTCAACGACTCTGATTTTGAACCCTCAAACCCCCAACTCTGTTATCCCCCCACATAACTCCTCCATGATCCCCATGCACACCCACACTAGCGAGTTGAGCACGCCTCACAGTCTTTCCACCCCGGTGTGGAGCTGCCATGACTAATTTTGAGTATACCACCCCCACAAGGCCATGGATGACAAGGGAGTGAGAACACCCACACCACACCGGGGGCTTCATAATTCTCCAAGGTCGAGGAACTACGTCGTGTGTAGAGTCCAGATACCAAAACCCCCACCATAGAAAACAAACCTTGCCAACAAAGGAGCCAAATGTTTTCACCCACCACCGCAGGGAAGCATAGAGAAACCTCCCACTACCAGATAAAGACTGCCACCACGAGGAAAACCAAATACCATCACCCACCAAACCAACACAGGAAATTGAAAAACAAACGATGACAAGGTAGTCGACGCTCGAGCATTACTTACCCCAGGGCAGTGACGAACCTCCAAATTCTCCACATAGGGACCACACACCAATCCACCAAACACTGTCGCACCCACATTGGTGGGCATGAAGTTTGGAAAAGAAACTAGTTTTCTGCCACCACCCTCGAGGTTTCCCAGACTGCAGATTATAGCTTCCTCTCTTAGCACGAAAAAACAAGCTCACCGAAAGCCAATAAAAATCGAAACGAGTGTGCTTACTTCACTTCAACTCCCTATCCTCAACCCAGATGCAGACAATGTCTAATAAACTGAGCAATAGGGACCGGTTGAACACATCACACCAAAAAATGCCCACGACAAGCACACACAAGCCACTTCCTTTGTAAAACTTCATGCGACATTTACACTTCCTCTCCAGAGGCAACCATCAGGACCAACACCAAACTAGAGTGAGGAGTCTAATGTCAAGCTCCCTCATCTTCCGTTGCCTTATCCATTCACCATCTCCGAACTCGAATGCCTAGTTATGTTTCACACGAATTTCCAATGTGAGGCTAGTAACTCACTCGCTGCACGTGTTATGGTGAATGGACCAGGAGTATCGTCCCTCACCCTCGCTCCAATTATATTTACTCATGTGAGACGCCTTCCATGTGTTGCTCAGAGCTCACCCCCATTGGGGAGTATTGTATGAGCCTTTGTTAATTTATTTATGAGCCTTAATTAATTTTTTAATGGTGTATGAACTTTTATTAATTGTTTGATATGAACCTTGGTTAATTTTTAATGGTATTATGAAATTTTGTTAATTGTTTAGGTATGAAATTTTTTGTTTTTTTAATAATATATAGAACTTTATTAATGGTTATAAATAAAGGTTTATATAAAAACCTTTATATAAACCACCTATATATGTTGTAACAACCTTGCCAACTTATTTAGTGGGTTACACATCTATTTCACATTTCTTCTTTGTCTTGCAAAGTGGTAGTGCCAAGGATAGGGTATGAACTTTGATCAAGGAATCTTCACTAATTAGTACCACTACCAAGTTTCCTTCATGCAGCTTATCAAATGTCTTAAATTTACTTCACATAACTTATCATGGTGGTTAAATTACTTTTATAAACCTCTAATTGAGACTACAACCCTCCAAAATCTCTAACTATACAAACTCTTCAACCCTTATTAGGGTATTCTTAGACATGCACTCATGCATGAAGCAAAACATAACAATAACATCCTGAATGTGCATGCTCATTCCCTCTTTTAATGCCTCATTGAAACCACATTATCACACTTCTTAAAATGAAATGTTCCCATCTTAAGGAAAATCAACTACTTTGCTTATAACAACCTAAACTATGCGAGTGACTAGGAGAGAAATTCATTTTCTCAAGATGGAAACATAAGGTCTTACAACCCCATTTGTGCAACAATTTGAATATATTTAACCTAGAGAAGCATATCTATCCTACTCCTTCCAAATTTTACATATGAATTTTAAGAAACTAACACTTGTTTTTAACAATTAAATCCATCTACTATATACTCTATTTTATTTGCACCCATCTAATATGCAAGAACAACTAAATGTTTTCAATACAACCAAGTTAAATTAAGAACTTTTTTCCTTCCAACATCACACATGTTTCCTACATAAACTTTAATAGCAAAATAGTTGCATAAAAATGTAACCTTAAAATTAGATTATTTTTATTTTTATTATTATAATAAACAACGCCTAATATCTTAGCGAAAAACATGTAAAAAAATGTTAGTTTCTCAAATACAACTAAAATCAGATGTAAGTGAAAATAAAATATCGTATCTATTTTTTTTTCACATTCGAAAATTGTAACACTTTTTAAAATTTTAAGCTTTAATTTTCCTTTACAATACCCGTCCTAACCACAAATTTTCATAGGGCATAAAAATTACATCTGAATTATGTCCCAACCACAAACTTTTCATAGGGCGAGAAAATGATAACTTAGAGAGTTGTGAATTATGGTTTTACCACTAGTAGATTCAATATTGAATGCCACCATCGAAAATTCAATCCATTGATGGTGCCAAGTTATGTTTAACTTTTAACTTCAATGCAATTCCACTCCACATTTAGTCTTCCAATATATAGGTGTACAGACACCTTAGGTCTCTAGTTCAAAATCCCTTTTTTTTTGCACCCAAGCTTGTATGTTTAGGCTTTAATCTCTGTGCTATATTTTGTTACTATTTGCAGGGATGGCATTGGAATTTGAAGAGTATGAGAGGCCATTTATCATATTAAATGAGTAAGAGTAGATATTTAAGTCAAATATTGTGAATTATGGTTTTACCACTAGCAGATTCAATATTGAATGCCACCATTGAAAATTCAGTCCATTGATGGCGCCAAGTTATGTTTAACTTTTAACTTCAATGCAATTCCACTCCACATTTAGTCTTCCAATATATAGGTGTACAAACACCTTAGGTCTCTAGTTCAAAATCCTTTTTTTTTTGCACCCAAGCTTGTATGTTTAGGCTTTAATCTTTGTGCTATATTTTGTTACTATTTGTAGGGATGGCATTGGAATTTGAAGAGTATGAGAGGCCATTTATCATATTAAATGAGTAAGAGTAGATGTTTAAGTCAAATAACATCTATTAAAGTTCAATATTTTATGAATTCTAGTGGTTGCAGGTTCAAAAAATTGGAGGCATATATTCTCATTGTGGTTGGAAATATCTCTCTCCCTAAAGCAGTTGTCCTCCTCTTGATATATTCAAAACCCGATGAGTCCATTCCCATATTTTAGTTCATCTTTAAAAGCAGGAGACTACCATTTTGGTGTAAATTAGGGATTTCTTTATAATGTAAAAAATATCACATTCTCGCTTCTAGACATGAAGTCGCAGATAAATAACAGAGATCACTTTTATACATTCCATTTGGATCCCAATATGATGCTCCAAAATATTTTTCTATGGAAACCAAATCCCAAAAACTGAAATTTCCATCACACTGTGATCCATAGGGGTAGAGGCTTCCTCTCTCCGATAGAATCCTCAAGCTTGTTGAATCCATTTCCAGCCTCTTCCTAGAAGAGTGAAAGCATATCGGCCCTTGTATGCCGGATAAGTTGAAGGCGCGTAGCATTAAGATGTTGCCAGTGGAGGTTGTTGCAATAATCCATCAAGTGAGTCTGGCCTTTGGTGCAACGAAAGTCGAGGAAAAGAATCTTGAAAATACCACATTTGATATCAATTTGGAAAATTTTGACAATGCAATGAATACCAAGACCTGTTAGATGAATGGCACTAACTTTGATTTTTTTTAAGATTCAACAGTATATCCTGGAAATAACAATAAAATATCCACAATTCTTAGCGAATTTTCTACCGTACAAGAGAGATTTCGTAGGGAATAGGCGTAGTGATTTTTGTTTCAATGGAAGGATAACAACAATTTTTTTAGGTAATCGTGGAATTTAATTTTATTTCAAATCATAGCGTGAGAGCAGATTTGATGTGAGAGAAATTCTTTTGGTTGCTTCTCTATAGAACTATCTGAAGTGTTGGAGGAAGTGGAGGACGTCATGTTGGGAGGAAAAATGATACCAATGTTTTGCAAGAGACAATGAAGTGTCATTCTAATGTGACTGGCGTAGGTGTTATATTCAACCACATGATTCTCAACATGAATGCGAGCGAACTCTAGGTCCCAAGGATGCCTAGCTAGTACATTATGTACATCCTAGAGAGTGTGACCAATTCTTCATCTCTCAAATACTCCTAGGATAACTACATTACACCTGATATGTTGAAGGATGTCATGATCAAAGAGAATCATGTGGTCATCGCACTATGGAGAGGTGAGAGGGTGACCTTTTCCCTTGCCATCATGTTGAACATGGCCTCGTTCCCTCACCATGACAGTGAGCTAGAGAACAAAGAGGTTGGGGATGTGGCCTTAGATAACAATAGTAATGGAAGCATGGTAAATCCGACTTCCCTGAGTTTCAGAGGGTTGCAAGGTGGAATGAAGGATATGCTAGTTGAGCAGAAGAGTTAACATGGTGGCGAGCATTAATTTATGTGTGAGGCCGAACATGAGAATTAACATTAAGGGAGTGCAGATGCAGAGGGATCAATTTCTCTTTTGAACATTTAAGTTATTCACATGTTGATAAGCAGGTGGAGTGATGTCGCATAGCTGTGAGTTGTTGATGGTGGTCATTTCAAGATTAAATTTCTTACTAAGATGCAGTTGGCAAGTGAGCACATCAATCTAGATGGAAATTTCACAATTTAATTGTTGAAAATATTTTTAATACTCATAAATTTATACATACATTAAAAAAAAGAAAGAGATTCAACAATTTTTAAATATATTTTACTAAATAAAAATCAATAAAATATTATTTAAAAAATAAATAAATAATATATATACATTATAAAAATCAATAAAATATTATTTAAAAATAAATAAAATAATATATATACATTAAAAAAATGATTAAACAATTTCTAAATATATTTCACTAAATAAAAATCAATAAAATAAATAAATCATTTTGTAGTTGTTCAAATCATCATAACCCTTTTTCAAATTCCATGATTTTTTTTTTCAATTTAATAAAATTTCATTCTTCTAGATCTTGAGGACATCCAACGATCTTAAATTACTCCCTATTCTCCGCGTCCCATGATGGAAAATTCTTTGGGGAAAATGGGGTTGGTTCGGGTTCGAACTATGCTTTAAAAACAAAGCATGGTTGGTTTAGATGCCGGTGAGGGAAAAGGTCAAGGGCTCTTTGTCCATTTCAATAATCCATCTGTTTTTTTTTACATAGGGGTGAGATTGGGCGGGAGTCATTTGTCAAATTGAAATTCTCAAATAAGTATCAGTATCAAACAAAAAAAAAGGTTGCACGAGATTCATTTTTCATCGTGAAATTTTCAAATAGGTATCGGTATCCAATAACGAGTTGCACGGGAGTCATTTTTCATGGTGAAATTCTCAAATAGGTATCAGTATCAAACAAAGGGTTTAATGTTTTACATTGTGTGGTTTGCTTCATCGAGCTTGCAACACAATATCACCTACGAGAACAAATTCTACATATCAAATGGAGTTTTGGGGTGTGGAGGTAAAACATGGGGAGGTTCATAGCTATGATCCTAGAGATGGTAAATATATCTACTTATCGCAAGCAGCCCTGGGTTAGATTCAAAATGGAAAAGAAAGTGAGATTTATCCTCAATGATCCTATTGATAACAAGAAAATTTTGTTGGGTGCACTTGCATACGGGAAATGCGACCAATTTTCGCTGGATATTAGGTTTTATTAATCGTTCAAGATTTCACATAGTTGCACCACACGAAGCATCACACAGGTATATTTTGTATCCATTTTTCAAAGCTTTGAAACTAGTTTTGTTTCCATAAAGAATTTAATTTTCCAGAGGAGACCAACATCTCCTGTTTTGCAACTAAATCTAGGTGTATGTCTGTCCTTTGTAGATGCTCAACATTCTTGCAAGGGATTTATTTTTCTTTCATTCCCAAAGACCTCAGATCATAAAATTATTGGAGGGAGTTGGGTCACATGAATCTGAGCTCTAATGGATTCTTCTAGGGAGCATCATGCTCCCAAAGCAATAAAAGAAAACAAAAAACACAGATGTTGTTTTCATAATGTTGTGAAACCCCTAAATCCCAACTGCCCATCTGATAAGTATTTGTTGTTAGCATTTTTTAACTCCTATATTTATTCTAAAATTCCGCAGGAAATGCATCGAAGTAGTGGCCTAAAATGTATGATCAATATAGAAATAATACAGTACTGTGTGGTCTATGGACCTTACCCTTGCGAATACTAAGCTTACCGAATCTCTTCTGGCACCATGACAAATGATCTGTAATGATCCTGGACATCATAAATACCTGGGATACTAATTTGATGTTCAAAAGGGCCATCAAGATCTCTATTCCTTTCCCTCTGGCCACAGTATCGAGCCTCTTTATCAAGCATCCCCCTCTACTTTAAAGCTCTTACACCTTCAACTCCTTACAATGCATGCTTCTCCTCATGAAATGCAGTAGAGTAGAGTCGTTGGGATCCCCTACCTCTTGACTTATGCACAAAAAATTCAACATTTGGTGCTGCACCAAGCTTTTGTGCTTGTCAGATCTAAAAAAATCCCATAATATCATTATGGATTCCTCCATGATACTAACCAGATGAGCTGCTGGTGTTGTATTTTCTTCTGTCCCTGCTTCCTTCATGGAACCTGTGACCAAATCCCGGGACTTTCAAACTGATCATTCTCTAAGAACCTCTGCAAAAAAACTCGAAACTGTTGAAATTGATCTGCCACGTGGTCATAAAACAAATCCTGCTCTGATCCATACAATGTCGCCACCCAGAACTTTCTATATTTCCAATGCAGAGCCTCCCAAGAAAAACAAGTCTAGCCGACATACACAATATCTAGGTCTTGTTGCACTCTCTTCAAGTATTTGTGGGAAGCATGTGTGACTGCATGCTTGTTTAGAACATATCTCTTCAGCCTGGAAGTCAACCCTTTAGGCTTTTCTGTTTCATGGCTCTGAAAAGCTCATAATGCATAGGTATACCGACTGTTAAGCTTATCCAAGCAACACATCCTCTCTTAGTATTTCTTGTAGAAATATTCAATATAATCCTCTTCTGGATCTACTTTTCTGAATGGTGATGGAGAATATTCCATTGAAGCTCCACTCTCTCTCTCCCAAACACTAGACCCGGATAGATCGGATTCGATTTCTTCTGGTATAATAGACAGATTTCCCACCTTGAGTCTTCTTATTTCTGAACTAAGCTCCTCTATTAAAAAATCATAATCTTCATCATCCTCATAGTCATTTAGTGATGGGTTACCCATCAAAAAAATCCTCATGACCTCTGTCCTCCATTCTTACATACTCCTCATTCTCCTCCATAGCTGATGCATATTGATTAGGGAGTTTTCTTTAGTTGCAGAATATTCACATATTTCAAGGTAATTATAAATATTTTTCAAACTAACAACTTCATCTCACCACCATGGCACAGAAGAATATAATTTCAGAACCAATGACATGACCGATAACTCCCAGTAATAAATTAATTTGATGCTTGCAAGCCCAGTTATGGGAGGATGATATTGTGATTGTCTATATCATTATGCACTCGATGTCTTTGAGTTGCTAAAATTGGATCTTCCTTTCTATATCCAATGCAATGTCGTGGGTGCTGTCAATTTATAGGGAGGAGAAGAACTATGAATACTAACATCATGCCCCTCGTTAATACCGTGGGTGAATATGATGAAATCATAGGTATATCTCCGTGAATACTGCGGTTGAATGAAGAAATGAAAAATATATCTCTCTAATGATGTGGGCAAGGCAGTAAATGACAATGTTGATTTCAGAATCGAAGTCCTTCAGGTCTGTAGGAGTTGAAGTCACCGACGATGTCATTGGAGTCTGCGGTATAGAAGCGACAAAAAATTGATTTGAGTTATAATGTTTGCAAAAAATATGGTGCTGCTATTATGTGTCTGAGATGAGATTGGGCATGACTATTAGCGACAAAGGGGGTGGGATTTCAGATTTTTCATGAATTGATGAATGGGTATCCAGTTCTTTCTTTGGATTCTGAATTGCTGGGGTTTGGGATTTCTCATTAATTGATGAATGGGTACTCGAATGAAAGGCTTAGATGCTCAAAAGGCCAACATTGCGATGGAAAGGGCCATTGTGAGAAGATGTGTCTGATTTGAAGCTGATACAATCTACTATCGGGCTCTGGGAGTTTAAAGTGTCTATTTTTGCGAATATGTCGGGTGTTGCTTCTATAGTCTAGTTAGAAGTTTCTGTTTTTTATGAGCCTTTCAGTATGTATGTGATTGAAATGCCATGGATGGATAAATTATTATGGTCATCAATCAGGAGATGGGGAATAGGATTGGATATATGATTGTTTTTGGTAGGACCCACTTCTTACTCCATTGGCGATAAAGATTGTGATTGAAAAAACAACCTGAAACTATTTTGGATGGATGCTGGAGAGATGCTTCAAATCGTGATGCACATAGATGGAAGCCCAATATAATAATAGCTGCTACTTTCATGGAATGATCCCACGTGCCTCCTTGTTACGTAATGATCTTGCTTGTTGGAATTGAATCTAAGTCAACTCAATCAATTGCTTTTGAATCTCGATCAAATGGCTATGCCTTCGATCTTGATGCTCTTCGATCCTGGCATGGAGTGTAAGATTTTCCTTCCCAGCTTCAATTCGTTTTTTCACGCCCTGCTATCCATATGGGATATTGACACGATTCGATGGCATTGTTATATTTACGCCCTCCTTTATATGCTTGGATTCAATCTCAACGCACCCTCAAAGAAAAAAGGTGCGTTGTCCTCTCTGTTGGCGGGGCTATGAACTTGCTTTCCCACCTCGAAAACATGGTTTATGAAATGGATACGGCCATATAGATGCCCATATCAGAAAGGTCATATTACCAGGTCAGTCGTCGGGGAAGAGGTTTCACTTATTTTATACCTTTTATTCGCAATTACTATGATTTTTATTTATTTCTTACATTTTCTATTTATTTATAGACTTTCCACCTCTTTGACCTTGAAAAGGGGGTCAGTATAGGGTCAGTATAATATGTATAGATCCCAACATAAAATGATTTCTCCACTAATAGGAGAAGAATGACATATATAACTAACTGCCCTACTTCATTGTTAGCAGCAAGGGGATTGATTGTAGTGTAGCAGATTAGTAAGAGTAGAGCTTATAACTTTCTATGGATTTCCAATGGCTTGAACAATAGCATGACAAAGATGAAGTTCAATCTGATTCAAATTGCATCTGATTCGAATTACGGATCTAATTGATATGGTCAATCCCAACTTCGTTCAATGCCAGGAATAATGAATATAGTAGGGGATCCTAGAAGGGGTGTCCCCAAGGTTCCATAATTTAGGTGCATTCACTTTCTGGTGACTCATTCTAGAAAAGGAGTGCAAGGCGGAGGAGCCACACCCATAACCAATATTTATGGGAGATGACTTGACTACCAAGATTGTTGGTTGAGGTAATTTTCGACTAAGGTGGCATAATGGAAGGAGTGGGACAAGGCATGTTGCATATCCCAGGTCTAGCATGGAACCTCATATTTGTGAGTAAGATGAATGATTGAGAACCTGATCTATCTCTAGTCCGTCTCTATCCTTGATATCTTCTCTTGAGACCTCCTTATATCTAATCTCTTTACTATCCCACCAAGACAGACCTACATTAACCATCCCACCGACAACTACAGATGTTCACCTCAAGCCCTCAGTTACCCTCAAGCCCTGGCTTTCTCGGCCCCTCTTAAATCTGAGCCTAAGTAGGGAAAATGAGAACATTAAAAATCCTATAAAAAGAAAACACTCATATGCATCTACTTTCATAAGGAGGGGCATCTCTTCAAGTCTTGTCTTGCTTGTCTTCAGAAAATTGAAGAGCTTGTGATTACCCTAATTTCAATGACATAATGACATATATAATATAGTGAATTCATGACTGGAAGACACAAATGGCAGAAGTGTGCGAAATTGCACCCTCTTTTCACACTTTAATCATGATATCATCATGGTATTTATATATAAATTCCTATTAAGATATCGTTCGATCTGTCTTTTTCCATTCTGAACCAACCTACAACAAAATGCTTTTGGCTAATTCCTTCCTCTCCTTCCTCCCTTACCGGTAACATGTCTGTCTCCCTTTCTCCTTCTGTCAGGGTTTTATCTGTGGGCTCTCTCTAGTGAAAGGCTTGGTCATTTTCAGTCTAATTTTATTTTCAATTTTTTTTGACATTCATTATTTGTTGCTTAGATTTAAAAACTATCTAAGTAGGGTTTTTTTTCACATTTTCCAAACCATTTTCCCTACAATGAGCCCATTACTTAATAGTTACCCTTGCAATCACCACCACTTACGTGGCGATTTATAGTTCATTATATGTGGGGAAGTGAAATATTAGAAATCCTTATTTATGCACCTAATAGCCCAAGTGCTGAAAGTATATTTCCCTTCGTTGAAATTAAACAAATTTGAAGGGGAGAGCCATGACCAGAATTTCATAGTGTTTGACGGAGTTTCAAGGTTGAACCTCCCAGCTGAACTTAGAAAGTGAGGTTTTTTTTACCGAAGAATTTCCCATTTCCTATCTCCGAGATGTGGCCTCAACGACTGCTATTTCCCCGTAAGAGGAACTAAGAACGTATCCATGGTGGAAAGTTTCTTAGCTCATGGTGAAGGATGATGGTCTCTCGTAAAGAGAATAAAAGAGTAGAGCTCATATGGTTGACACTTGTAATGACCCCGTTTCCACTACTATTTTCTCCTTGGTTGTAATGTAATAATAGCGGTGCTAGGTTTTCCAAAATTAGTAGCCTATACTGCATAGGGAGGCTTCATAAGAATGGCACTTGGATGTTGCGGTACTTTGTGCCGCTCAACTGATTTTAGTTCTCCTTTGATTGGAACTGCTGGCTGCTTGAAATCAACAACTTTAGGCATTGCTTATCTTCTAGGAACTTTAGCAGCTTTGGGTACCTTTTTTCTTGTATTATCAGGCTATCTAGGTGCTTCCTCTCTTATGAAATTATAGGAGCTCAGCCTTGGTTGGCCTCAGTTCAGAATTTATTCTTACCACAGCCATTATGTTATAAGAGACCATTTGCAGCTAGACATGGAAAATATTGAAAGAATCCTATTCTTTCTCCCTTTGGTCGAGTGTGCTTTTAAATACCCTATTAAGTTTCAGTTTACTTGAAGTCAAAAGAGAAATTTCTTTAATCATTTAATTAATATCACAATTACAATTCAAAAGCCTCCAAACAAAGCATTATGTATTTAAGCGAGCACATTTATTTCACTCTAAATATCTTGAATTTTAAATAAAGGTAAAGCGAGTGAAAGTTCTTACTAGAAAATCTTAGACCCATATCCACTTTAAGGGTGAATTTAAGCTATGCCCCTTACTGGTTTACCCTCACCCCTTGTTCCCTTCTCCCTATCCCCAATTCTATTAGTTCGATGCTACCGCTAACCTCCGAGAAGCATCATCAAATACTAGGGAGGAAGAGGAGGTTTCAGCGGTTCGTTTGGTCAACTCACCCCTGTCTGTCATTTTCAAGGTAACGGTAAACTTGATACCCATTAGCTATCGGTGAGAAGAGAAGGGAATGCAAAGGTAAACACCCTATTTCAATAGTATGGGAAACTAAGGTCCCATTTACAATGGTTGACCACAACACTAAAGTAGTCCAAGAAGTTATGGCATAAACCAGGGTCCCATGTACAAGTGCTAACCTCAATGCTAAAGTAGTCCTAGGAACTAGTCCAGAAACCTAGGTCCCATGTATTAGTGTCGATGCTAACTCCCCAGTGGTGGAATAAGAAAAGTTCGGAGGTTTTTTGAGTCAGACATGGCTTTGTAGAGTTACAAGGCATAGGTTCCCCCCACTAGAGTTGTCTCTCTAGCTTATTGATAAGTTGTTCAGTAAAACAGAATGGGTGGTTGATGAGAATTGGTAGTCTGAATCATGTCATATGATATATATGTGCAGCTTAGTTTATAACTGAAGGGGTTGGTCAAATTTGAAGGTTGTTGCTACCTTCTATTATTTTTCAGAAAGTTTGTTTCATTTTCTGTTTTCAATTTGTTGTGAAAAATTTCAATTTATTTGCATGCAATTGTTGGGTCCAGAAGTCATTTTTTTATTAACCCTGTTAGTGCCAAAATAATTTTACCATAATTGGAATGGCAAGATATTTTTCCAAGAGATGGTTAAGAAACAGGAGTATTTAAAAGCATCTATAATATTTTTTTTAGAAGTACCATAGTACACAATAACATTGAATATTATCATGGGAAAGGAATGGTTGGATGTAAGTTTGGTTGCATTGTAGGAGGAAGGCTTTACTTTAGAGTAGCTTTGAGCTGAGTTGTTGATTGGATTGTTTGGACTATATAGAAAAATAATTATTTTTTAATTTGTGTTTAGATTATACATGAAATTTAAAAATTCTAACATTTAATAAAATCACAAATCTCATGTTTTTTTATACCAATTTTTTTTCTTTCACGATTATTTCCTAGTAGTGACTATTGAGTAGTCTATGGATGGAGGAGAATCAAGATCAGAACTTGAATGTTTGAGTGCTAGGTGGGGAAGCTGTTGCTGTAGATTATGAAGACTTGAAGAGTTTTCATTGTATAATCCAAATTTGTCATGACTTTCTTGTAAATTGAAATCACGAAGACTCGACATATTGTTAGGATTGTTAGCATGCCTTTTGAGAGGATGGATTAGAGCATTGACCATTAAGTGGATTTAAGATTAAAAATGGGAGGCTAGATGATCAAAATGGTAGTTAGAGACACCATTTCCTATCAAAGTTAAAATCCCCAAATATTTGTACTATGTGGAGTAATGATAGAGCTAAACATTAATGACTATAACTATAGGTAGAACCAATTCTCACTTGATTGGAAACTGTGCTTGATCAAAGTTTCCAGACTTGAAAATAACATATTCAACAATATCACAGGATCATATTAACATACATCAAAATTTCCAAGGACAATGGCATGAAGTTGTGAACTAATATGGACAAAGTTCAATTTGTCCATTACTAAGAGTCAAATCCAAAATCATGTTTCAAAATATGATAATACACAACAAATATAATAGCTTAGGAAAAAGTAGCAAAGAAGGCCCTCATGCTTTTGTGCAGTGCTGCTCGAATTGCATGAACTTTTTTTTTGGATATAGTGGATATTGGGGCTCTTAACCTTGCTAAGCAGTCCTTTTGAGGTTGCATCTAGGTTTCCCATGGTAATGGTAATAAGGTAGATGTCTAGTATGTGAAACTAGTCATGATTTTATTTTGTTTTGTCAATCATAGTTGGTTTTTTCTAGAAGTGATTGGGTAAAGCATATGTGAAAAAACAAACTTAATCTTTTCAAGATTTGTTTTTAATTTGTTCCCTAGGTATTGACAATATATAAAAGAACTCATAAATTCCAAACTAGTATTGGAAAATTAGGACATAAAACCAAACTGCCTTTTTGGTGATAGAGATAGTGGTTGGGTTGAAGTGTGGGAGCCGTGGGATAACAAAAGGATATGCTCTTCACTAGAGGACCCACTTTAAAATATTTGGGACAATAATATAGATAAGAAAAATGAATAATAAAGAAACCTTTGGAGTATAGCTTTTAATATTCCCAATTAGCCCAAGCTAATGGGAATATGCAATTTTGTTTTCATTTTCTTGTTGCAGGAATAAAAATGTAAAGGAGGACAAATTAAACTCAAACAGAAAAATAAATCAATGCCCATGTGAACAAGACTAAATGTGGGTTGCCTTAATAAAAATCCCTTATGTGTGAAAGGGATTGTGACAATTGACTGGGTCAACAGGACCAAATCCACAGTGTTGTCCAGATGAAATGTACCTCCTAGATGCACAACACAGATCTAGTTGGAGGCTACACATGTGAAAGGAGCTAAACCGTTCAGGTGGTTTAGGGTTTTTCAAGGTTTTCATCCTATAAAAGAAAGAGGAGAATATCAGAAGAAGGTTGTTGAACATATTGTATTGGAAGGATTTTTTTGTTTAGACACTTCTCATTCTCTAGCTGTTTAGCTGAGAATAGTGTTGTTTAGCACTTGGGTATTCCTCATCAGGAATCCCACCTCTTTCCTTAAGAGGCCTCTTGGAAGAGTCTTGCATTTCTTGACCAATATCAGGCATTTGTACAAGCTCTTCTTCCAACTACCACGCAGATCCTGTTGAGGGTTTGGTTGTCTTTGTAAGTTGCAGCAAGTGGAGGCTAGATCTATTCAGATCTAAGCCATTCTAGTGCCTATTTTTAGTGGGAAAGCCTTTTATCCCCCTGGAAAGAGAGTATTGGATGAGGAGAGCTCATTTTTAGATATTGGCTTGAGGCCACATCATGCTCTAGAGCCTATAGCACAGTCCATCTTCCATAACTGCGTTATTTGCAAGGAGAAAGTTGCAGGGTCTTTTGGCACTTCAAGGAGGAGAGATCTCTAGTGTTGGGAAACTACCCTTCACTGTGGTGATCCGTGGATTACAAATATAATCCATGTTCCATTCAGATCTGATCTGAATACTGATGTATTTTCTTCAGAAATTCTGAATCATTCTACAAATCAGCAGCATTAGATCTCAGATCTACTCCATGTACATCATTTTCTGCTGAAAAACCCAAGCGGCTTTTGAAGAGGAGACTCTATAGTGTACATATCTGATATAGATTTATCTTTTTGTAAACATATCTTCTCTAGATCTGAAGTGTAATCTGCTGCTTTTTTTAGCTAATAAAATAACGTTGTCAAGCTTGTACAGTCATATCACATGGTTGCAGCCTCTTATTTTGAGAAATTCTTCATGTAAATTTTATTGCTTTCTGTTCTATAATGAAAGGGCCCAAGTAGAAGAAAAGGATGCATGCAGAACACTTTGGGTAGATTCTTTCTACCTACTTTTGATGGATCACCTAAAGACTCAGCCAAGTCTTGGGTAAGGAAGCTTGAAACATACTTTTCACTGCATCAAGTATCAGAACAAGAAGCCTTGAGAGTAGCAGCGCTACATCTTCAATGGAAGCCTTATGCTTGGTGGCTATTTGAGTCCTCTTCTTTGAAAGGGATGAATATCTCTTCTTATGCAAAGTTCACTAAGAGACTAGTGAAAAGATTTGACGTGAGACATTCTGAGATTTCTTGGGAAAAGCAAATCAAGCCCAAGAAATTTGAGTCTTTGCATAAGTTGGAAGATTACATGGAGCCAACTCCAGTCTTGAACATTGTTGAGGGGGTTGAAGAATTGCTGCACAATTTTCCAGAGGCAAAAAACCCACTTTAGCAAGGCCTCTTTTCTCAAAGAGAAGACATGAGGGTCCCTTCTTTAGTAAGAGATCAAGAAAAATGATCTCTTAATGATGAAGCATTCTCCAATGATGAGGAGAAGGGAGAGAAAGAGCATAGAAGATCCTCCAGCGCCATGACAGTAGGAGGAGATCTATTTTCAATTAGAGATGGAGATGAAGCAATGGATTCCACTAAAGGATCTCTTCAATCTTTGTAAGGAGTTCCTAAGGATCTTCCATATGGAGGACATGAAAAACATGTGTATTTGCTAAAAGACATTAATACAGAACAAAGGAGGGATCAAAATGCTGACATAGCAGAAGGTGATCCACTATCAGAAGAGAATAGATCAAATGCTCCAATCAGAGGCACTCTTACACCACTAAGAGGGGTCTCCAAATTTCATGAGACTTCCACACATAAAACAGAGTTGAAATTGTGCAGTGGAAGCAGGGACATGAAGATCTCATATATCATGCATATGAGAAAGGTCCCTAAAATTTCATTATCTGGTGGCAAACCGCCTGGGAGGCCACCTGATACAACTTTTGTGGGGAATACCTCAAAATTTTCTACTCCAAACCTAGATCCGGGAGGGTTTGGAGCACTTGAAGGCAAAGAAACAATGCTAGGAGACTTGGGTAAGCTCAAGAAGGAGGGAAACCTTTTCCCCCTATCATCATCACCCACTCTCTTTTCTAATCCTGCGCTGTGGGAGGAGAAGAATGGAAGGAAAAACCTTCCAAGGCACACCTTTGGCATAAGAGATGTCAAGGGGAGGATCAACAACATGACAGCTACATTGGTTGATGCATCATCCGCGATATCATTATTGAGAAGTGTAGATTTGTATTGGAAATCCCAACTGTTAGTGGATTATTCCAAGGATCTTCACACGTGTATGATACTTGATGACTAGCTGCATGAAGAGGGCTACTTAGTCCAAGGAGAAGTCATCTATCATCATGGTAGAATATTTTTTCCTAGAGCTTCTAAGTGTTGAGATTCAACAAGATGATGAGCTTAGTGAAAAGAGTCGCCTTCACTAAATGGGCCCGCAGGCTATTTTTGGTGCAAGTCTATTTTTAGACTATGTCTATTTATAGACATGGTGATCGTATTTCAGAATTTAGAGGATGCTATTTGTGGATGGTTGATCAAGTTGGAAAAATAGATGAAATTATATTTTTAGAATATTGGGCGAAGTCTATTTATAGATCGTCGATCTAAAAATAGAAGTGTCGATTATTATTAGCTCTTAATAATAATCTGACAATAAACAACAACTTATTCTCTTGGAGCACTTAATTTTAGTGCACATATTTCACAAATCAATGGGCTGAAGGAATTACATAATTCCTAGGGTTTAGTGGTGGTTCATGCATGGAGGACTTAGTTAGAATTGAAGTGTAAAAGTTATGATAGAGTTGGAAGAGTAGTTCATGGAGTTGTATTCAGTTTAACTCAGTTAGACTCAATTGATCTAGTTGTATCTAGTCTAAATGAATGATACACTAGTGAGAGTGGAGTGAATTAATTAGTTAATTAATTCAAAAATAATAACTCATTAATCAACAGAACAATACATCAGTTAACAATAGTGCATTTCAGTTCCAGTGGAGACCAAGTGGAGAGATAGGTGAAAGGGCAAGATGAACTATCTTTTGTGACTATAGTGATGCATTGATTGCACCACACACACATTGGAGTTGCCAATGAGGATTCAATAGTCAAGGCAAGGGTAATTCAAATTCATTCAGAGCTATTCTTCAGTAGGGATTGTGAAGTGGAGGCAGGCTAGTAGGAGGGCAGAGATCGGTGCATGGATTTGTAGATTTCTTCTATGTTAGTGTATGAAGATTGATTATACTGAGAGCTTGATGTACTAAGATTTGTATGAGATTATTACAAGATCTCCATGATACATAATATGTGATAGCTGGGGTTTTCAGCTTTAGGCTTTCCCTTTAAACAACTGTGTTATGTGCGATTGTTTTTATTTATGCTTCACATGTGTTTGTAATTAATTTTCCGCAAAATATTAATAGTGGAATGATACTGTATTTTGCAAGAAGTTAAAGACTGCGAGATCAGGGGAATCTGAATGTATGCATTCTTAGTGTATACTAATTTCTACATGCTATCGGAACCAAGTTAATTGTTGAAGATTGCAATTGTGAAGAATTGTTGAGTTTGTGCTAGTGGACAATTCGAATTTGCTACAGAAGATTCTTGGTGCAGAAGTTGAGTATACATTGAAATGTTTTTCAATGGGTTGCGATTGGAGTATGCCCTTGATGGGAGCTCGAATTACATAGCCTGGAAGGATAGGATGGAGGCGGTGCTAGAGGATAATGGACTGAAGGAGTTCATTGATAGCGATGTTCCTAAGCTAGGATCTAGCGATGCTGCATTACTTGACGCATGGAAAAAGAAGACAGCAAAGACAAGAAGAATTCTGTTGGAAGGTGTGAAGGACCATATTGTGTCCATCCTTCACGGGAAAGCCACTCCATTATTAATGTTGAAGGCTTTAATAGATTTCTTCCAAAGTAGAAGTGACCAGAGGAAGTTGGCACTTAAAGACAAGCTCAGAAAAAAAAAATGGAGAAGGGCGACATTATTCAAAAATACCTCACGAAGTTTGTCCACTATAAGGATGAACTGGGAAGTGTGGGGGTTCCTGTTGATGATGAAGAATTGGTGAGCTTGGCTCTCCTTGGGCTTTCGAAGAGTTGGCATAGCTACAAAGACTCTGTCAATGGACGGGAGAAACTTCCGGGATGGGAGCGACTTTGGTCGGATCTTGTGCAGGAGGAGATAAGGTGGGGTACCAGGGATGGCTCTTAATCGAAGAATGAAGATGAAGAGAATTTCACTTTGGCTGCCAAAGCAAGGAAGGGGAAGGGGAAGAAATTTCCTTCAAAATCTGATGCTAAAGGCAAGAAGCAGGATTTTTCCAAAGTGAAGTGTTTTCACTATCACGAACATGGGCATTTTGCAACTAATTTCCCACAGAAGAAGAAGAACAAGAAGGCTGCTGAAGCTGTAGCTGGAGAGGCCTTAGCCTCAAAATTTGAACTTTATTTTTCTTTGATCGCATGCTTGGTTTCAAGCTATATGGTATCATTTTGGTATCTTGATAGTGGTGCGTCTTTCCATATGACGGGAGATAAAGAGTTGTTTAGTGAATTGGAGGAGAAGGACCTCCAGATGCATATAGAGATGGGTGATGATGGTCGATATAGTGCAACCGGCATTGGGAAAATTACCTTTGAGAGGGAGTCCGATAATCCATTCTTGTTGAAGGATGTTATGCATGTTCCAGGTCGGAAGAAGAACTTGGTCTCGGTCACAATGTTGGAAGACAAAGGTTATGATGTTGTTTTCAGTGAGGGAAAAGCCTTCCTTCGACATAAAAAAACAGGTCAAACCAAGAATATAGGGGCTTGAATTAAGAATATCTACAATCTGGAAGTATATGGCTGCGCTGCAATGGTGGGCAAAGCAAAAGAAGTGGTGAGCCAGGATGAGGGTGAATTATGGCACAGGAGATTGGGCCATCTTCACCATGGCACTTTGAAGATTTTGCAACAGATTTCTACTGAACTTCCCAAGGGTACTCTTGCATAGTCAGATCAGTGCAAGGGATGTACTATGGGTAAGTTTGTGAAGACAAAATTTCATGAGAAGGAGAACCGTGCTTCGGTGATCCTGGAGAGAATTCACACAGACGTGTGTGGACCTTTATCAATTCCTTCAACAACAAAACACATGTATTATGTTATATTTTTTGATGGCTATTCTTGTAGATGCTGGATATTATTCATGCAGAATAAGATCGAAATGTTCTCAAAGTTTTGTGAGTTCAAAGCATTGGTGGAGAAGGAGTCGGGGAAGCAAGTAAAAGCTCTACGGAGCGATAATGGTGGTGAATACATCTCGGGTAAATTCAAAGAAATTTGTAGCAAAGAAAGAATTTGAAGAGAACCCATAGTGCCTCATAACCCACAACAGAATGGGGTCGCGGAGAGGAAGAACAGAATGATCATGGGTGCTGCACGAGCGATGTTGCATGACCAAGGCCTACCGATGCACTTATGGGCAGAAGGATGCAACACTACGGTTTATATGCAAAACTGTTGTCCTCATAGAGTACTTGGCATGAGTACACCTGAAGAATATTTTACTGGTAAGAAGCCTGATATTTCTCATTTGAATATTTTTGGCTCATATGTTTACATTCATGTGACAAAGGACACCAAGAAGAAGCTAGAGCCAACTGCAGAAGTTGGGATATTTGTGGGGTACACAGAAACACCCCATAATTATTGTGTGTATTTTCTAGATAGTCAGATGACTGTGGTGCGTCGGGATATAAAATTCAATGAGGGGAAAGCCAATGCAGTTGTCACTTGAGAGGGAGATACACTTGCATGCAGAGGAGGAACTTCTTGTTCCCAAAGATGAGCCTCTAGATGTGGAACAACCACAGGAGGAGATTCATGGAGTGGAGGAGTCCACTCATGCAGAACCAAACATCAGACAAGGTAGAAAGTAGACCACAAAAGATGAGAGACTGAATTTTGATGTGGCACAGAATGTAGGAGTCCCTGCATCATAGAGAAGACAAAGACAGTCACCTGACTGATTTACTAGATACATGGCTCTTATGAGCAAGTGTATCGTGACAGAGCTATATTCTTTTGAAGAAGCAGTGCAGGAGGCCACATGGGTAGATGCCATGGTGGAGGATTATGACTCCATTGTCAGAAACTATGCTTGGGATATTGTTCCAAGGCCGATGGGAAAATTAGTTATAGGATCAAGATGGATCTACAAGGTAAAGCAAGATGTTGATGGGAGCATCGAGAAGTATAAGGAAAGATTTGTTACCTTGGGCTTCTCACAGATCAAGGGGATTGATTATGAAGAAACCTTTTCACCTTTCGCATGGTATCCTTCCATAAGGACCATCCTTGCTCTCTCAACACAGAGTTGGCACATTCATCAGATGGATGTGAAGACTGCATTCCTTAATGGGATCATTGAGGAAGAGGTGTACATTGAGAAGCTTGAAGGATTTGTTATCTTCAACAGTGAGTTGCATGTGTGCAGACTCAAAAGAGCACTGTATGGGCTGAAGCAAGCACATTGTTCTTGGTACACTTATATGGACAACTATTTCACTAGACTTGGCTTCACCAAGAGTGAGGCGGATGAAAACTTGTACCAAATTGTGGTGAAGGGTAAGCTTTTAATCATTGTTCTTTATGTTGATGATTTAATATTAACGAGTGATGAGCAGTTGATACACTCATGCAATGCAGATCTTGCAAAGGAGTTTAAGATGAAGGATTTGGGCCTCCTTCATTATTTCCTTTGATTGGAGATATGGCAGCGGGAAGGTGAACTGTTTGTGTCTCAAGGCAAGTATGCTCGGGAGATTCTGGAGAAGTTTCACATGCAATGCTACAAGCCTATAGACACACCTCTTCCAGGAAATTGGAGTAAAGAGGATGCTACATTGGCAGAGGTAGTGGATGCCATTGTTTATCGACAGTTGGTGGGTTTGCTCATGTATTTAGTTAATACAAGACCTGACATATGCTATGCGGTGAACCAGCTTTCACAAGTGATGGTTAAGCCTACCAAGCTCTTTTAGAAGGCAGGCAAGCATGTCCTGAGGTATCTCAGGGGCACATCTGAGTATGGTTTATGGTACAAACAGATGTATGAGGTGAAGTTCAGACAGAAGGAGCACATCAGGAGGGATTTTCAGTATCAGATCTACGACAGTTTCTTGGTACAGCAAGAAACAAAGATCCGTGGCACTCAGTTTAGCAGAAGCATAATACATGGGAGCAAGTCAAGACGCATGTGAGGCTATCTGGCTGAGGAAGATCCTGGTTGGTTTGTTTGGTTCACATTTAGATCCTATAGTGATACATTTTGATAATCAGAGTTGCATTAAAATCTCGGTTAATCGTGTGTTTCATGATAGATCTAAACATATTGATATCTGGTATCATCACATCAGAGATTGTGTGCAGCGGAAAATCATGTTGCTTCAGTACATTCCAACGGAGGATCAGGATGCAGATATTATGATGAAGGCACTCACCAGGAGAAAATTCGAATACCATAGAGGCAGGATCAAGGTGAAGGATAATCCCTATCTTTTTGAGAGGGAGATTTGAGATTCAACAAGATGATGATCTTAGTGAAAAGAATCGCCTTCACTAAGTGGGCCCGCCGGCTATTTTTGGCGCAAGTCTATTTTTAGACTATGTCTATTTTTAGACATGGTGATCATATTTCAAAGGTTGCGGGATGCTATTTGTGGATGGTTGATCAAGTTGGAAAAATAGATGAAATTATATTTTTAGAATATTGGGCGAAGTCTATTTATATATCGTCGATCTAAAAATAGAAGTGTCGATTATTATTAGCTCTTAATAATGATCCGACAATAAACAACAACATATTCTCTTGGAGAACTTAATTTTAGTGCACATATTTGGCAAATCAGTGGGCTGAAGGAATTATTCAATTCCTAGGGTTTACTGGTGGTTCATGCATGGAGGACTCAGTTAGAACTGAAGTGGCAAAGTTATGATAGAGTTGGAAGAGTAGTTCATGGAGTTGTATTCAATTTAACTCAGTTAGACTCAGTTGAGCTAGTTGTATCTAGTCTAATTGAATGATACACTAGTGAGAGTGGAGTGAATTAATTAGTTAATTAATTCACAAATAATAAATCATTAATCAACTGAACAATACAATAGTTAACTACAGTGCATGTCAGTTCCAATGGAGACCCAGTGGAGAGATAGGTGAAAGGGCAAGATGGGCTATCTGTTGTGACTATAGTGATGCATTGATTACACCACACACACATTGGAGTTGCCAATGAAGATTGCACAGTCAAGGCAAGGGTAATTCAAATTCATTCAGAGCTATTCTTCTGTAGGGATTGCGCAGTGGAGGCAGGCTAGCAGGAGGGCATAGATTGGTGCATGGATTTGCAGATTTATTCTATGTTAGTGTGTGACGATTGATTGTACTGAGAGCTTGATGTACTAAGCTCTGTATGAGATTGTTACATGATCTCCATGATACATAATATATGATAGTTGGGGTTTTCAGCTTCAGGCTTTCCCATTAAAAAATTGTGTTATGTGCGATTGGTTTTATTTATACTTCACATGTGTTTGCAATTAATTTTCCGCAAAAGATTAACAGTGGAATGATTATGCATTTTTCAAGAAGTTAAATATTGTGAGATCAGGGGAATATGGATGTATGCATGCTTAGTGTGTACTAATTTCTACACTAAGCTCAAGCATAAGATGCTACAAGGAGCATACAAAGAGTTCTGTTTCAGCGACATGTATTCAACATCATCATGAGGAGCTTTGATTGGGAAGTCTTGAAAGAGGAACTATATTAGAATTTCCAAGAATGCATGAGCTATGTGGAGTTGGGGCAGCCATGGGAATCTATACAAGAGTCATTTCATCCATCTCTTCCTTCTTTGGAAAGAGGAGAAAGATCCATGCACAACTCCATTTGTATGAAAAACATTGTTGGTAAAAGATATGTTCATGTAAAGCAAGTTGTATTTTCTGATTGCACATGTTATTTTACCATTTGTATGCAGGCCATGACTCCTCAAAGGAGCAATGTATCATTTAAATCTCATGGCAATTGTTGGGCCACAAAAAATTCTGAATTTGGCCACTCCCTTGATGTGTAAAGGGAGATTTACTTTCATGATGGGTGCTTCCCAAAAGCACCAAATATATCTCACACTTTCTGCAATAGTGAGATGAGTTGTGCAGCAAGTAAGTGGTGGGAAAACCACTTACCGTGTCTTGACTTGAGGCAGGTAGGAGTTGCACTACGTTGGTATCATATGTGGGATTATGACCCACCTCCCCATGCTCAATCTTCTATTTGTATGCACATAGTTTTGCTTCCATACATTGATGATATTCTTGTACTATTTGTGGGCTTGTATGGAGGGAGGATGGGAAGCATGTATGTGCCACATGGGATGGAGACTCTCCATGTACCTTATGCTACATGTTTCAGGAATATTTTTTGTTTAGCCATGATTTTTTCATTTGAGTTCTTAACTCCTTATTGGATGGGTCATTTACCTCTCATAAAAACATTGAAGAAATAATTCATGGAAGGATGGTTTGGTGAACACTTAGCTCATGGAGAAGGCTCATCCTTGATGGTGTCACTAATGGAAGAGGGAAGGAGTTGCAGCACTCACCCTATCAGTTGCTCAAGGACAAGCAACATTTTGGATGGGAGGACTGTAATATTCCCAATTAGCCCAAGCTAATGGGAATATGAAGTTTTGTTTTCATTTTCTTGTTGCAAGAATAAAATTGTAAAGGAGGACAAATTAAACTCCTTAAACAACAAAATAAATCAACGCCCATGTGAACAAGGCTAAATCTGGGCTACCTTAATAAAACTCCCTTATGTGTGAAAGGGATTGTGACAATTGACTGGGTCAACAAGACCAAATCCATAGCGCCGTCCATATGCAATGTACCTCCTAGATGCACAACGCAGATCTAGTTGGAGGCTACACATGTGAAAGGAGCTAAACCTTTGAGGTGGTTTAGGGTTTTGCAAGGTTTTCATCCTATAAAATAAAGAGGAGAACAACAGAAGAAGGTTGTTGAACATATTGTATTGAAAGGATTTTTCTGTTTAGACACTTCTCATTCTCTAGCTGTTTAGCTAAGAATAGTGCTATTTAGCACTTGGGAGTTCCTGATCGGGAATCCCACCTCTTTCCTTGAGAGGCCTCTTGGAAGAGTCTTGCATTTCTTGACCACTATTAGGAATTTGGACAAGCTATTCTTCCAACTACAATGTAGATCCTATTGAGGGTTTGGTTGTCTTTGTAAGCTGCAGCAAGTGGAGGCTAGATCTCTTCAGATCTAAGCCATTCTAGTGCCTATTTTTAGTGGGAAAGCCTTCTACCCCCCTGGCAAGAGAGTATTGAATGAGGAGAGATCATTTTCAGATCTTGGCTTGAGGCCACATCATGCTCTAGAGCCTACAGTGCAGTCCATCTTCCAGAATTGTGTTATTTGCAAGGAGAAAGTTGCAGGGTCTTTTGGCACTTCAAGGAGGAGAGATCTCTAGTGTTGGGAATTTGCCCTTGACAGTGGTGATCCGTGTATTACAGATCTAATCCATGTTCCATTCAGATCTGATTTGAATACTAATGTATTTTCTTCAGAAATTCTGAATCATTTTTCAAATTAGTTCCATTAGATCTCAGATCTACTCCATGTACATCATTTTCTACTTAAAACCCCAAGGGGCTTTTGAAGAGGATACTCTATAGTCTACAGATCTGATATAGATCTATCTTTTTGTACACAGATCTTCTCTAGATCTAAAGTGTAATATGCTTCTCTTTTCAGCTAATAAAATAATGTTGTCAAGCTTGTTTTTTCATATCACATGGTTACAACCTCTTATTTTGAGCAAATCTTCATGTAAAGTCTATTTCTTTCTGTTCTATAGTGAAAGGGCCTCAATATAACTCTGATTTACTGTTATAAAAAATCATATTGAGCCTCCATATTGGCCTCCTACATATATTTGGCTGAATTGTGTTATTTTCTGAGCAGTTTTGTCACGTAGTGTTGCAGTCCCATTCTTGGGTATTTTCCAGCTGTACTAGGTGTGGGAGATCTATTTAACCCACTTAGAAATATTTGTTTCTGATATCCTCTTGGATTTAGGTCTTAGATTATCAGATCTAAGGGATCCAAGGGCTATAGTCTACAAATCTGATATAGATCTATCTTTTTGTACACAGATCTTCTCTAGATCTAAAGTGTAATATGCTTCTCTTTTCAGCTAATAAAATAATGTTGTCAAGCTTGTTTAGTCATATCACATGGTTACAACCTCTTATTTTGAGCAAATCTTCATGTAAAGTCTATTTCTTTCTGTTCTATAGTGAAAGGGCCTCAATATAACTCTGATTTACTGTTATAAACAATCATATTGAGCCTCCATATTGGCCTCCTACATATATTTGGCTGAATTGTGTTATTTTCTGAGCAGTTTTGTCACGTAGTGTTGCAGTCCCATTCTTGGGTATTTTCCAGCTGTACTAGGTGTGGGAGATCTATTTAACCCACTTAGAAATATTTTTTTCTGATATCCTCTTGGATTTGGGTCTTAGATTATCAGATCTAAGGGATGTAAAAATGCGTTTTTCAGGCATGCCTTGCTAGCAGTCCCATTTTGGGAATATTACATAGATACACTTCATAGTAATGTTTTTTCCAGTTTGAATAGATCCACTTTTATAGTTCTAATATAGGGGTTGTGAATCAGAATTCAATGCATGTGATTCACAGAAAGAGAGAATGTTTGTGACCTCTTGCTCATAGAACTCTACCATTGTGACCTTTATAGCTTGGGTTCATAAGGAAACATGCACATTTAAAGAGTATACTAATAGAGGGAATTTATTTGCAAAACATTTTGTGGTTTTTTCTTGACCCATTAATTAATGACACCTATGATTAATAACTCTTTGGTAATTTTAAATATTGTAAACTTGATTACAAATTATTTTCGTTGAAGTGGAGGGGTTTATTTGAGACCTTATCCTTGAAAGAAATAGTCTCTGAGGATGAAAAAACACGTTTTCCCATCACTCCTTTTTCTAGGCACAACACCAAAATTAGAATAATGTATTTGCATATGTTGCACAATAGAGAATGGTGATCAAGTTGTTTTCCTGCAAACAAAGTTATTGTTGGTCCATAAGGATCATATGCATGGGCTCTACTTTTTTATTTTTATTTACTATAAAATCAAGAAATTTCACCCAAAATATTAAGATTTTCCCTATGATAGACTTGCCAATAATTTGAAAAATTGCTTTGATTTCAAAGCCCTCTAAAATTAAGGTCCCCTAAAATTTCCATTGTTACCAATTTTTTTTGTCAAATGCT